>VWZG01007978.1:532342-619364 GCA_013396735.1 Grallaria varia | reverse complement strand
ATTTTTAAAAAATTTCTGCTATTTAAGCTTTATATAGAGATTTGCTTACTAATTCTAGTTCTGTATTTCTTTATGAACTGATTGATTGGCATCTTTGAGCATTTACATTCCCTGTATTTTCTGGTATATTCAACTCTGTTACACCCCAGAATCTCAGAACAAGTGTTCACTGTATTACTATGTCTCTTACTTATTTATATTTGGTACTATTTTAATTTTTATCCACATATAGACCTGAAGTGGTTATGTATTTAAAGGATCTAATATTAGACTGATGTTATTATTCATTTTAACAAAATAATTACAATAATAAGTAGCTGTGCNAATGGAACGCTACGAAAAAGGAAGGCATAGACTGATAAGACTTGTATGGAAAAACTATATATTGAAAATGTAAATACATTCAGTTAAAGGCAATTCTTATGTTGTATTACCTATTACTATGAAGATTTTTATACCAATAGAAAATACAAATGTATTTCAGTTAGTAGGAACAAAAGTTTAAGTATTTAACATTGATAGCCCAATTTTTGTATAGTTAATTTTCATTTCTACAAGCTTTCAGAGTTTTTATGTTTGTGTGTGGAAAAAAAAGTTTAAAATATATTCTTTTTTATTTATGAAAAAAATAAAAGATCTTTTCAATAAAACTGGTTCAGTACAAAGCACTGTCAGTACAATCACTTGTATTGACTAGATTATGTCATGAAATGAGATTTTAATTTAAAAAGCATCCTAGGCTGTCTTGGGGAGGAGAACTTTCTGAACTACTCTTTTTTGATGGGTGAGCTGTTGCAGTAGTATCAATTTAAAAGAGAGAGTTGAAACAGCAATATACTGAAATCTAACCACAGCCACTCATGAAGTCTTCAGACAGTTAACAAAAAGCCCGTATCAAAGGCTATATCTGAGGTGTTGACATGGGAATTCGTATCCCCTTCAGATAGTGCCAGTGGAAAAACAAAGTAGTAACTTGTGAGTATGAACAGTGTCATGGGTTTACTAGATGACTGTTTTATGGATTGGTGAGTAGGGATACTTCATGGTAAATGAGATATAAAATCGTACCAGTGCTAACCATCTTTCCACAACTGTATTACCACAACCCTCATAAAAGAACCTCACTGCATAAGCACATCAAACATTACTCCTTGACACCATAACGTAACTATGACAGAAGGATTTGAGACAAGCAGTAATGTGACAAAGGAAGAAGAAAAATCCTTACAGCTGAATTGTGAGTTTGTGTGAATTTTAAGAGCTGGAAATGGAGACTTAAGTTGGAGGTAAAATGATCGTGTTGGGAAACTGTAGATACCTGGACAGAATTTGCTTTATAAGGCTGTCCCCGGCTTTAAAAAAGAGCCAAAACAAAAAAACCCCTGAAAAAAAAATGAAAAAGATGATTCTGTTGGTTTTCATAAATATCTAGAAAATTAAGTTGTCCATGGTTTAAGACACAGAGTCTTAAAATGCTAGAGAAAATAGTGAACAGGTAAATGAGCCAAAAAAGTAGGGTCAAAAGTCACTTCTAGCGATCACAAGGATTTTAGTGATGAATAGGGCAGAAAAGGCATGATTAAAGATATGGTTTCAGCCAGGGTCAGAGCCAGCAGCTGCAAACAGATCTGATTGAATGAAAATGACAAGGCAAGTGTAGAAAGCTAAACTTGAGAAAGTTTTAGTGAAAACCGTGTCATTAAAGAACTTCAGGGACATGTGCTGTGGACATGTCGGTTCGTGTCAGCCTCAAAGAATTCCTGTGTTGGAGTGAAAGCAAGCACCAAATCTACTGATCTATACTCTCAGCAACATGTATTTTATATAAAGCTTTTCTGAAAAGGGACTTTAAACTTAAAAAGACATGGTGGCATCCTGCTAGAAGTTTCACAATGCTAATCACTGTTGCGTATCTCTGTGACATTTCTAATAAAATGAAATTTCTCCAGATTAAGGAGAAATTAAGCAGTGCAATTTGTGGTGGAAGGTTCTCCAAAGCTTCATTGATTAAAGACAGGCTAAACATGAAATTGTCCTATTCTTAAAGAAAATAAGTATATTCGAGTATAACATGTAACACCACCAGGAAAGTACGCTCGCTCCGCCTCAGCTCTTTTTTGTGTTTTTCAGCTCTAAATTTAGACATCCAGGCGTAAACCAGGCAGCCATAGTGGAGGGTTTGCCACTTCAGTTGTGTCACCACACCAAGTTACTTGGTAGCATTTCTTTTAAATGCACTTATTTTAATTCTGACATCTGCCAAGCCTCAGTTGCCAAGCTCTGGATAACCTTGAATCTTGTTGGATTAAATACATGTTCTGGCAGAAGTGTTTCCTCTTGGAATTCATCTCTTGCCTTCTGTAGTCAGTTGTAGGCACTACCAGCATCATGTGATGTATCTCCCTGCTGGAAGAAGCAAATAGAAAATTAAGGATGCTTTCCAGGGTGGTGCAATGGCTATCAGAGTTTTCAGGACATTTCACCAGGGAGTTTTCAGGATTTTTCAGCAGAGTGGTTGCAGGTTATTACAGTGCAAGTTACTGCTTTGCATAGCTGTTTAGGGCAGCTGATTTGGTCATGACAAAGCATTCATGTCACGTTTGTCCTTTGCCCACTCTTTACCCTGTAGCAGCAGACCAGGCACCTCAGCCATGCTGGGGTGTGTGTTGTCCTCGCTGATTTATGAGGGGCTGGTGGAAATGCACGCAGGACAAGTGAGAGAAAGCGATCGCTGCTCGGGTCTGGGCCTGCTCATGGGAACAAGGAGCTGGTTTCTGATGGGGCTAGAACAGCTCCAGGTTGGGAAGGGTGCTGCTTGCTGCTTCACCACAGGGAGACGGAGCAGCCGCTCACTGGGGCTGGGTGGAGGTGGGTTTGGAGGCATGGGCTTGAGGGCACATTGGGTCAGGTGGCACCAGCAGAGCAGGGCTGGCTGCAAGTCAGTGCTCTTGGTTCTGCCTTGGCTGCCGGCACCTGTCCCAGCCCAGGGATACAGCACCTCAGCACCTTCCCTTTTTTGCAACAGGCAGCCACACGCGTGTGGTGCCGCTGTCCCAGGGTGAGGTGGTGATTGCCACAGGCACTGTTCGCACTGTGTTATCACTGCACCCTGTCACAAAGCTGAGCAGGCGGCCCATTCCTGGGCCACGTGATCTCACTCCACACTGCAGGCCCTGTACTCCCCACAGCAAGTTCCCTGCTCAGAAGATAGATGAGATTTCCTTCATCAAAGGACCTGAGACCTTGCCCTTTCCCCAGTTTTGGTTGCGCCCTGCCCCATCAGACCCAAATATCTTCATCCTGTATGCCAGGTTCATCAGTGAAGATGGAAATTAGGGCACCTGTCAACAAAGAGGGATGGTTCTTTTGCAAGATCTGGAACCTCTGACCAAAGTGTATCAAGAGGAAACCTAATGTGGGTCCTCTGGCCAGGCTTCTGTCAGCAACTCTGTTTACTGTCTTACCTTCTCCCCAGTCTCCCTTCCTTCAGCAGAGGAGAAAGCATCAGTCAAGTCTTTTTTTTTCTTTCGCCCACCCCTAAAAGTACCATGGCTTGACTTGGTGCTTAAGCTCTCCTTCCCCTGCGCTGGTGTGTACTTCCACGCTTACTGCTCCTCCTCTAGCATGCAGGGATGCAGACGCTGCCTGTCAGATGAGTGGGGATACCCCATGTAACCCAGTGAGGTAGGTTGGATGACAAGTCCTGCCTTGCCAAACACACTGTTGTGGTGTTACAGCCCCACCATCAGTACCATGGTGCTGCCTCTACGTCTCTGGCACCCCAGTATCACCATCTTCTCCAGTATTTCTCTAGCCATGTGTATCTAATCTGTAATTTCCTCTGCTTCCTCCAGGGCCAAAGTCCCCTTGTCAGCCAGAGTGCCAGTTCAGGGAAAGAGCAGTGAAAGGGAAGGAGGAAAGGATGATGGCCAGGGGACCAAAAGGAAGGCAGAGCAGCAAGTGAAGCAGGGAACCATTGCAGGATGCTACTGCTACATCAATAGCCTGGATGAAAAACACCCATTCCAAATGTCCATTGAGACACCTGGTGAGACTTCAGCAGTACAATTAGTGGAAGTTTTCCTCTGAAGCCTCCAGAGCAGGTGTATATTTGATGAATTTAGCTTTATATTGCTATTCTGAACTCCATTTCAGCTAAGCCTTTAAAGAGATTTGCAGTCACCATTGATAAATGGTCCATATTTCAGTTGGTCACACTAGGAAGAGAGAGAAATAAGTTGGTTGCTGTACAGTGGTTTTTTTAGGGATGCTGTGTCTACAAGTGCATTTTGCAGTTATTCTTCCACCCTTTATCCCTGTAACTGTGGAATTCTAGATAACTGGGATCCAGTAGTGCAGTTGGGGGAAGGGAGAAGTGAAACAAACTCAGTCATCCTTAGTGAAGGAAGCACAACTCAAGGTGTGAGCACTTAAAAGCAAGTCCAGCTTACTACGGCATGTATGTTTGGTGATACAGGAACACCCATCCTCCTTGATACTTGAAAAGTCAGGGCAATGAGGTGAAGGCCCTCTGTGCCTGGGAAGATCATGGAACAGATCCTCCTGGAAGCTCTGCTAAGGCACATGGAGGACAGGGAGGTGATTTGGGACAGCCAGCACAGCTTCACCAAGGACAAGTTTGCCTGACCAACCTGGTAGCCTTCTATGATGGCGTGACTGCTTCAGTGGGAAAGCTATCTGTTGGGATTTCTACAAGTCCTTTGAAATGGTCCTCCATGACAATATTCTCTTCAAACTGGAGAGAAATGGATTTGATGAGTGGACTGTTTGCTGGATGAGGAGTTGGCTAGGTGGTCACATCCAGAGGGTAGTGGTCAATGGCTCAGTGTCCAGATGGCCATCGGTGACATAGTGGTGTCCCTCAGGGGTCTGTACTGGGACCAGTACTGTTTAGTATCTTCATCAGTGACACAGATAGAGGAATCGAGTGCATCCTCAGCAAGTTCACAGACAACCCCAAGCTGTGTGACGTGGCTAACATGCCCAAGGGACAGGATGTCATGTGGAGGGACCTGGACAAGCAGTCCATTTGGCCCATGAGGCTCAACAAGGACAGGTGCAAGGTGCTGTGCTGCATCTCATTTGAGGCAGACCCAGTATCAGGGATGAACAGATCAAGAGCGGGAGCAGCCCTGCCAGGAAGGACTTCAGGGTGCTGATGGATGAAAAACTGGACGTGACTGGGAATGTACACCTGCAGCCCAGAGAGCCAACTGTATCCTGGGCTGCATCAAAAGCAGCATCGGCAGCAGGTGGAGGGAGATGATTCTGCCCCTCTACTCCACTCTGGTGAGAACCTGCCTGACGTGCTGCGTCCAGCTCTGGAGTCCTCAGCACAGGAAGGACATTGTTGGAGCAGGTCCAGAGTCGGGCTACAAAGATGATCAGGGGGCTGGAGCACCTCTCCTGAGAGGAAATATTGGGACAGTTGGGGTTACTCAGCCTGGAGAAGAGAAGGCTCCAGGGAAACCTTATAGTACCTTTCACTACCCAACAGGGGGGGCCTATAAGAAAGATGGGGAAAGACTTTTTAGTCCTGTTGTGGTAGAACTTGGGGTAATGGTTTTAAAATAAAAGAGGGTAGATTTAGACTAGATATAAGGAAGGAATTGTCATTAAAATGTTATCTGCCTTCATGCACCAACATTTTTCTCAAAATTCTGTTCCCAAGTTGTTGGTGGGTTTTTTAATTTTATATTTAGGAAACAAAGCCCACTAAGATTGCATTTCATGAGTACACAGCAAGGATAATCACTTCCATGGAGGCAACCATCACAGAACAGATCTTCAGTAAATTCCCTGCTAGAATGCAGTACAGCATAGGAGAAGCCCAAATAAATTTTAATATTTTCTTTTTAAAAAAGTCAGTTTGCTTGTTATCTAGGAATTAAAGCAGGTTTTACTGATGGTACAGTATAACAGTACCAGTATAAAGCAGCTGTTAGCTTCCCTTTCTGCCTGTTGCTGGAAAGGGTGTATCCAGTGATTTGGACATTCCTGCAACACCAGATCATCTCCCCAGGCTTCAGCAACAGGCATCATTTCAGGTTCATAAGAAGTAGAGACGTGTATGTGCACACACACACAAAGTTATATATGTATAAGCATACTTATAATTCCTTTATTATCCTGTATTTCCGTAAACAGTCTCTTTAACACACACTGTGACCATGGAAATACATAAAATTCCAGCAGAGCTACTGTGCTGACTAGATGTACTTTAGTTGCTCAGCTACTCTGTCTTTGCCTGTGTGGAATGTCTTCTCTGCTATGAAATGGTTCCAAGAGCAGAGCAGCCTCAACTTTAGCAAACAGAACTGACATCAATAATGTGTGTCTGTAAACTAATTGAATGTGATTTTTTAATTTTAAACCACCCTGTATATAAAACTAGTGAAAATTTTCAGCTATCAGAGGCAAAAACTGTAATGTTCACCTTTTTTGGCAAATGAATGTTACATTCTAGTTACTTGAAGGACACTTAGTGGGCTCTCATTTCCTATTATCCACTCCCTCTTCATCCCCCGTCCTGTAACTTTGGCAAATCGATTGAGCCATGTCATGCAACACATACACAAATTATTGCATTCAAGCCTAATTTCTAGAACAGAAAAATTACTCTATTTTCCTCCAATGTACTTATAAGTTTGGAAGAACGGTGAACCAATAAACTAACTGCAGGAACCTCTCATTCACCATTTTTCACAAAAAAAACTCAGTAGGTTAAAAAGTTCCTGAATAAAAAACAGCTACTGAATTAAAAGTTGCTGCTACTTTGTTTAATGGAAAATGGGAATGACCCAAAAAAACTAATAGTTGACTTTCTCCAGTAAACAGCTAGTGAAAACAAATGTTTCATATTAGATACAGCTCCTGCTTATTTTGTATTCTTACAAATAGATCCTAAGTATACTAGAGAACGAAATTGAGTGTCATACAGTAAGTACTAAAAGGCTGCCTTATAACAAAAAGGCAAGGTGGACTGTCATGCTCCCTCTTTGTTTTACTTTAAAGAACCTGTCTTTTTAACTCTAAGGGTCTCTTAGCACCTACCTCTGTGTGCAGGTATAATGTCAACCTAAATTAGTGACTGCTGGTTCAGAAGATACAGATTGAAGGTCCAGCTCTGCTCAAACTGGAAGAGCTGGTTGTGCAAGAGGAAGATTCATGACAGCCTGAGGAATGCAGGGAAAAGAATTCTCCTGAAACAATGGAGGAGGCCATTCTACAAGTTGCTCAAGAGTTTCTTTTCTTCAGCAGAGCCCTGGGGCAATTTTAGGACAGAGAATGTGAGAAGGGATGGTTAGAAGTCCTCTTAATGTTAGGGACTTCTGGCAGAAGCAGTCAGGAGAGTAGTTTTAGTAATGCATACCAGAGCTAACTCAGCAGTGGGAAGTTAAAGCAGAGCTGCTGAAGTGGAAGCACACCAAAGACTTCGAGAAGCCTCCTATGCTGAAATTGAGCCTCCTTCTGCTGCCAAGGGTAGTTCTGATAAATGGGTTACAGGGAGATGCCTTCAATACAGCAACTTCATCATTCATCATCCTAAACTGACCTAAGGCATACAACAAGGCTGGTTGAGTCAAACTGCTGCAGCAGTATGTTAAAAATGGGGATGGCTTGGGTTAGATCAGATAGTAAGTCATGGTGTGTTGCTGTTGCACTGTGGTGTTAGACCGATATGTGCAAGCTTGTCCTTCATTGGCATTCTAACCACCATTTTTAAGTTTATAAACCCATTCTGAGTGGAGAGCCTTCAGATGCCAAAGGCAGTTTGTTGTCAAGCATAGCTTGAAAGGAAAAGGTCCCTCTGAAAGTGGGTGGTCAGACCAGGACTGGCTTACCCAGCTGGACCCTGAATGGCGATTGTACCACCCTGCAGAATTGAGCCTATCTAGGAGTCCATGTCAGAGCATCTGACTTGTACAAGATTAACCTGTTCTTGCCCCCCTCCTTACTCTGCAAACACTGGGAAGCCAGCAGGAGCTGGTGGAGCACTATACTTTTCTCATGCTGCACAAATCCTGAAGAGTTTTTACTTTTTCCTTTTAACTGTTAATGGGAATAAGCTTGTGATGTTGATAGACTCTCTCTCCCCTACCAAACTTTCACACCAACATGTGCTAAGATATTTCCAATATAAACAAGAGTCTTCAGAGAAGTTCAAATGGAAGCAGGAAGTGTGGAAGTGACAGAGTGTAGGAAATCAGACATTTTCAAAATTTTGGTCTGACGTTTCACATCTCCCAAAAGGAGACCTGAGAGTTTGTTAGGACTCTGTTGTTGGATGCTTCCAAGACTGAAGCAGCTTGGGGTTAAGAGATGAACCAGCCATGGAGGCTACTGGCACATGACTTTGAGAGCCCCCAGGAAACTCAGAAGTGTGATAGGGGTTCCCTACAATTAGATGCTGATGGCACAGAGAAGATGAGCAGAAAAACAGAAACTGCTGGAGTTCCTGAAAACAAAATACCAGGTAAGCATGCAAGGAGTAACAAGAAAGCTGTAAAGAGAGATGGACATGTGTATCAGCATGAGAGAGCTATGCTGGTAGATTTATGGATGACCCCACCAGCAAGACTCCTAAAGCCAATTTCTGCTTCAACACTGACAGGAAGGCATGGATTCGGGATTCTAGTCCATATATATTTCAAAACTTCTATGCAGTGGATTTACACCAAATGCACTCTTCCAAAAGACTTTATGGGCCACTTTTCTCCACCATTGTGATCAGGTAACTTCCCTGGGTTGCTGAAAGGTCATGGAAAAAGAATTAACTTTAATCAACATTTGGTGGTAAAATAATTCATTTTTTTAATGGGAAAGAAAACACAGACATTTTTAGATTTTGTATCATCATTTTGTTATTCCCAGAGCCATCTAATTCCCAGTTACTCAACTGCCCACTGAATCACAGTGTGGGAACGTGTTCTAGGCTATGCAAGTCCAAGTAATTTTTTATGTTAGTATTTCTTAAGTGTAAGCAGTATTTTCAAAAAAATTAAGTTAGGTAGGTTTGGAGAAAGAGAACCAGCTGTGGGTATACACAGATATACTTCATGTGTTTTGCATACAAAATGTCAGGTATCCTGGAGAATAGTTGCTCCCTAGATATTGATACACTGATTCTTAAATCCCGTAAATAGATTTAAAATGTTCGTGTTGAATTTTTTCCCTAACCTGGTCTACTTTCTCTTATCTTAGAATGGTAATACATACCACTTCTGGTGTAAAGAAAGATTGGAAACATTATTTTAACCTAATGTGTTGAAGTGCAAATAACAAGTGAACTTTTGAACTCCCTAGCATTCTCTGAGGATCTGGAGGGGTCTCTGCCAGGCTTGGAGAAAGAGCTGAATATGGATGCTTTTGTTAGAATTTTGGCAAATAGAATTATCTGATATTAACATGGTTTATTCAGATTTCAGCTTATCACTTCAAACTATATTTCCCTTGAATAAGAGTTACTCAGTTTCTCTTATGAAAGTTTCCTCTATATAAGAGGGTAACAGTGACCCTGTGTCAAATGCATGATAGCGTTATCAAAATAGAGGAATTTGGGGTCAAAGAGTTTGCTGGTTAGCTCTGTTGCCAAGCCTGACCGTTCCAGATCCTTATAAAGACATGCTTACACATCTGTGTAATGTGTCAAGGACCTGATGATACGGAACATTTTCCACACCACCACTTCAAATGTGAGCCTTTCCTTTGCTGAAAATCTCTCCTGCATGTGCAGAGATTGTATGTAAAAAACAATAACAAAATATATGCCATCTTCAGGGGTGGGGCAAGAACTGGAAAGAAATTTAGGCCCTTTTTCCTGAGCCGGCAAAGCTCAAAGCAGTTCCGTGTTCTGCATTAAAATGCAGTTTTGCAATACTTTTACAATACAGTTAGAACTTTGGAATCAGCAAGTTTATTATTTGTTACCTCGTTCTTTTCTGTTTTCACAATGTTTCTGAATTTCAAAGTCACAGCTATCACTTCTAAGTCTGCTCTGTCTTTGGAATGTATTTGCCATATTTTGCATGGACGCTGACTGTATATCTTCCTTCACTCCTTCCAGAAGTTCTCCTGATTCCTGGTAAAGAAGGAAATTTGTTAGAACATTCCTCAGGTTTTAGGCAATGTCCATTATTGCTCTTGGAACGCTTTGACAAAGCAACTACGCAGAGAGATACAGAAGTAGTCAAATCATGTTAAAATTCACTTAAGTTAAAAATAAATAATGCCATCTCAGAATCCATAATATCTAGAGCTTTTATCTGCATCATTTCCTCTGTCAGCTTGCCTTTTAAAAAGTAATTGTTTCCTAATCCTCTGCATATACATATTTAGAAACGATCAAGAAAGATTTGTGAGTGGTACATTTCCTCTTATAAGAAAAAGGAAAACCAGAATCCCTAGAATGAAAAAAAGGGCTCTCAGATTATCTCTGCCAAAGGGTCTGAAAGTCTTTGAAGATGTAGTGCTGGATGTCACTTCACACAATATTGGGGGTTTTTTTGCCTTCCTAAACGTCAGCTTAAGTCTGGTGTAAATTCCTCCAGGATTGAAAATAAAAGATGATTACACAGGAATTATTCCTGTAGGCAGTGAACCTGAAACCTGCACTTGAAGTTAAGGTTTTATAACCAAATGCTTCCTCCCTTTTTCTTTGTTTAAAATATGAAAAAAAAGAACCAAGGTTCCAATACTTTCTAGAGAGCAGATGCAGATGGGTCCTGTTTTTTTCCACCGTGATCCTCTGCTGCACTGGATAAATCACAGAATCATAGAATGGTTTGGGTTGGAAGGGACCTTAAAGATCATCTAGTTCCAACTCCTCTGCTGTGGACAGGGACACCTTTCACTAGACCATGTTGCTCAGAGATTGATCCAACCTGGCATTAAACACTTCCAGGACTGGGGCATCCACAACTTCTCTGGGCAACCTGTTCCTGTGCCTCATGGTAAAGAATTTTCTCCTACTATCTAATCTAAACCTACTCTCTTTTAGTTTGAGGCCATTCACCCTTCTCCTATCACTACATGCTCTTGTAAAAAGTCTCTCTCCATCTTTCTTGTAGGCTCCCTTCAGGTACTGGAAAAATGCAATTAGGTCACCCAAAAGCTCTCTCTTCTCCGGGCTGAACAACCCCAATTCTCTTAGCCTTTATCCATAGCAGATGTGCTCCAGCCCTCTAATCATCTTGGTGGCACTCCTCTGGGTTTGCTCCAACAGGTCAATGTCCTTCCTGTATTGGGGACCCCAGAGCTGGATGCAGCACTCCAGAACGGGTCTTGAGCAGAGGTAGAAGCCATTTTTCATTTACATGTGTACAATTTTGAATTCTCCAAAGGTCTGTGTTTTCAGCAGCAGTAGATCCATGCAGCCACATCAGATGCTGACATCTTGCAGCACAGGCACAGGGGGCCAGAATTCAGGCGTCCTGTCTGAAATGGCTCACAGGGTTCTACCAGCCAAGATGCACTCTTTACAGACTGATTCCCTGTACAGTCCAACCAAATGCAGTCTGGCAGGATGAGCAAACAAAAATGGGATATTTTTTGGTATTTTGCCTAGTTTAACACCAACTATCCACTTTACCTGATACCCCACAGACCAGACTGTTAGTGGTCTAAGAACCACAAATGGATATGTTGTGCATTATCAACAATCTCAGTTACAGCACCAACTGTGCCTGCACCGAGCGACCCTGTACTTACTGCTCTTGCTCACTTTCCCAGACTGTGCACGCTTCACACATAGCGTGGAACCTGCAGAGGCCCCTCACCTTCAAAAGGCCCAAGCCAACCTTGTCCTTAACAGCAGCGAGGTTTTGTTGTCTGTGTAAAATGTTTTGTAACCTTTTTTTTGCCAATTGAAAAACAGGACCAGGCCCTAGGGACAGTCTGTACAAAAGGATTGTATTGTTCCCACCCCTGGATGTGTGTCCAACCTATGTTGCAATGTTTGGCTGTGGACTTCTGCTTTCTTTTGTTTTGTTTTGTTAACTGCCTGAAAACAAAATAGTATATCCATGCAAAGTATCTAGGCTTGAATTTTAAGCTGAGCTCCTCACACTTAAATCACTAAAGCCTGGAAAAGATTATCAACAGTTACGCATCCCAGACGAGTTTTGCAAGTCACCAAAAAATGAGTCAGGTATGAAATGCTGTCTGTAGGTTTAGGGGGCAGCTGAAATGTAAATACCCAGTTACCACAGACTGGATTAAGTGGAAAGAAAGGTAAGTTCCTTTTACTCTAAATTACAGTAACTATCCATTATGTAGGTGTCACTTCAGTAATTCAATCCAGATACGTGACCTGTACCAGAGAAAGCATACACAGAAGGAAAATGGAATAAAGGAACTGTAAAGGAAGGCTGAGCCATGAGATAGAAGAGTGAAGAACTCTGATTCCATACTTCCATACTTTATCCATACTTGGATAAAGACGTTAATTAAAGTCTTGTGGCCTTTTAATATGCCACATAGCAAATAGTGCTTTAAGGTAATCTGTGTTGCCAATTCCAAAACAGCAACTCCTGAGGATTGCTGAAAGTCAGAAGCAGTTGGATAAAGACAGTAAGTTACTGCAAAGCTGCAGCAATAAAAAAAAAAAAAAATAAATTGGGAGATTGGCTTACAAGTCAGGAGATTTAAAAATTATACAATTCTTTGGACTTTCCTTTTTGTTTCTGAGTAGGATGGGTTTGAGTCAAGTTTTCAGATTACTCTCAATGCAATGGAATGCCAGAACTAACTTTTTCTTGCAGTGCTCTGAAGTGCTCAAATCAAGCTGGAATTCCAGGAACTGGAACTTAAATGAAAAAACAAAATGTATGAGATGCTGCAATATCACAAAAAAAAAAATAAATGTACAGACAAATGAAGCACAGTAGCTACCGAAATAATTTTTTTCTGCCTCATGTGTGCATTATTTGAAAGTGAAGACTGATGTAACAAAACCCAACCCATAATCTCAAATTGATAAGTCATTCCTCCTCTATCAGGATTTCACTGTTGTAACTTGTGAAGGCCGTTGAACTGAACAAACCTCTCTAGGAATAAAGGTCTTGGGAGCATTCCCATTTTTTCAAGGAAAAAAAGGACAACTCATGCATGAGGCAGTGAGGTTTCAGCTGCCTCAGAATACGCTCAGTGAAGTGGCTCTTTGTGAGTTATCTAAATCTCTTCAGTTACACACGATGTTTCTAGACATTTGGCGTACTGTTTCTGCTCTGGATACTGATGTCTTCTCTGAAAGAGTACGGTCCCCATAATTCTTGTTAATCCTTCTGCATTATGCTATTTGCAGTGAAATTACAGTGTAATAATTTGCAGTGATTTCCTTGACCTCCAATTAGGAAATGTCCTACTGTGCCTCAGGCCATTTATTTTCCCCTAGTGCAGTGTAAAAATATGTCTACAGTTACAGCCTCTGTGATGTTATTTCTCTATCAATGACAAACTCCAGGAAAACAGTAGGAATGAACTGGTATGACTTACTAATTGAATGTTTGCCTTCAAGTGGTCTATTGTTGGTAATGTTGGAAAACTGTTCAAACTGAATGTGTCGACTGGCATGAAGTCAGGCAGAATCACACAGCAAAGATTGTCCAATTTCTCAAAAGTTTGAAAGGAGCAAAATGATAGCCACTGTATTTCTAAACAGGAGTGACAAATATAAACTTTTAATTTCTTCCAGAAAAAGCAACACAGTGCAAAAGAAAAGACCAATACTCCCTGCTCCTCCATTTCTGCTTCCTTCCACTCCCTCCCACTCCATCCCAACCTCAACTGCCCTACAACACTTAGCATGGGTGCTGTTATTACTGGAATACAGGGAATTTCATCTGGCACAGTTTAACCACTTCCCAAACTGTCACGGGCTATCCCAGCGTATGCACAATAACCACATCTGTATCTACAGGTCTTTTTCTGGCTTTAACACAGCTGGTACAACCGGAGCAGCAAAATTACCTATAAAGACCAGGCCTTGACACAAAACTTGAGGCTGTGTTACACTGAAGACAACAGAGCTCTGATTTTGTTCATATTCTCTAGCATCACTAACACGTAGCTATAAAGCAACAGCATTTCTTCCTTAATAATTTTTATCCCAGAGTAGTAAAGACCCCACAGTGTTGTTCTGTAAATGGGTAAAGGAAATAAAAAGAAAAGCCTAACACCAACAGGACAGAGAGTAATAACAATTCTTCTCAGAGTTCATCCTAAAGTTTAGGTTTAATTTTAACTGTCATAATAAAGTATTGTAAATTACATTCTACAAGCCTAAAATTCTGTGCTCCTAGAAGTAAAGGCAAATGCTGTAAATAATGCCAGATGCCCTGAATTGAGTCCATTACTGAGTTCGTTCTTGAACACATGCTGCTATACATAAATTCTTCATATCTTAAGTTCTCTTAAGTCAATTCTGAAACCATGAGTCCATTTTACCATTACTTCATACAGCCTTGTTCAGCGGAAGCATTACTGTCATTTGATCCACCAGTTCTTAGTCCACCACACAGGAAATGTACCAGCAATGTTAATTTTTAACTTCTCCCTCAGCCATCACCCCTGTAGCCATTGCTCTTCCAGGACGATACAAAAACACACCCGTTTCTGGCAATGGATATTTCCTTTTAACAACAAAAGAAAAATTAGAGAGGATACAAGCCTGTGGCTGATGAACAACACTCATCCGTACAGCAGGAAGGATGCCGAAGTGTAAGATGTGTCTGAAAGAATCAGAGGAAATGGCATCACCAAGAGTATTTGATCTCAGGTGGGAAAAGGAAATTCAAGACTGATCTGGACTCATCTCAGAGATAACTTAAGGACATTGCTGAAATCTCTGAGATGTTCTAAAATCTAAGTATTTATCAATATATATAAATACTTACTCTGCTAAAGGATATTATGATGCAGAGTGGAAATGTCAGTGGTGAGCAGGTGACAGAATGAGGGCAGAAAATGGACACAGTGCATCCAGTGATGTCATCCAGCAGAGGTTTGACTGAAACAAATCTTGGGCGCTCAGTCTCTAGTTTTCACAGAGATGAGGGCTGTTAATTCCTATCAACATTGGTGGGACTGAAGTACTTACCCACTTTAAGGATGTTGCCCTTGGCTCATTTTGACTGCTTAGCTGATCAAATCAGAGCACTGCTATCACCAGTTTGTTTACTTGCAGCACTGAGAAATTCAATACATGTGGTTTGTGCACCCTGATTAACACACAGTTAGACACATCATTAGGACCCAATGCAAAACATTTATTGAGAATAATTTCTTGGAAAAAATCTCTAGAATAAACACAGATAATTATTCCATGAACTCTTTGAACAAAACAAGATACAAACTTTCATTTTTTCCCCAATTTAATATGCTTCTTGGTATATTTGTCTTTGCAACCACACTTTGCTTCAGAAGGTATTTAGTATTCAACAGCCATACTTTCCACAACATACAGGATGCCTGAAGAAGAACAAAGACTTTCACCTCAAACCCAACTAACATAAATTCATCTTAGAGTAGCTGAAGTACAAGGAAACAAGGCAAATGTGTGAATAAAAATCTTTCATGGATTGGGATCATATGATCAGAGCAAGAGACTGCCCACCCTTACACCTTGGACATCATAACCTCCTCTTTTTACACTTTACCTCCAGTGCCTTTTGGGTGTCTCCTCTCTGTGTGATCTTTTATCAGTGTGATCTTATCAGTCCCAGTCTTGTGCAGTCTCTTACATTTGACTTCATTTTTTTCCCTTCTTTTGTTTAACTTCTCATTTTTTAATATAGCCACCTCTTTTGAAACTCTTGAATAATAAACAGAGACTCAAAAACAACTGCAAAAATCCCCAGATAGTTTCTTTTGCATTTGCAGCAAAAAATAGATATGATTTGCCATATTACAGTACTGGAGTTTACAGGCATGCTGAGAAACAGGCAGAATATAATTTGCTGCCTGGGTCTGATTTGACTGTAAACCCTTTTGGGTAGAAGCTACATGTTCATTTCCATGAATTGCATTGTGATAGCCTTATTACTGTGTAGGAAATCTTGCTCCTTTAGAAGGCTTCTGCACATAAAAGTATTATAACCTCATCCTATGTTTGTAGGAGGTTGTTAATGTTCTTCCACACAAAAGCATCTCTAGGGACTGAGCAGTGGGAGAAAATACCTTGAGGACGGGTGTGACCTGCTACAAGGGACTCTCCTCCCCCCTTCCATCCCATACTTCTGCATTTCTGGTGAGCAACCTCACTGGCTGCAGGCATCAGGGCCTGGAGCAGTCATCTGTTCACCACAAGCTGCAGTCATACATTTTGAGTTGCAGTTTTTGAGAATAAGAACAGACATGTACCACCATCACACAGTAAAATAAAAGATTGGAGAAGGCAGATGAAAAAAAAGATTTTGCATTTGTTCCTGTCTTTTTTTTTTTTTTCCCCACCTTTAAGCTGCTGTAACCTTAATTAGAATTTACGAGATAAATAATGAGCAGCACCTTCTACCAAGGAAAAACCAGGGAGAAATTAGAGAAGCTGAAGAAATTTATTCACTTTCCAAATGGCCCAATCAGAAAAATGAACTAGCCTACATAAACCCTCTTCTAAAAGCATAGTGTGACTGCAGAGAGGCATGAAAGAGTTGTGGCCATGGTCTTTACTTAATGAGGTCTTATTTAAAATATTCCTGGCATTTTCATATTTGATTAGCTCACTTTGAAAGAGAATTTCTTTAGGAATTTCTGTAAACATTTCTAAGTCTTCTTTACAGTGTGCAAGTTGAATAGAAGTTATATTTTGAATGCAAAATAGATAAGAATCAGAAGAAATGTAGAGAAGGCTTCTTTAAAATTAGGAGTTGTTTTCTTCATTGGGAAATAATTAGGCGAGGAGTTATTTTTTTCCAAGGAAGTAAGACGGATGTTGTGAATTACAGTACTAGGTCTTACCAATATAAAGAATTACAACCTCTTGTTTTCAGGAAGAGCTTCTTATTTCAAATTTAAGTGGACTTACTGCATTTATAATCAATTCCTTGTAATAAACCAACATCTATTATGTCTAAACTGAGATTATAATGTCTGCACAGAAACTTGCACCTGTTGTAGTTAAACTCACATAACTTTCTTGCTATTTAAAACACCAGGAACTTCAGCAAGAGACTGGATCAATGAATGAACAGGGAATTATAGCTTCAGAATAATGTAATTTTCTACCAGGAGCAATGTAATTGCTAAAAAATCTGCTGACAACATTGTCCCAAACCCTGTAAAGTTATGTGCCACTCCCTTACTCTCCTTTCTAGCTCATCTCCAAAAAATTGTGAAAGCTAAAATCTGTCACATTCAATCAGAGAGCGGCATGTTGAGAAGAGCAGTGCATGCTGTGAAGGTCTGGAAGCTGCCCTGTACTGGAGGTAAGGACTGCACAGTAATTAATGCCCTCAGCTTTATTCTTTATTCTGAAATACTGCATTACCATCAGAGGTGAGATATCAAGACAAATATGACAACTCTTCATTTCATAACAAGCAACATTCGAATAAACTCTTTACAGCAAGGGCAAACAATGCATATAGTTTCAGACTCAGTCTTTTAAGTATGTTCCAGCAATTTGCCTGCAGGATTTTGAAGGGTCTGTGGACAGGTAGCAACTGCAGCTTTGTACGAACCATCTTTGTCCTCCTGTATGTGCAGGTTAGAGCAGTAGTAGCTGTGGAAAGAAGAGCATTATGCATCCTCTCCCTCAAAGTCATTTGGCAATTTCACCAAATCAAAGGTAAGCAGACACAAAATAAACTTCTTCCCCGTATCTCCTCTAGCCTCCCATCCCCATCCCATCTGCCAAGAAATGCTGATCTCCTATGATTTTCTTTCCAGTACTCTTTATTTTCTTCCACCTTTGTGCATGTATCAGCCAGCTCAGGCTCTTCACTGAAAGATCCTGTGGAGCATTAAAATGTTTTCTTTCGTAATCCTATACTGTGATGTCCAGACTTGCTGCGGTTGGAAAACCATAGTAACAGTGGATGATATGTCAGTCAGTCTTCTCACATTACACAGTAAGTAATATGAGAGAGCCCCTACCTTTTGTATGGAAGCAGCATAGACCTTAACTGCACTACTTCTTTAGTTGTCCCAACTATTCAGTACAAAGTAGTTAGGATGTTTTCACAAATGTGGCATAGTTGTGCTTTATGATGCTCCAGCACTCATGCAGATCATTCTTCCTGGTGGAGAATCATGTATATTGCTCTCTGCTGTCCTGAGGCCTTGAACAGATAGTAATGGAATGCTGAGATAGCTGCTTCCAGGGACTAGCCTTTGTTTGTTTTGTTCTCTGGCCAAAACCATAACTATGACAATAAAGAACATCCATTTCAATACAAACACTTCATGCATGCCACAACTAGGCAATGTTTGGGCTCATTGTAATACACCAGTTTGTCTTTCTATTTAAACAAATAAATTTAGCACAAATGTTTTTCCACAGAAAGGAAGGACTATCAAGGAAGAAGGGCTAGAGTTGTCAGGTTGCCCACCCAGGCACCGAAACATACCAAACACCACCTGTCATGCCTAGATAGGTAAATACAGCACTTCCGTCAGATGAAGAAGTGGCCAAGCACTGACCAGAACCACATGGGCTATTCTGCTGCGTAGTCCAAAGTCCCTAAAATGGATCTCTGCTACAGACCTTTTTTGTGGAATTAACAAAAGCTCTGTGGTTGTGTAACTGTTATGACCCTCCAAGGTGGCTCACCAGTAAAGAGAAAACCAAAACACTCTGCTCTCCCTCTTCCCATTTATTTATTTATTTATCCCTGACTACAGCTTGGATTTTTCGCTCTAAGTTAACATGTTTATAAATAGTATTTTCATTAACATCTGTTATTTACTTTTCATTCAATCATTAATTTTCCTTAAACATTCACAGCTATTTAGTCTGGCAGACTTTAGTGAGGTTATTACACATAAAAATAAAACGTGTCTCTTGCAATGGGAAATAATTTTTTTAAAGATATTGCAAACAAAGCTCACAGTCTGATCTGAGAGGGGAAAAGTTGGAGAACATCAATCCTAGACTCGAATTAGAAATGTTTATGTTAATGTTAAGATTATTATGTAGTGACCTACACAACAGGCCAGATGAATGTGATAGGACTGTATCATGTCTCTGCAAAACAGTATTCAAATTCCTCTTTCCCCATGGAGTGCTTTCCCATCTATATCCAAAGCTGCATGCATCATACACCTCAATCTAAGCTTTCCTCTATTAGCTTGGACTTCCCTACAGCTTCCTTTCAAACTTTTCATTGTTCCCTAGTACCAGTTTCAACCTTCCAGACGGGCATTGTGACCGGCTTTGAAAAATGGACAGAGTTAATACAGCACCAAATGTAAAGCCAGACTAGGCAAGGCTGTAGGCTGGCTTCTCACATCTGATGGCCGGGGAGAAGTACCTGAAAAACTTACTGTGCCACAGACAATATTTCTGGATGAGAGAGCTTTTTTTATTAAAGAGAAGCATCAAGGCAGTACAAATATCTTTCTGAAAACAACTCACCTCAGGTTATTTTGGCAATTCTTTGAGGCGGCAAACCAGAACAAAAGGAACCCAGAATTCACAAAGATATTTATTGATGAAATCTTCAGGGAAAAAAAAAAAAAAGGCAAATAGATAAGAGAGGTAAACTGCAGGGAGAGCACCATTCCTGCTACATGCACCACACCACTACAGACACGTTTCTCTCTTGAGAGTTCTGCAGTAAATACTTTGTTAATTTTTTTGCTATTTAGGACAAGAGGGCATGGGCTTAAACTCTGGCAGGGGAAATTAAGGTTGGATATTGGAAAGGAATTCTTTACAGAGAGAGTAATCAGGCATTAGAATGGCCTGCCCAGAGAGGTGGTGGATTCACCATTCCTGGAGGTTTTTAAGCTGAGACTGGACATGGCACTGAGTGCCATGATCTGGTAATCACAGTGGTGTTGGATCATGCGTTGGACCTGATGATCTCAGAGGTCTTTTCCAACCCAGTCAATTCTATGATTCTGTGATTTATTCTGCCTGCCTGCTCTGTGCACTTTTGTCTCTCTGGCAGGCCCTTGCACATGGCCCTAGTTGATTCCCTGCCATTATCCTGTTATGAAGTATGAAAAAGCAGTTGTAAACACAGCCAGGCTGCTTAGTAAAGAAACAAGAACTTTAAACATTTAAAAGGATTTATGGGTTCACATCTGTGATTTCCTTCTCCCAAGGATGTGTGTACTGAGTTTGCCAGTCATCGAAGATCTCAGTTGACTCACAGACTACATGCTCCATTTGTAGGGAGGGGTGGAGGGATGCTTTCCATGTACTGTAAGAATCATCTGTCTAGGGATTTCTGTGAATTTCAGAGATGAGAGGATACAGCACAGAGATATAAAGTGTGAGCATTTCTGTCTCCTTGAGAATAAAATTAACCCTCATACTTACATACTGAAATAAAACTAGTTACACCCACAGAAAAAATGCAGCCATGTGCAGAGCTTGGATCGCATCTTCAGCGTGCACCTGAGCCGAAGATTCTCCTGTCAAAGCCCAATTTCTGTACCGGTTGTTGTTGAATCAGCTGATATCATAGGCCCAGTGTGAATATCAGAGGAGTTGAGGTCAGCTCTATGCATCTGCCCAATTTCATCCATTTCTATTCAGCTCAATACCTCCAGCACAAGTCATCCTCTGCTGCCACTCCTTACTGAGCCATCATGCAGCCACACATAAAACCTCACTCCTGAAGCAGCACTTGTATTCACGTTCCCACAGCGTTCTGGTTTAAGCGAGAAGAGGAGAATGGTCCTGCAGGATTTTGTTTTTCAGAGTTATGGCTTATTTTAAATAAAAAAACCTCAAAAATGCACTGTGCTTTGCAGTGGAAAAAGTCTTACATAGCCTTTTAAAGAAATGGCAGCAAAAGCTATCAAAGCCCTGTTTCATAATATTTAAAAAGTAGTTGATCCAGACAGTAAAAAGAGTTGACTACATATCAGAAATCAGGAGAAAGAGACTATCTTCCACAGTTACTGAGTGAACACACATTCACAGAGTCCTGAAATTACAAGAAACTGATTCATTATCTGTCATATCCATGGGGTAAGCAAGGTCTGTAACAACTCTCCTTCTAATGGTGCTCCATGTTATGTTTGGTCATGCAATCGAGTTTGCGGTTCACAGGTTAGCGGGGTGCCCTCATGGCAAATCAGGTAACATCTGCTTTATCTTCCTTGACCAAAATAAAAGCTCGATGTTTTGCATATGGAAATAAATTGTTGTTTCATGTTCATTTTGTTGAAATCAGCCTATTAGTTTTTGTACTATGTAGTCATTCTCAAGACAGGCATGACCTCAGTATTGCATTATTTAATGACTTTCCCTTTGTGGGACAACATACAGCTCTTCCATGTTGCTCATCAGTTTTGGAAAAGGACCAACTACATGAGTTCCTTGACTGAAGAAGGAGGGGGGAAAGGAAGAAAAAGCCTTCTTCATAGATTTTTACATACTGAACTGTAGTCTTGCTTTCTTTAGGCTGGAGAAATTTCAGATAATTTCTGTCAGCACAAATAACGACACATGAATGACATACTTTTGTGAATCTAAACAGTGGCACAGCAAATTATTTAACCCTTGTCTGAAGCATAATTTCTTAAGACAGTGAGGTGCTATCCTCTTCAAAGCAGCTGCAGAGCATTAAAAGGATTTCAAGTGAAACGGGTACAGATTGAAGCAACAGTCATAATATCTTCTTTTCCCATTGCTTTGTATTGCTAATGAAGTGTTCCTGTGCATCTGTAATGGCACACATTTCCCTTTGGGACAGGAACCTTTAGTGTATATTTCCAGTGAAACAATTTCTAAAAGACAGTCTGGAGGCATAATTTTGAACTCAACATTGAAAGCTTATTTCCCTGCAGACTCAGAGCCCAAGTGAAGTTGTTGGGTGAGAGTGATTGTAAAGGCTGGCAGATGAAACCTGCCTGTTTCAGCAGGTCGGGGCAAATGAAGAGGTTACCAGTCTACTGCCTACCGCAGAAGAAAGGGCCTGGCCCTGCTGCTGGCTTTGCCTGCGTGTGAGACCTAGGAAAGCCTGAGCAGCTGCTGTGGCCATGGGACACCTGAAAACATGTGGGCAGGGTTGGGACCGGTCAGGCTCGGCAGCAGCAGCAGGCACTGCTCCCAAAACTCCCACCCAAACTCTTCTCCACCCAAGCATTGCTGTCTTCCTTCCCCTCCTTCTCTGTAGTGGGAACAGCCTGCCCTGGTCTAGCCTTGATGTTTTGTTCAGTTTCACCTCAATGCAAAGATGCAACCCGCAAAAGAGCAGGAGCTGAGGAGGACAGAGGAGCCTCCATGTGGTCCTGACCATGATGGGTCCCATTGCAGATGGCCTCACCTGGGCAGGCCATTCAATCAAGATGCTGGAGTTGGATTTTAACAGCTGGGTCAATCTGAATGCCCCTTGCTCTCTTCACTCATTGAACACCCTTCCTTACAGATAAAGGCTTATTGTACATCTCTTGCAGAGGTAGCCACCAGCACCCTTCCCGTGCCAACGTGTGGGAATAAGCCGTGAAAGGGAATGCCACGTCACGGCACTGGTGTCAAGCAGCCCCGCAGGGCTGTCCCAGACCAGCACGCCGTCCTCAGCTTCGCCCACACACCCCGGGAGACGCACCGGCTCTGCAGGGGAACCCAGCGCGCCCCTTGCCCCAGGAGCGCGGATCACCGGGGCAGGGGGAAGGCCGGCCCTCTCCTCCCGGCCGGTGGGGAAAGCCGGCTCGGGTAGGGGCGGGGGCTGCCCGAGGAGGGGCCGGGGCTGCCCGAGGCGGCCCGCTGATGGGGCCGGAGCTCCCGCTGCTGCCCAGCGGGGCGCTGGAGCGAGGCGGGGGCCGGGCGGGCGGAGGGGTGCGGAGTCGCTGTGGAGGGCGGAAACGGGGTGGGGGGATTTGCGTCAGTGAGGGAGCTGGGAGCGGGCGAGGGCGAGGGAGAGCGGGTGGGACGGACGGAGGGACAGACGGACGGAGGGAGCCCTCCGAGAGGCACCGGCCCGCCCCGCTCGCCCTCCGCTGCCGCCCGCCGCCCCATGGAGCCGTGCCCGGCGCCCGCCGTGCCCCTGGCATGGGCGCTGCCGCTCCTCCTCGCCCTGGGCGCCGGGCTCAGCCACGGCACCCCGCACCTGCCGTACTCCCGGCCGGGCTCCCGCAGCAAGTGAGTACCGCCCGGCAGCGGGAGTGGGAGCGGGAGCGGGAACCAGGGCGGGAGCGGGCGGGCTGCGGCTGCCCGGGGTGCCGGGGCGGCGTGTGTGGTCCCTGACCGGCGCCGTCTCTCCCCCCTGCAGGAACTGGTGCGCCTACATCGTGAACAAGAACGTGAGCTGCTCGGTGCTGGACGGGACGGAGAGCTACGTCCAGGCCCAGTACAAGTGCGCCTGGAACCAGTTCCCCTGCCAGCCCATCCCGGTGTAAGTAGCCGAGAGGAGGCGACCTCTGGAGGGAGAGCGCTTGGCCAGCCCTGCCCAGCCCCGCAGCAGTGGGGTGGCTCTGGGCACCCCGACAGGCGCCGGGCCGGGGCAGGAGGGCGCGCACCACTGCTGGTCCCCTGCGCGCCCCAAGCCAAGCGCTCTCGGATTGCAAACACCGGGCGGCCGGAGCTAATTAGAGCCACCTTGAGTTGCTGGTCCGTGGTGCGCGGGCACACCTCGTCGGCGCGGTGGGGCGTGCAGGCAGGCGGGAAGCACGCGGGCGGCTTTCCACGGCAGAACCTGTCGGGAGCGCATCCGTGTGCTGCTGGCAGCGCCTTCGCGCCCTGCCCCGCAGCGGCCGCGGCACAGCCGCGCTCCAAACCGGTTTTGTAGTTGCTCTGTGTTGCTGGATCGGTGCGTAAAGGGAGAGCCAGGAACGTGAGCCAGCACTTTTACAGCCTCTGTATCCCTGTCTGTTGCGTAGCAAGGGGAGCAGCCAGCGCAGAGATTTTTAGGGGGGTTGATATAAAGTTACTTGTTTGATTTTAAGCTTCGTGAGCGGGATCACGTGGTACTCACGCTGTGCTGCACTAAGGCCGTGGGCGCCCGCAGGTACAACGGGCATCGGGGAACAAATGTGTCTCACCTTCTGGCTAATCTCAGGCAAATCCCCTTTCCTCAGTTTCCCACGTGAGAAGCAGTAATATTTGCACGTTTCTGTTTGAAAGCTCTAGGTGATACGCACTCTGTGAAACTGTTTCACCTCCCCTAGAAGTCAGTGAAAGGACACCATAGATTCTCGTCGGCTCAGACGGGCTGAAGTGATGATGAGGATTTTACAATAAAGCTACAGTAACTAGTTTTTATTTTGACATGAAACACTGAGGATGAATCTGATACTACTCGATCCTGGGTACTACTGAAATAAGACTGCGGGCATTGATGACGCTGCCACCCTGGGGCCCGTGACAATAGGTATTGGGTGTTTGGTATTCATACGTCCTGCTTTCTGTTTGTTTGGGCTGTTATTTTCATTACAAAAACAGCTTTTCTCTATTGGAAAACATAAACACTAGAATTTGAGGGGGAAAAACAGACAGCAGACAGCTTAGTAACACTGTCTTGTGTAATTTCCCTTGCTTCTCTTTGGAGTGTTGAACTGGCAGTTTTGGACTTGTGACTAGTTTATGGACTGTGTAATGGGGTGTGCCGTCTATCCTGAGAAGTCTCCGTAGTGGTGCTACAGAGGAGTGAGGAGTAGTGAAAAACTGAGCGCTTTAAACACCTAAATCACCAAGCATTAAGATAAGGAATTTCAGAGGCAGTAAATTAGGACTTTCATGGACTATCTGCTACTTGATAATGAGAAAGTGCAAAGGCATTGCTTCTAGCTCAAGAAATTCCTGAACTGAAACTGTTCGAGCTGTGAGATCTTTGGCAGGAGTAAGAAGGGGAAGCCCAGCTTGAGCAGGGGGCTGGACTGTGTGACTTCCCAAAGTCCCATCTTTCTCAGATTACTCTGTGGTTCTGTGAAATGGCATTGTTTGTCCTTGTGCTTCTAAACATCTGGAGTTGGCTGCTGTCAGAGAGAGAATATGGGACTAAACAGACATTTGGACTCGCCAGCTGTGTCCAGTCTCATGGGGTTTTTTTGTTCTTTTGAGAATGGAATTAGATATCATAAGACTTTGTTTCCTCAATTTGCCTTTCTTTGGTGAACATCGCTGTTATTTTCTTCATAACTGTAATGGCAACTGCAAAACAATTCCTTATTCTTAACGTATTTTAAGCACCTTACTGGCACTGACGGATGGTGGAATATAAAACTCTTGAAAATTTATTGTGTTCAAAACACTCTGATTATAGGTTTTGTCTTTTGCATGTATATCTTCTCTTAGTGCCAGAGTGAGAAAGGGGCTAATACAGAATATTTGAAAGACATGCCTCAAATCCTGCAAACCCCTAACTTCATTCTTGTCAAAAGGATTGTTTAATTGCGGAAGGGGTAGTAGTCTGAATAAGAAAATATGTTTAGATAAGTTTATTAGCTAATGTTGATTTAAATAGGGCAGGAAAGAACTATAAAAGCAGTAAAGAAATGACTGTGAGGACTTTTCAGAAATTGCTCTCTTTTTTTCCTTTTTACACTTGCATAGAGAATGTAAAATGAAGTAAATAGCAGATATTCATGGTAATAAAGTACGGTCCCTGTTTAGTCTCCTCCTGATACTCAGGGTTTATCTAAGAGCTCATTCAGCTGCAGACAGTGGGGACAGTGAGATCCAAATCAAACAAAGAGTTCCTTAACTGTATCACAGATGTAGGGGTTTTATTAGTACGTAAGTACTATTAGGTCTATTTTTTAATCAGTCAGTGGATTTACTGTTGGTTTTTATTAGTTTAAGACAAGGTTTAAGGAGCCCTCCTACTGTTTAGGTATAGTCTAGGTTATGCACAACAATTACTTAGATTGTATTTTGTATGGGGGCATTCCACCATTTCACTGCCTTAAACAGACAGCGTACTCCCAAACTCTGTGTGTTCTTCACTTACAAGAGAGTGTGTATTGCAGATTTGGGTAACAGTCAGCACTGATTTTCCTTTTCATTTTTTTTTTTTTTTTAATTAGAAAGCTCTAGTGATTAAGAGTAAAAATCATATGCATGCATGAACCCTTTTTGTCTGCCCTTTAGGCCCATTAAAATATAATTTGTCTGAGGAAAAAAAACCCCAAACAAAATCCCCTGTTGGAATGACTACATTTCTAGGAACGTTAACTGTAATTCCACTTTGGCTACAGGGTGTATTTCCTGAACTGTTAAGTTGAAATTCAGGAAATTATTACACTTCATTGTTTAAGTGTTCTATAGTTACTTGGGCTCGATAGTGCATTTCCTCGCTGAAAAGTTGCTGAATGCTTTGGCTCATTAAGGTGTCAAGGATAAATGTGAGTTGAACTGTGGCTGCTGAAGAGATAGGAAGAGAGAGAGTAGAAAGAAAGAGCAGAAAGGCCCTTTGAAGTCTGTTCCCTTTGAAGTACGGGGGGCTTCAGATTTATTTTTCTTAAAACTATGACTAGCAAAGGAAGGAGGAACTTGGTTATTAGTCATTCATTGGGCTGAAAGGTACTTATACAAAAATATTAATGTTTGTATGCACTAAAAAGAATTCTGATATTTTGAAATTTGATACTGCTTTATAAATAACTGACCCCTGCACACTTCTTTTGTTGTGAATTTCCTTTCCTACCTTTCTTATTAATGATTTGGTAACTTAATTAGCTTATTAGCAATTTGTAACTAATAGCATTATCTGATTTGAAAAGAAAAACATATTGCCCTTCTGGTTAGGGCCTACACACTCTTTAGGGTTGGGGCTTGTTCTGGACGTCCTCTGGTCAATGTAGCGGCTTCAGAGTAAGATGTTGTCATGCCAGTTATTTGTTTTGCCTCTTATTAAGTAGAGTATGTTGAGGCACCTGGTTGTACCCACAGGTACTCCAATTTACAGCCCAGCATTTTCAGGAAAAGCTGCTCTCACTAGTAAGGTTTTGATTTTAAAGTTGGAAGTGAACTGAAGTGGCTGAAGCAGAGGGATGTTTTCTGGGTTTGTCTTTCCTGCAGAACTGCAAATAGGACTTCCCTATACGAGGTAATAAATCAAATAGTAAGAAATTTAGATTGGTAAGAACCTCTGGAGGTCATGTAATCCCCTCATGGCCCCCAGCTAGCAGCAGAGCCAAGCTTCAAAGGTTGCTCAGGGGCTCAAGGAGAAAATGTTTTATCAGATCTTCTAATTCATGTACCAGCCCCCATTAATTCTGCTCATGTGAGTAAAGATATTTGTGGGCTCAAGTCAGGTTATCTGTCTTTAGCTTGTGAGAAGTGAGTTTCATGGTTTAGTACAAGCTTCTCATTGTAACACTAATGATAAATGTTTAATAAGCAAACCCAGTATTTCATTTGGTTGTACACTCTTAGGAAATGGTCAAGAAAATGATGAATGAATCAACAGCTAAATTAACATTCCTCTCCAAATCACGCATTGAGCAATATCTTCCAACTTCTTATCGTTTAATACTTTCAAGTGAATGTAAATAAGCCCAGTGCCAAACTAATCATGGTTTTAATCGTTGCCCAGAAGAAGATTTAAAGCAAAAGACTGAAATAACTTTAGAGAATATTACTACTAGTTTTCTGCATTCATAAATATCAGGACAGATGACTACTTAAGAGTAAAACACAGATTTTAATAAGCAGTACTCAGTGTTTATTAACAAAAAAATATTGAGTAAAAGTGGAAATTTATTACTGAGAAACAGCTTATGAGATTTCCAGTTCAAGTTAAGTTGTTTCATCAGTCTTGCCACCCCCAAGCAATCTGGGTGGAGCATGTCAGCCCAAGTCTAGGAAAATGTAGGAAATCCACATCTAGTTTTCAACTCTTCGACAGTCCCAATGTAGTTTTCACTGAGACTGTTCAGTTGATAGAAATTAAGCATACAGACCAGTGTCAGAATGCTCAACACCAGGTAGGATCAAAACCTCAGATACACAAGTCAGCGCATATCAGAGCCTGTTTGCCACTGGCCTCCAACAGTATATATCTCATAAGAAAAACTTTCAAGATGAAGAAAAGCTTGAAGGGAAAGTGAGAGCTATTTAATGTTTCGCTTCCAAGTATCTATAAAGGTCTTTAGGACTTTTTTTCCAGCTTTGTGTATTTTGAATGAAGCAGAATTTCTTTGTACAGGCTCCAGCTAGCTGACTACATAGGGAGGTTAGCCTAAGGGGTTGTGCATTAAAAACAGTAAGGAAACTTAAAAAACTTCAGTCTCCTGGAGTGCTTGTTTGAAAATCTTTGAGGGCCTGCTGGGTGTGGTAAGTTTTCCTGGCTGCCTCTCCCAGCCTGAAATTGTGCATCTCTGCCTCCACACACTGAATGCAACAGAGTCTTTCTTTGTGAGCTGGACAGGGAATTTTAATTTCACACATCATTTGAGTTTGTTGCAATAATTTTTAAAAATTAAAAAAATTAAACCTCACACTGCTCTTCACTTCACATTAATATAAATACTTAATAGTTTTATGCTTTTCTGGTTTGAGAAATACATGACCTGAAGGTCTGGGGCCTCTTCTGTTAAGCACTGAATTGTTGCCAAAACAACAAATTTTCATTTTCAGGGAGGTGCTGACCTATTTAAGACATATTTCATCATAAATCACCCAAATAACCAAAGAATGTTCTGCACCGTTAGAAGGTGGGCAGTGCCAGTTTTACACATTGTGGATTGTTACTCTCATCTGACTTTTGTTTTTGCATTCACATCTCATCTTTCCTTTCCCCTCTGATTCACTTTCATCTTGGTGTCTCAAAAAGTAACAGCTCTCAAAGCAATGGTCCATTGTATTCTGAAAGTTGAGGTCCCAGCTAATCCCACAGTTAGCTCTTGCATTCATGAAAGCGTTGGTTATCTGTTCTATCTCGGTGTGTTGTCAAATAATCTGTAAGCAATAGCTAATTTTAAAGCATCCTAGAAATCAGTTTATTTCATGAGCAGAGGAGAAGGATACTGTTGGAGCTCAGTTTCTCAGGCAGCTTTATCAGGAGCAGTGCTCTGTATCCTCACTTGATCTTTCCACTGGTGTGAGAAACTTGGTCCCTGATGCTGGCAGAGGCAGGTGAATGTGTTGTTAACCTATAACCTGTTGCAAAATTCCATCACTGGTAGACTATATTGCATTGCTGTTCTACAGAGTTTTTCTGAAATCCTTTTGAAAGAATTCTGTTTTCAGGGTTTTCCTATCCCATTCCATTTAAGTGGGGTTTTAATAGCTTACTGTTGGTCTGTCACCACGTGTCTGACTGGCTTAGGTATATCTTGTGATGAAATGGAAGGAAGCAACCATGTGAGATAATTCAGGATTGTAAATCCCAAGACTGAAGCTCTGCTTTGAGCTTTGCCACAGGCTGTCTGTGGCTGCAAGTTACTTAAATGCATCCTGTGTCTTGGTTTTGCTGCTTCTAAGAAGAGGATGCCTACCTAGTGGTAATTTATGAACATTAAGAGTATTAACATTTTAAACTCTTGGGCATTTTCTATTGGACTTTAGTGGTCAGCTTTTTGAAAATAAAATCCTTGGCAGCTGAGACAGAGTTAGATGGATAGATTGGTACTTGTGTGTGCTACTGTATGTGCCTGTATGAAGATACATGTATGTCTTAGTTTAGACTAAAACAATTTAGAATTCCTTTCTCAAATTGACCATGCCTGTTTTAAATTAGAACAAAATTTTAATTTGGAAAATGTGTAGAAGAAAAGATAACAGTTCTTAACTACTAAATATATATATATATATATCCGAAACACCAGAACAGAACAAATAGCAACTCTGTAACCAAAACCTCTAAACAAATGAGTCTCTGAAGACACGGAGTTGGATCCTCTCCCGTAGGCAGTGTGGACTCTCCCTCCTTTGTCCTCTGTCCAAAAGGCGCTGGCCCAGGGTGGGCAGAGGGGGGCAGGGGCTCCTATGATGGTGCCTTCAGTGCCTCAGGAAAGCTGCAGCAACTCCAAAGTGATGGTGACTGTCCCTCTGAAGGACAGGGCACACCAGGCTAGGAATGGGAGGCAGGGGAGAAGCCAAAACCACAGGAGTCCCTCCGAGATGCTTCTTTCCCTGAAGCTGCTGCCTAAGGGAAAAAAAAAAGCTCCCCAAACCGGAAAAGAAAATAAACTCTCCTCCCCTCTTCCCCCAGCCATCAGGTTGGAATTTGGGTGACTAGCTGAGCCTTTTGTCAGATAGCTGCCGTGGGGAGGGTGTTGGCTCCCGAACTCTGCTGGTAGGGGAAGAAAAATTCTGACAAATTCTAAAATTATAACAATATACAACAAGAAGAAATAACTAGTATGAGACATGAAGCCATATTTCAGAGTGTGGAGTCCTTTGGCTCTTTCTTCCCACAAAGAAATGTTTCTCTCCCAAGAGAGAAAATTGTAGTTTGAATCTCATCTTTTTTTGACAGAAGAATTCCAGGTGAGAGGCATAAAATTCACTGTGTAAATAATAAACAGTGGCACTTCTGGGGACTTTGAAAGGAGCTGCAAATGAAACCATGTGGTGTTGCCTGAGAATAGTTTTTGTCTTGTAATAGTTCCTGTAAACTTCTACTCTTCTTATTGAAAAATGCCCCCTAACTCTGTGGTAAAATTCAGCCAGGTTCTCTCAGAGGCATTGAATTAACGTTCAACATGTGCTAGAGACCAGGCTGTAGTGAGCTGATTTGGGCACCATGATTGTGTGTTTCTTCCCTGGCACCAATAGATGAGACAACGGTTTTATGTAGGTGTAGAGGAAAGCAACTTTTTCCTTCCTAGTAGGAGGGAGTAATGCAATCACCTGTGCCAGGTCACTGCCCACTAGCAATTTCTTCCAGATGGAAGGCTATCTCCTTCCATCATGCTTTCCAGGTAGTACAAAGACACTCAATAAAAATAAGCACTGGAAAAAAGTACTTGATCTCTAATGCTCGTTCCTGTTTTACGCAACTTTTAGTAAAATTACAATGCTTTCATAATCAGATAATAAGGCATTCCTTGCAGTGACCTGGATGGGTGATTTCTTGGTTGGGTACACAGCAGGCTGTTGTGTTCCTGTGGGTGCGTAGGACTTTGACTTACTCCCTTGCTTTCCTTCAGTATCAGTCTCAGCCGCTACCAGGTTTTTATTCAGGATCTAGCTCAGAATAGACCTGGTACAAATGTTGGCCAGGCTATACATTAGTGCAAACTTTATTAAAGGCTCCCTTATGTACCCATGCGAGCCCAGAGCCTCCTTGGTTGTATGTGCTAGAGGTATTTGTCACAACTTTTTGTTTTACACAGGGGTGCCTCAAAATTGTGTTTCCGAGCACAAAAAAATTTTAATCACTCTGTGGTTGTTTCTCATGGTGCATATTAGGTCCTGGTTGTTATCTATAGACCTGACCGTGGCTTTTTGGGGATCTTCAATTAAGAGGGCTCTGACTGGGCCAGACACTGGGCTAGTGATTAAGGTCAGTGGCATTTTTTTCAAGAAAATGTAATTCCCCAGACCTCAGTGCATGCAATGATATGTACTGACCAACTTTATATGAATTTTGGAAAGAAAAAAATACCAGCTAAAGGAAGAACAGCAGTGTAAAGATAAGACTTTCTTAAGTCCATCTGTAATAAGCAGATTAGTGTCTTTAATGCCAGATCAAAATGGAAAATTATTTAGTGTGAAATAGGGTTCTTTTTAAATAGATTTTCCTACATTATATAATTAGGATTTATTATGTCCTCGATGGCTTGCTTTCATTTAACACCTAGACTTCTGTAGGTTACTCTATTCCTGTCAAAACATCTTTTCACTGCTTGCTATAAATGCCTTAGGATAAACTCTTAGTAAAGACACATTTTTCTCAAATTAAGCTCATCTGTGGGCTGGGACGGAAGCTAGCTGCCAGTGCTGCTGTGTATTAGCAAGGTTATAAAAGAACAAAATCCAGAGGTGAGATTTGACTCACCCTGTCTTCAGTTATCTACCCTGTATACAGGGGGATGAATGTGAGTATGGGAGCTTAGATGTGCAGCAATCATCAAGTCAGTGGTGTCCAGCATGCTCCGCAGGTAATTGGATGTGAATAATGACTTCAGGGTGAAATGCGGCCCTGGTTTGACTCTACTGGCTGTATTGACTGTTTTTATTGTCCATCATGGAGATACAGATACCTGCCTGTGTCCATACCTACACAGTAGGCATTTGAAATCCAGGTGTGCTGAAACCTACTGTTATGGACAACCACTAGAAGACTCCCATGATTTCAGTGGTACTAGGATTTCTACCACCAGTTATAGGGGTTACAATTAGGCCCGTGCTCCTAGGAAACAGAAAACTTGGGATCAGCTGGTTTTAGTTTAGTATTTGCATAGCATAAACCTGCAAAACGAAAAATGTTTGGTCCAAATACAACTGCATTTAATTACATTTAGTTAGTATATTTGAGTGTGTCTGTATGCTCCTTCAACACTCCCATTGGAATCAGTATTGAAGCTTTAGATGACTGAGACTGTATAACTGGATAAAAAGCAGACTGTATAATTTACAAAGAATGGATATATATTCAGTAAAAGCATTAAATAGTGAAGATTTGTTATCTTCTATTCAATAAGATGGCAGTTTTCAGGCTGCTGAAGTTATGGGACTTGTTCCAATCACTACAGAATTTTGGACCAACCTTAAAGCTTTGTGCTCAGAATAAACACTTTATACACTGCTTATGCAGAAACATATGCTGATTCTGCGGTCCCTTCCTCACAGTGAGGATGTGGTGGCACTTACCTCATTGCATTTCCCAAAAGGTTGAATGTTAATATCCAGTTCCAGAACTGAGCCATATGTTTTCCCACCAATTTCTCCAAGTGTTTCTGATTTGTTTTATCACTATTAGGTGACATTCCAAATATCAGTGTTAACTATTTCCTTCTGTGGTTTAGCACCATGAGAATATTATACCTCATTCCCTAGTCAAAATGTCTAGCATTTGCAGCAAACATGAATTTTTAATTAACTGTTTTCCTAAGGAAATATTTCTCTTTCAAAGAGGAGGAATATTTGAATGCTGTTGTCACCCTGTATGACTTAATTTCAGCTGCAAAACACTTAGATATTAAAAGTGAAGATTTGCACTGGTGTTCTGAATGTGTTTTCTCATTTGATCAGCATGTTGAATTCATGGTGAAGGTAGTAGACATTTGTAGTTACAAGTCTGTTGTGGAAAGATTCTTGAAACCCAGCTGTTGTTATTTTCTGTGTTGTGAGGAAAGATTAGAGACTGTTGAAAGAATGATTTCAGTTCCAGTATTCAGCTCAGTTCAGCAAGAGGGTAAGACTGTCTTCTTAGACTAGAAGTCCACAGGAGGATGGGGTGACTAGGCATAGTAAGTGCTGGTATATTGAATGTATCTTTTAATCACAGAAGAAATTACTATTTTTAAAAATATCTTTGAGATACTTGTCAACATAATTGTGTTTATTAACACTTACATGAATAGCAGAAATCTACGTCAACTGTAGGAAGATTTGATGTTTTACTGTTTTTTAGTTGCATTGCAGTATTTAGAGGCATTAAAGCAGAGGCTCAGTTTTTTAAGAGACTTTTGCATGTTTTGTGGACCCTTTTGATCAAATTACCTCACTAGATAAGTCTGTAAAGATTCACTCCTAAGGTGAAGGGGTACAGATACACCATGTGAAAATTGATCATACATTGTAACCATGTAACTCAGCTTCATAGAGAGCCAACATCTTGTCTCTCTGGCTACCCTGAATGCATTTCTTATGCATTGTATGTTTGTGATTGTGTGTTATGCTTTTGCTGTGACTGTGAGTGAGCAATTGGATTCAGAATACTGCAGATTTAAATAAAGGCCTATCTGATCTGTATATCCTGATGGCTCGCAATCCTATATCTTTTACATACTGAGAATTACAATTATTCTCAGGATGTGGTCTCTGTCAGGAAGTTATGGTTTGTTTGGTTAGAACTGTAACCAATAATATAATTGTGTTCAGTGCTGTTAGACTGTTACATCCTAGCACAATCCTGGAAGTCTCCAGCACCTCCACTGAAATTCACTGAGCGAGCAAAGTTCTGGCTTTAAAAAACTTAATGTGTGATTTAGAATCTCCCTAAGGCTGGATGCCTGCTGGTGACTGTCATTTTTCAGTGCAGCTGGACAGTGCTTGCACACTTTTCCTTGCATGGGCACTTTGCACAACAACTCTGTATGAAGTATATAATTGGAATAGAAGCTGTAGCAATGAAGCTGTGATTTTAAAGAAATTCTTATGTGACTGGACTCAAATTAGGAAAGTGTTAGTGTAAGTTCCTGTTTCCCAGGCTTGTGTGACTAGCCTTCCTGGAGGAAGTGGGAGTAACTCTGTGACTCATTCATCTGGACTGACAGTGTAGGGAAGGAGTAGTTCTTGATAAGTAAATCCCACTTTAGTTTCTGGGCCGTCCATGGGTATAGCTGTCTTGTTACCATAGTTCAAAATGTGAAATATGAAAGTTATTCTATAGCCAGATACTGAAATATTCTGACTCTAGTATATTTTTGCTCTAGGAAAATTGTGGTTTAGGATTCAGGTTAGTTATTTGATGTGTCATATCTGAAATCAAACAGATCCAATTTCTGCATTTGCTTAAGTTCTCAAACATGCAATAAAATTGTAAGAAGTGGACTGTCATGACATTTTAAAAACTATAGATTCAATTATGTTTTATAACTTAGAATGTGAGAATTCTTCTGGATTTCATTTTATTTAATTAAATCATATTGAAGCATTTTATGCCTATTAGGAACATGAAACTATGAAACAAAAAAGTGAGAATGTCTAACGTGCCTTTTTATTTTTAAGATGGAGCTTAGAAAAGATTTAAATTTGCACATATGAAAAATATTAAGCTTGATTTTTAAAAATTTGTTTATATTCTTTTCTATTTGGTTGTGTCTTATGATTTGTCTGAATATTGAAGTCGTCTGAAGGTGCCTGTGTTGATGATGTGACTTCAGAGAAAGTATAGAAAGAAAAACTTGAAAAAATATAATAGGAAATCCTTGTTCTGTAGTTTGAGCAAAGACTAACACATAAAAGTAGTTATTATTCCTTTTATAAAATTACTTTCAGCTATATTTTTAAAACTTTGTTAGTTAAAAAAAAAACAAACAGGTGTTTGAAAATAGTCAAAATACAGTATTTTTCAGGAAGGGGTTTGACCTTGAAAGTATAGAGAGGAACACATACAAAGTTTGGAGCAGTGAAGTGTTTTATGCAAATCAGAGAAAAGTATGTACAACCACTTCCGGCATGTGAAAATTGATCTGGAAGTTCAAAGTTTACATTTCAGTAATGTGGTAGTTGTGAGGGATGTTGTAATGACTCTCAAAACCACTTCAAAACACTAAAGCATCTAGCTAATCCTGTCACTCCTGACTCTAGCAGCTAGTTGGAAGGAAAGGATTCAAATCCAAATTATCTACAGAAGACATGGTTTAATACTTAAGATAAGGGAGAAGAAAAAGGAAGTTCCTGGGTGGTCAGGATATTGTTCTTCCCAGTGGTGCCCTCCACATTACCCTCCTTTACCTCTTTTTAGAAGCAATTGACTCTGGGGATGTCTGTACTTTATATTTGTAAACAGGATTCCACAGATGTTTCAGTGAAAAATGTAGAAGAAATTGTGAGCTGGAGTGCTGTCTATGGCTGTGTCATATATGGTGTTGTGAAGGAAAAAGGATTGGTGAGTTTACATGCTCCTAATCAGAGTCTGAAAAGCTGACAGCAAACCATTGTCATTATAAGCAACTAATAGACAGCGCTACAGCATAGACTGCCCCTGCCTTCCTGTGTAATCAAGAGAGGCTTATTAGAACAAAATAGTATTGGCCTAGAAAGGGTTGGAAAAAATCCGCTGTTGTTTCTATTCAGATTAAGTTCTTCCCGTTGAATGAAAAGTCACAGACAAAGTAATAATGCAAAAAACCACTGAATATTTCCTGAATGCAAAAATTAAAATATATTGTGGCAGAATTAAGATATGGTTGGAAAAGAAACAAGTTCATAATTATTAGTTAACATTTTAACCACCCCATCACAAGTTTGTTAACCAGCTTACCAAAAAGGGACAGCAAATGGCTGTCAGATGTGGGATGTTATATGAAGATTATGTATCTGGAGATGAAATGTATCAAATGAAAAAAATACACAGAGTTATTTCAGCTGTTATTTGCACTCATGGCAGGAGAAGCTTGGAAGGGTAACAGTTTAACTCTCACTTTTTGACTTTGAATAGAAGCTGTTTCACAGTCAGTGTAAGAATTTAACTCTTTCCATTTGGTAGTTGAATACTGATTTTTTAAATTTTTTTTTGAACGAAGAAGGAACTTTGCAAATTAATACAACACAGTGTTTAATGAAATATGTAGGTGATTTTTGTGTGAGTGCATGGCTGCTTCTAGTGTCTGTCTTGTGCTGTATTCATTCTGTCCCAAAAGCCTTCCTATAAGCCCAGCCAGGCTATGGATGAAAGCTGTTGTAGTGCTCCTGTAGAGTCCTTTGCTGCTGTCCTGTATTTATTCGGCCAGTATTACTATTTTAGAGACACCTCAGCTGTGAAGTGAGCCTGTCATTCATTAAATGGATGCAACCTGTTATAATCTGAAATAATCTTAAAGAGAAAAGATCTGAAAATGCTGTGGGAAGATCAGCAGCGTGATGCTGGTTTTATTCAGAGAAAGGAGTTCATGTGAGAAATTGGGATAAGTTTTTTTATTTCTGTGTGTTCCAAGAGTACCATTTTATAGACCTCAGGTGGCAAATCCCTGCTTTCCTCATTTTCCTCATCTGTCAGCCTGTAATGAGCTGTACCTTAAATTGATTTTGTTTTTATGAAATAGCAGAACCTCTGCCTATGATCTGGTGGGATACCGTAGTGTCTGACCACAGCTGAACATGCAGTATGTGTATGAAGGAAAGTTATGGAAGAAGTCTGTGGGTAAAGAAAGTTGCACAACCAGAATCACTTTGTCATTTATTAACTTAGGAGTGATTAATCAGGGAAGCTCAAGGTTGCATGTACATAATGTGTATATAGGTTTATCTGCCATACCCTTTTCAACTTAACTAGTGGAGTAGGAAAGAGTTGATTTCTTCATTGGTTTAGCCTTTCATCTGACTCCTTCTTTCATGCCCTTGTCTGACTAAGGCTTTCAACATTTCATCCTTCTCTGGAATATCCCTTCCAGCTTTGACTGCTCTGTACATATGGATTCTGATGAATCGTGTAAGTGAAGACTGTGGAAAAACAAACAGGAAAAAGCAGGCGGAAATATTTTTTAATGTCCAGAAGAACCCTGTGGGCAGGTTTGCAATAAAAAGGAGTTAGTTAGAGGAAAAAGGTTTTGAATTTATAGAGTAATACGCTGGTGATCCCTGTTACTCTGAGTGGTGTCTGATAAGTTGAATCTGTGCTTGCCACATTTTATCCCTCTGCTCAGACATGAAAGCCCTTATTCCATGGCCATATTTGTTCTCCCTGATGTGACTGTGTTGAGCGCAGGTAACTTTAAAACCTAGACAGAAATGTTTGTTCGTTTGATGTTTGAAGCAGAAAATGAATCATAGATGAAAGTATTTGATTTTCATTGGAAAAAACCCAATATAAAACCAGTTCTAATTTTTAATTTAATCCAAATAGCAGGTTAGGTTACAGATTGTTTAAAATGCTTTCTGTTTTGGCAGATACCGAACGAGTTTCAGACCTCGGTACACGATTGCGTATAAGACAGTAACAGAGCTCGAATGGAGATGTTGTCCTGGGTACAAAGGGGAAGACTGCAGAGAAGGACCAGCAGAAAAGCCAAACACTGCTCGTCGTCCCACAACACCAGCTAAAGCTGTTGTGAAGAAAGGCTTAGGTAGGTTTTTGTTCAAGTTTTAATATGTGTGATCATGTCTAGTTTCTTGTTTTGTGTTTTAAGGACAAGAACTGTTACAATTTCTATTAAACTCAGCTACTGGCAGGTAAAAAAGCAATATGGAAGACACTGTGTGGTGGGAAAATAATAGCCAGGCAATAGCAGTCTTGATAGAGAATTTCTTGAAGAAAACAGAGGGGTGGACTGTAGAACACTGGCTGGAAATGCCAACTGGATGCTCATGGTTCTGGAAGATCTTTGTGTTGAGATTGGAGTTTTTGTAAGAATACACGATTTTTTTTTCCTTGTGATTTCTCCAATGTTCAGAAAAAAAAAAAACTGAGAAGAATTATTGTTGAAACAAAAAAATCCCCGCGTACTAATTTTAATTTTAATTATATGTAATGTTCCCTACCAGTTTCACAGTGTTTTGTTCAAGGTTGTTCCGATTTTACAGATTCATGTTAGATTACTTGCCTTAGCAGTAAGAAATAAGGGAATAAGTAAGGATAAGCCTCGATTTCTGAAAAAAGACATCTTAAAGAATGACTTACATTTGTTTGTGTAAGATACTGTCTTCTGAAAGGGCAAGAAGGAATGCTGTTACTGCTGTATTATGCCTTTTCTCCATTAACAAAAAATGATAAACAGATGTTTCCTTCTGAAGGACTTTTCCCAACATAATTGGAGATTAGTGTCACATATAGCGCTTAGTCAGATTTCCACATGTGGTTTTTGTCTAGTGGAATGTATTGAATGACTGAATACGTGGTTTCAACCTAGTCCTATAGATTATATACCTGCTTTAAAAATAACATTTTTAAATAGTTTGTTAGCCCACCTAAAACATTATTTCCAAAAGATGGTAATAAAACATGGTGATATCTGTATCATTCTCCCCTCTTCTAGACTAAATAAAAAATTACTTTGACTTTTCCTGAAGTTTGTCCTTTCTTGACCTCTGATAATGTTTCTTCTTTGTTGTTCTGGATTTTCTGCAATTATTACACATTTTGCTTGAAACTGAACATCCAGAATTGTACATGGCTCTGCTAATGAGGTGCTACTAATAACAAGTGGATTGGAAGAGTGGTTTCAGATTCATTAATTGATTTGTGATAGGTAAAAAGTAGGTTGCAGCTAAAAGTCTTCTTTTATCATTTTTCATTCGATGAAATAAGTAAGATAATGATTTTGAATGTGTAAAGCTTGTACCTTTATGCATGTTTTATTATTGCATACTTAAATATATGCCAAATAATTAGATATTTGTGAAGCAAGTGTGGTAATTGGAGTATTTTGCAGAACCCAGTCTAGTATATGGGATTTATATTTACACCCTACTTCAGTCAAATACTGGAGCACAAAGCCTCTTCGGGCACACAAATTTCTGCCACTTAAATTTTCAATGAGAATTCTGGAGCAAATTATTGTTAAGGGAGATGCAGTTGTTCTAAGGTGATTGTGTTGTGATGTGTATAGATCTGTAATGGTCTCTTATGTACACTATAGCTTAGATTCATTGCTGAACAAGAAGGGTGATTCTGCTAGCCAGTTTATATTTTGCCATTGTAGCTTGACAGGAATTGGTCAATGTGCTAAAAATTCTAGTGTGAAGGGCTTTTGATAACATATTAATTATAAACTACTGAAAACAAGGACAGAAAAGGCAACAAACATTCTGCAGATTAAATCATTATTTGGTTCTAAAGAAAAGGGAAATTAACCACAGCTGATTAAAACACTGGGAATATTTACATCCAGAGTTTGTCTGCTATTTCTGTGAAACAGATGCAGAACCAACAGAAGCGCCAGAGCCTCCACCATATGAGAAGAGAATGCAGTTTCTTGAGGATGAATTATTTAGACTTACACGATCTGTGATTGAACTTCAGTCCTCCGTGGCAGGTGTGAATGAAAACCTAAAGTTAACTGTACAAGAAGATGCTAGTAAGATGTTGGTCACTTGGCTGAACAACCTTTACGACCGCCCAGAGCCTGACAGTGCAGTTGGTGGTGAACCAGATACTATTCATCTGCCTGGACTCCACAGCAATAAAGATCAAAAAGACCCTTTTATTGATTTTGAAATGGAAGATATAAAGTCTGAGCTAGCTGAGGTCAAAGAAGCCTTGAAGATGAGGAATGATGAGCTGGAGGAACTGAATGGAAAGGTAAAAGGCTATGAAGGGCAATTAAAACAACTGCAGGAGGCAGCACGAGGACCTACAATAACAATGCCCAGTGACAATATATATCAGGAGTATATAGACTCAAAATTTGAGTCCCTCAAACAAGAAATAATGGAAGGATTTGGAAAGAAAATGGCAGATCTGAAGAACTCCTGTGAATACAAACTACAGGATATCCAAAAGCAGAGTGATGACAATGAAAATAACTGTGTAGGGATAATCGACATTATACGAGGAAAAGAGAATGACTTGAGGAAAGAAATAAATACTCTCCGAACTCGGATTCCATCGAACGATTCCAGTTGTTGCAGCGAGGGTGAGCGAAATTACTTTGACCAAAAGATAAAAGATTTAGATAAGAAGATTGACAGAATTATGGAAGCACATAGGATCTTGAATGTCAGAATAGATAATGAAATCATTCGGTTGTCAACTCCTGATCTAGAAGACATGTTTGGTGAGAGGTTGGAGGAGCTTGATGCAAGGATGAATATTACAGAACGAAATGCTGAAGAGCATTGCTTTTATGTTGAAGAAACTCTCCGTGGTGCTATAGCTGCTGAGGTAGATGAATTGAGAGACTTGTTTGACCAAAAGCTGCGGGCACTAGAGGTTAGACTGGGTGGCACTATTTTAGAGATTGCTAATACCACAGACCTGGATGAAATGTTTATGAACCCTGGGCCCATCTTACCTAGTGATGCAGGATTTGCAAATGGGCAATTTACATCAGAGATTGATTTTCTGAAGAACAAACTACTGTCACTTGAACAAGTCTGTGGACAGAAATGTCAGTCTGCGCCTCAAGGTACGGTGGACCTTCAGAAACAGCTAGAAAATTGTAACGACAAATACAATCACTTGCTTTTGAAAACAGATAATAACTCTGTTCTCCTGCAGTCTCTAAATAGCTCTCTTAATGAGAAACTCAACTTAATTAAAGGTAACCAACGTGACATCCAGAAAATGCACAGAGATGTACGTGTATTGCGGTATAATCTAAATGTTGTTGATAAAGATATGAAAGATCTTCAAGACGGCCTGAGTAGCTGCAAGGAGCAGCTTTTGGGTGTCAATTCTACATGTAGAAAAACACAACGAGGTGTATTCCGAAAAATTGATCAAATGCAGAGGACGTTTGCAAATCAAACTGCTCATCCTAGTGAGAATTGCTGTGGTGAAGTGAAAGAGAGACTAGAACAATTGAATGACCATATCCTGAATGATCTTAGCAAGTGCAAAGAAAAGACACAGGGTATCCAGGAAGGTGTTTCCGATGTTGAGAGCAGAGTCTCTCACGTTGAAAAAGTTTGCGACAAGCTGGACTCTGTCTCGAGTAGCTTGCAGAGGATAAAAGAAGGTCTGAATAAGCACGTGAACAGCTTATGGAACTGCGTCCGTGAAATAAATGGAACTATAGCGTCTCATTCCACTGATATTTCTGGCCTCAAAAATTCTGTCCAACACTTTCATAGTCAGGTCTCCAAAATCACCACAGACATTGAAGACGTGCTGAAATCTCAGTCTGACACAAGTAAGTTTTTTACTCTTCTTTTTTTCCCTTCTTAGTTTGTTTGTTAGTTTTTTTTATTACTTTCCTTTCTGAAACATTTACAAAGGAACTAAGCAAGAGAGGAAAAACTTAATATTTCACAATTTCTACTTTGTTTTTACAGTGACTCTAATTTTAGCTCTTTGCTCTAGTACACCACAGAGTACTTTGAGTGCTTTTAAAAGTATCCTCCAAAAAAAACCCAAAACCCCAAAAATAAGTCCTTCATGCTTTTCTGTTTAATTTGAGACGGAATAAAGAGAGTGGGAAAAGTAGTACTTTTGAAAAGTGAGTTTAAAGTCAGGATTGTCTGTGGGTATTATTCCAGTTCATTTGATTAAATTTTTTTTTTGTTTTGTTCTGCTTTGTGAGTATTCTGTATTCCTGAGGGGAAATTGAAAAGTAAATGGAGAAAACCAAGTCAAATTAATTCAAATTTATGATAAGAAAGATTCCCTCTAAATTGTCTTCTTAGCATGAGTTAATGATTATAATTCAGCACCAGCTCTTTGATCTAGAATTTTCACAAACAAGCTCTGGCATATCTTGGCATAGCAAGATAAGAATTCTTCTTTGTAGCTCTCTCAGAATTTTGCGTTCCCACAAGGTAATTGGTGGTAGTTGGCATACTCAAGCTGGCACTGTTTTCACACCTCAGCCACTTCTCTTGGGAGTCCAACATGTTAGTGCATATCTACCTCCGCAGGTGGTTTAAAGTTTGCATTAGAGCAGCTGAGAAGCACGGGCATATTCCCTTTTGTTTAAAGTACTGTGTAATTGTAACCTCAGCATGTTGGTGAACCTTGCTATGACAGTTTAGAGACCTTGCCAAATGCCACTGTTCCCTGTGCAGTTCTTGCTCCAAATTTCAGCAATGGGTTGTTTTGCTGAAAGAGTCAAAGTTTACCGAAGGAAGCTGAGTTCCTGTTTCTGTCAGCACCACACAAAAACATAGGAATTGGAGACTGGTTTGAAACTGCGCTCCTCAGTTGGTTGGTGCTTCTGGGTTTAATTCTGTGCATGTTTGAGATAAGAGGCCAATTTCTCTGACTGGCCTGAAATTAAAAGCAGTGCTGAAGAGCCTGTGGACTGTTGCAGTTGTTGGTTGTTGGGGGAGATCAGATGCAAGACTGTGAGCACCCTTGAATGGACAAGTTGTGCTTCATGAAGGGTCTGAAAGTAATTTCTTTAGGGGAGACTACCCTTCTCACTCCAAGGCAAAGACTTGAAATCCTGTAATAGTGTTTTTCTTTTGTCTAATTGTTTTAAACCAAATGTATTGCAGTACTTAATGCAAAAATTCTCCTGAGGTGAGAAGGTCTTGTGTGAAATTAAAAAACAAGTTTCTCTTCTTTTCAAGGAAGAGGTGAAGAGAAATGAAGAGGGTCCGTAATTTTCAGATAATTCTTTTGTTATCATCTTGACTTAAATTCAATAGGGTTAGGACCTTTACCCCTAGATCTTGCAGGAGCAGACCCAATCCTGATTAAAATGGAGCAAGATGTATCTGTGTAATCCTGTTTCTCATCCATGTTGCCCCAAATTGATTTGCACTAGGGACCAACATTGGAGAAAGGTCCGAGATACATACAGTAACCTCTCTTCTGCTGTTTAAAGCAGATATTCAGGTGACCTCATGGGTTGCATTTATCCGCCCTTATTACAGTGTAGGTAAAGCATTGAAAAACCTCAGCACACCTGGGTTTCCATAAAATAATGCTTTAGTGCAGATGTCTCCATCCACCATTGGATGTTAAAAGCCTGTGGAAGGATGCTGCTGCTGGTTCTGGAGTGCAGGCACTCTGAGCATCCCTTGCTGCTTTGGGGTGCCTCTGGCCTCTGCAGGATTCATGAAGCACACATTTCAGTCCCCGAATGTTTCCAATTACAATAACACTGTCTGGCACAGCAGTCCAAATAAGTTTTGAAGGCTGGAGTTGCAGAAAGATTTTGGCAGAAGAGCCTTTTTTGGAAGTGATTTGGGAACCCTGTTACATGAGTTTGGGTATGACTTTAACTATTTTTGCATCTGTGATCTGCAGCGTTGTCTCTTACACCAATGTTACTTGTAAAGAAAACTGCCAGTCCTGAACTTGGATCAGTGTAGGACTTCTTATGCACGATTTGCCAGCATATCGTACCATTCAAATGATGTAATTTGACTTCAGAAGAGCTGAAACAGAAATGAATTGTTACTAATAAAGTTGTTGAGGTCAGTAAGGCAAGGATACGTTGTGAGGAATACAATATAAAATCTCATAAAGCAGTGTAAGCCCAGTGCACTGTAAGCCTGAGCAAAGTAAAATGACCCCAATCTTAGGAATATGACTGTATTTTCTTCCAAATCTTTTACTAAGGAGTTTCAAGTGCCTCAATCCAAACTAACAAGCTGATTTAATGAATGAGTGTACATCAAATATGAACCCAGAGGCCAGAAATATATTTAATCTGTTGTAATTCCTGGTGGAGGTAGTGCCATGTCCTGCCCCACACAAGGCAGATGGCCTGCTCTAAGCATTTAGGGGACCACACATTATGTGCTCTCCAAGGTAATATGATCCAGGAGCTTTTCAGCCGCACTGAATGGTGGCTGCTCCCAGCTCCATGTCTCATAGGGTAAGTTGCTCTCATTGCACTCTGTACCTCTCTGCGAGTATGTTTGCTCTTCAAATGGCATGAAACTGAAAGGCATGTTAAAGTTAGCAGTCTGTTTTAATTATTGCCGAGTCATATATATTCATGACATTTTCCAGGAATCAGAGTGTGGTCTTGCGGACAGATACTGTGCTGGGAGTGCAGTTTGCTTTGGCTACAGTTATTTGACCTGAACAGCAATTCCTATGGTAATTAACTGAAAACAACAATAAAACATTCTCTGAGGAAGTTATGGTCTGAGAAACCAAATGTGTGTTCTGCATTACGGCATTGATAAAATGCAACACACAATCTTAATGTTGTGCTATGAATAGTCATATAGTCAGTTCCTCAGGGCTCCCTGTGAGCTTGTGCAAAATGCTACTTTCTAGCATAAGTGTAAATCCCTTTGGTATCTATAAGAAAATTCAAGTGAGGTCTTTTTGGCTTCTTGTGGGTGCAGACACAGATTCCTTTGCTTGCTAGTTTGCTTTTGCACTTTGTTTCTGTGTGTTTTGGTGGCTGAGGAGAGCATGGTCAGAGCAGAATAATACTAGAAACAGATGCACCTTGAGGATCCGCCCACCTCATGCATCCAGGTTGCTGCTCGTCTTCCCTGCAAATCATTCCTCCTTCAGTGAGGTACCTTACAGGTTAAAGCGACGTGGCTGAACAAACTGAAGGAGGAGGGGAACAAAAGCATTCTTATCTTCAACCAAGGAGGAAAATATTTCCTTCTATTTTCGGTTGTTGATGGGCGTCTGGGAGTAGATGTTTGTGTGTGATATGGGAATCAAATTGCCATTCACAGCAGTGACGACAACTAGAGCAGCAAAGCTGCCTCTCCTGGGGACAATGTTAGTGTTCTTAACTGTGTCATGATCTCAACTCTATCCTTTGCATTTCCAGACAGTTGGGAAGATGGATGGGGAAGATTCTTTTTCATGTGCTGATCAACAAATTTAAAGCAGGTCCAGCTAGATTCCCCCCAGCCTTCACCAGGGCTTCATTTTCTCATTGCCTTGAAAATTTGTGTTATGGAATTCAGTGTCAGAATAGGTTGATTCCAGTGTTACCATCTTTATCTAGTGATTTATTGGTACTTTGTCTTGCTGTGATGCATCTTAGTAGAAGAGGCCTAATGGTTGGCAAAGATGGCAGACCAGATTGCTCTCAACCCACATATATCAGATTACTTCCACTTGAAGCTGAGCTTTAGGCAGGTGATTCTGGATTTAGTTTTTTGGAGATTCTGAATATTGCAGTATTGATGTTGCCTGCAAGGAAGCAGTTTGGTCAGGATATGGGATTTCAGCAGTTGATTGTTTAAAGGTCTAGAAAAGCATGCATAGAAATGTATTCATCTTCCCAGTGTCATCCCAAATGATTGACTTAATAAAGCTTAGCATAAATGACTCAAGAAATGCCAAGTATTTTGTCACTTTGTGTTTTGTATTAGGTTAATCTGAAGATCTTAGTTGAAGGTCTAAATTGATGCTTCTGTGAACAGAAGTTGTTTCTACTAAGTTTACAATTCTGTTAAACAATTCACTTTGATACTTAAAGGCAATTTTTTAAAAAAAATTATATTTTTTTTTAAATCTTGGCATTTTTAATGAAAATATGAAATCTGTATAAAGTGGCCTCTGCCTGTCTTTAGACCTCTGCCTTGTGGACAGAGTTCCCAAGGGAGCTTCAGCCCAGCTTTGTGGTGCATTGCTTGTATAGCTCTCAATTCTCATAGCAGGTAAAGTCAGCCAGCAAAGCTTAGGGAGATTTATTTCTAGCAGCCATATCTAGCAAATGGATGCAGGTGGTGTGAGACTATGACTTCAGACATCCTCCCAGTACTCTGCAAGGCTTGTGGACTTTTCATGAGACTGAAGACACAGAATGGGATTCTCAAGGGTCAAGTGCAGGTGCTGAGTTGTCAAAAAACAGCACATGAGTTGCCAATGACACTGTTCAGACCCCAACCTTGCATCATGGACAATACCTGCATGACTTGGCTGTAAGCTCTTGCCCAAAGGTGCAGCATAAGGCCCTCCTGGGGTCTCCAGGCACACAGCAGAGCCAGGGGAAGCCTCACACTAAATCTGCTTTGAGGCACAGCCAGGTGGTTAGCCCTAACTACTGATGAATTTAGCCAGGCTGATTTTGGACTGTGCTGAATTGAAGTGCTTCATTGTGACCACTGAGTCTTCAGAGAGGTGGTCTCCACTGTGGAGCATGGGAAGCATCTCTGACGTATGACAAGTTGCATCAGATAAATTTGCAACGGGGTGTTTGCCCATTTCTGCAGAAAATCACATCGATCCCTGCACCTAAAGACATGCTTTAGCCTCAAGGTGCAACCGAAGTAACCTATGCTGAAGTTTAATTTAGCATGAAATTCTAATTATTCTATATAAAAGCTGTCACTGCATCTGCTGCAGTCTACACATCTGTAGATTTCTGTTCTTAGGGCAGATGTAATTCAGCTTTATTCTTTGGAGGGCATTGCATCTAGGGCTTTAATTTTTATAAGCCGTAACTCCTGTGACGGCTTAGAACTACACCAGTTACACAAATGTAACCGTGTCAGTGCTGTTTAACCCTGATGTCATATGAGTTGGCTGCCCTAGTGGAAAAGTCTTTTAATGGTATCTCTTCACTTTAAACAATAAAAAATTTTCTGGTAGATTATATCCTAGGGTTCTACCTTCCTTGCCAGAAAATATTAGTAATGGAAGTATTTGGACTTTTAAATTAATTGGTTTTTAAAGTAAGGAAAAAAAAATCTTGTATGTCATGCTTGTTTACTGAGGGTTTTTTGCTGTGGATAATTTTCTTTATGGTCGTGCTAAAGGGTCAGCCTTGTGCCAGGAGTTGTGTGAGTACAGAGTCGCAGAGTATACAGTGGGTGTGAGGGCTTGAGGAGAACTGAAGTGAAAGTAGAGAGAGAGAGAGAGCAGACAGTGCAGTGTTGGGTCTGAGGGACCAGGTGGCCTCCAATTGAGTCCTGTTTTATTTTAAAGTATTTATTTTACAAACCTATGCCATTTTATGTGCTGTTTTATGCAAATAATTTTGTATCTGTCCTCTTCTTTCATAATTTCTAAGGGCGATCAGAAGTACCACGTCAAGCGTTGCCCCCAAGGCCACCCGTGCAGCCCCTGCTGCCATCAAGGCCAAGGATACACCCCCCGCGACAGAGGACCCCTCTCCAGCCACCACAGCTGAGACCTCCTCCACGCCCAGCGTTGCCAGGGTCAGGAGTTGTGCCGCTTCTGCCTGGAACAACTGGGATCATCTTGGAGACTGGAGAGGCAGGGCCTCCTGGCACGGTTTTGATGTCAGGAAGAGGGCGGCTTAGAAGCGCAGATGGTCAGGCTGGCCAGAGTACCATGCCCGTTGCTGAAGGGTATGCTGGAGCACCAGGTGAGAGACACTCCCAGCCAAGTGCGATGGACATGCCCGGTCTCGCTGGAGAGGTCACACTGAGATCTGTTGGGCTTTACCAGCCCCTTTTTGGCCTTTCGTGTATGCCCATTATAGCTGTTGCTGTTGGGAATGGGTTTACAGCAGAGACAATTTGTGAATGTGCCTTTGCAGCCTCCAGCTGGCTATAGGAGCAGGGAAACACATTTGTTCCTTTCCCAAGGCTGTACAAAGCATGAGGTCAGCAGAGCTGATGTAAAATCCCTGGTAACTACAGCAGTCTTCACCGCTAGGGAAACTTAAATTAATTTTTATTTTCCATGATGTTTGCAGTAGATTTGGTACATTGGAGTAATCACTTGGTTTTCTTTGCCATGACCACTGCAGTTTAATGGTAGTTGAGCATTTCATAACAGATGCTTTTTGGTAGCTATTTTGGTAGGTTGCTGTTCAGTAACCAAGGATCTTTTTAGAAGACTGCAGTGATATTTGGTCATGAATGAAATCTGTTATGTACTAAGTCACACATACTACTTCTCCTTTGTAGGATATCCAAAGTCATCTCCTCCTACCACAGACTCACAAGGTAAGGCAGTTGTTTCCTAGAAATTCTTTACAAAGGTACTTGGTGTTTATTTCAGACCCTGGAAAGTCACAACTGAGAGGAAAAAAAGTGTTGATTTTTAGTATTTAAGTTTAGCATTGAAGAAAATCTGACCAATTGCTATACCTAAGCATTAAAACAGAATCTGCATACTTTGAAAATATGGGGGGGGAAGAGAAGAAAGGGGTTAGGGTTTGAAAAATAATTCATTTTGGCTTCTTGTTACTTACTTCAGCGTGTTTCTATAATACAAAGGGTTTGTATTTTCTAGCAAATGTTAGTATGGACCTTTGTATTGGCCTTTTAAATGAGAAAATAAATGTATATTTCTGTTGATTTTAGTATTTTTTTAATAAGATATGAATAATACCAAGACTAAGATCTTGGAGAACTGTTTGTGTCTTAGCCTAGTGCATGAGTTGGTTCTCCTCTTGGGAGGGTTTCTGGCTTTGATAGAATCACCAAGGCTTGTGTTCCTGACTTCAGTGAAAGCAAAAGTGCTGCCACTGTCAGCCACAGATGAAAAGGGTTCAAAATGCAGTTGTCTTGGTTTGGTGGGGTGTTTTTTGTAATTGTCAATATCGCAGTTCATTTATGGATTTGTATGATAAACAGGTATAAAATTTGTGTAGGACATGCTGGTTGGCCTTGATAAATATGTTGATTGGCTGCTGCCAGCCCTGCAATCTCATACTCAAGATAAATTATCAAACCCTGGGGAATGGTATCCTTGATCAAAGTATTTCCACACCCTCTTCAAAAAGAATGATTTCATCTAAATTTGTTTGAGGAAATATGGGAAATAGATGGAAACAAAATGTAAGGGCTTTATGGAATTCAAAATCCTACCCCTGGGACTTAGTTTGATAGCCATAACAAAATCTCAAATACACATCATAAAAACTGGTCTGGGAACTGATAAAAAAAGAGTTGTAAAGAGTTCATGCTGTAATGCTGATATTTATACTTTCTAATTAGAAATCCATCATAGCCTTAAAGCAATCTTTTTTACATTTGAGGATTGTGGTGGTAAGAACAAGCAGCAATAGATGAGGTTTCTGGAAGAGGATAAGAAGTAAAGAAACATTCATTTATCTTGATGCCAGCAAAGCCAATACAGATGTCTAGATTTTTGTGATAAACGGTTTTCCTGGGGGTTTTCTTCCACTTTGTACAATTTATTGCAGTTCATAGGCAGGAGTGTTTTAATAAGTTTATGCTAAAACTGTTTGAAACAGTAGCTGGATGTTAGAAGTGTTGAAAAGGCATGGTGAGGCAGGCAGTGTACCTGTCTGCTGCTTGGTGGAACATGTTTGTGGAACAGTTATCACCCTGGGATCCAGAGAGAGGTGGGCTTTACCAAGGAGTTCCTTTTCCTGATCCATGCTCCTGAAGACCTATCTAAATATAAGACATACTTGCTGATCTATCCTTTAGCCTGCCCACAAATGCCTTGCAAACCTCAGTGGCAGGTCCCGTCAGAAAACAGAGAGATAAGGATGGTGCAAAGAGCTGTTAGACTTCTGTGGAGTTACTCTTTACATCCACTGTCCCTAAAGTGGCCCTAAGGCTGGATAGGTGGGCTGAGACTCAACAGCATGAAGTTCAGCAAGACCAAATGCTGGTCCTGCACTTTGACCACACAGTGCTACAGGCTGAGAGCAGAGTGGCTGACGAGTGGCTCAGTGGAACAGGACCTGGGGATGCTGAGCCAGCATGAACCAGCAGTGTGGCCAGGAAGGCCAGTGGCATCCTGACCCTCTATCAAGAGTAGTGCTGCCAGCAGGACTAGAGAGGTGATTGTCCACCTGTACTCAGCACTGGTGAGGCCACACCTCATCTCCTGTGTCCAGCTCTGAGCCCCTCACTTCAAGAAGGATATTGAGGGGCTGGAGCGGGTCCAGAGAAGGGCAGAGTAGCTGGTGAAGGGACTGGAGTGCAAATGCTGTGCAGAGCACCTGAGGATCTGGGGTTGTTTATCCTGGAGAAGAGGAGGCTCAGGGGTGACCTTATTACTCTCTACAGCTACAAGAAAGGTGGTTGTAGTCAGGTGGAGATCGGGGTCTGCTCCCAGGCAGCAAGTGACAGGACACAAGGACACGGCCTCAAGCTCTGCCAGGGGAAGTTTAGTTTGGATATCAGGAAGAATTTCTTCATTGAAAGGGTGATTAGATATTGGAATGGGCTGCCCGGGGAGATAGTGGAGTCACTGTGCCTGGAGGTTTTTAAGGAAAGATGGGACATGGTGCTTAGTGCTGTGGTCTAGTTGACATGGTGTTTGGTCACAGGTCAGACTTGATTATCTCAGAGGTTTTTTCCAACCCAGCTGAGTCTGTGATTCTGTGATTCTAATTGTCAGTGTCTGCTTATAAACAGCAAAGAAAAGGAGCATTCTGTAGCAGAATTCAGCAATTAACAGTGCTGTGAAATTAACAGCTGTAGGAGGAAAGATTTTTGGCTTATTGGAGGAGGAACTTAGTGCTTAAATAAGGCATCGAGGAATCCTTAATATCTTATTAGTTCAGGACAACTGTTTATGATGTCTTTGGTAGTCTTCACCCAGTACATTTTGTGGTATTTGAATTCAAATTTGAAAGAGGATCAGACCTTGTATTACAGTTCCTAATACAAGAAGCTTGTACTTTTAAGTTGACCTTCTGAGTACTTCCCTTCATTTCTCTTGCTGAATAGCTTCTGTTGCATAAAAGTGCTGCTCAGGAAGAAGTTGAGGGCTCCAATTCTGTCCCCTGGGATTAAAATAGCCCACTTTCATGCTCTTCTCAAGTGGTGAGGCACAATTTACATATTTGCAATACCAAACTACTTCTTGATTTTTTTTTTTCTGATCTATCTGCATGCATCTCACAATATAACATTGTAGATAAAGATCCTCAAGAACTTTCAAGTATTAATGAGAGTGTACAAGGTACAGTGTTACACATTAGGTCTATTTTCACAGGCAAGGACTTCACAACAAAGGTGAGGTAAGTGTCAGGACCTAAGTGCATCCACTTAATTCCTTTTTGTACAGAAAGAGATGAATCAATTATTATTTAAAGAAACATCAGCAGCAGATGTTACTGAAGCCTGGGAATTGTACAGTTATGAGAATTTTTGCTGGAGCAAAAAAATTGCAGAGGCAGAAGCAATGGATTGGCTGATGAACTAGCCTGAGAACTGATGAGAAAATGCTTGTAAGATCCCAGGTCACACAATTAGGCAAGAACAGAGCCGAGGAGAGGATTTGGACTTTATGATCAGTGTACAGAAATTCACAGTAAAAAAAATTCACTGGAAGTACAAATTCTCTTCCTCCCTCTCCCCATTCCTGCAGTCTGCAGTGTTTCTTCTGTCGTTAACCCTGCAGCTTCAATGATTTGGGCTTTTTAATTATTTTTCCTTTCCTGATACTCAACTGTCTTTTCTTTTTCCACATGGCTTCAGGCAACATGCCTGTAGGGCACATTTCAAATATAAAGGTATGATGTTACTGCAATGCAAGATCTGTGCTGTTGTAGGTGCTCCTTGATTTTAAGAAAGAGTTTACTGAATACATAAATTACATAAAAAACCCATGCTTGTGCTTCCCTTCATGTTTAGCTCTTCCTTTTGGTCACTGGCCAGGGAGCAGTGTTTTTTGTTATTCTCTGTTATTACGCACCATTGGTCTAGCACAGGGGAGAGCATGTTTGCTGACTTTGAGGTAAAGAACATGGAGCTGCACCAGTGGTTGTGTGTTGCTGCCATTTGCCTGAAAGAACAGCACAATTCGCAGAAGTGTGCTGAAGGATGGGGTAGGAGATGGATAGTTGTGTAAGGAGCTGTAGGTAAGTGCTGGAGCAAATCCTCTTGCTGTGATGTGAAAGACTGGAGTTCTAAGAGGAGACAGATATTACTGACAGACTCAAGAGAAAAGTATGTGTGTCTTCACAACACACTGAGTTACCATCCACATCAGAAACACTGTGACTTAGCAGAGGAGTTTCATTGAGCCTGGCTCATGGAAATCAGTGTGGTGCTGTGCTGCATGGCCATCCCATAAGCAGAAAGAATGTTCCTGAAAATGAGATGTTATGGTCAAACTGAAGAGTTAAAAAAAAAAAAAAAAAAAGGCCAGCCTGACAAATCCTCCTTACTCGTGCCATATTCAAAGGAATCTTAAGTGCCTGCTGATGAATTAAATACTTACATTCTTCTGTGTAGGTTCTTCAAGAATCCTCATTCCAGTTGCTGAACTATTGTCAGCAGCACCATCACACTGTTATTTTATTCTCCTTTTGTCTTGATAGCAAGTGCCTGTGCTGTGCCCTGTTTTGTTTTGCTTAATGTTTTTTTCTTCTCTCTCCTTTTGGCCCTTGGGCTCTGTGGGAGGCGTGAACCATGCTGGGAAGTCAAAAGAGAGGTGGAGAACCAGAAATACAACTAGCAGATGGGTGAAAGTAAATGTAACCTAATAAGGGCCACTTATGCATTTTCTGTGGTTCTCTGACTCCCCAGAATGCATTACGCTAGCTTAGATTGCCAAGAACAGACATACCTATACCTGCTTGTGTGCGTATATATAGATATATCTATCTCAAGTGAAACTTTCTTGTATCAATCTAAAGTAAAAAGAGTTTTTTCTTCTCCCAGAAGCTCTAAAACTGTGGTTGAATCTTTTGTGAAACTTTCTGTCTACCTAGCAGTTTCTTCATCAGAGCTGTGCCTGTGGTTCACAGCTTCTAAATGCTTTAAAATTTTTCTTTCTGATGTTTATATTCCACAACACTGTCTGCTTAAGTGAAAGTAGTTTCCAAGCCTGGACCTTGCCTAGAGAAGCCCAACTTTGATCTTTGCATGAAGGAAAGTGTTTGCAAGGGGGGACATGTAAGAGTGGGTGGTGCGCCCCTCTGTAAAGCTCTGCAAAAGCACTGCTGAGCTGTTGGTAGGAATTGTGAAAGCTTCAAACAGGCACAACTCCAGCTGGAAGCAGGGATGAGGGGAAGAGAGCATGGGCACGTTGTGTACTTACTGTGCCTCCTTATATTGACCCCTGAACTGATCTACAGCATATTTAGATAGGTTTAAGATTTCCCTTTAAACAGATGCATATGATGTGCTAAACTAGGATGCAGATCTGAAACGATTTTGGCAGTATAGCAGAAAATAGTTATTTCTAACAACTGTTCTTCTAAGTAGTGAAGGAAAATCTTGAAGGAAGCCATGGCAAACCAGGGCAGGGGTTGCTCCCTTATTCAGATGACATCAATCTGAACAGGACTGTGTGTAGCTGCTCCACAGGTAGAGGGCAGTGTTTCTGGGAAGGCAGCACACAGTTTGTGCAGTATGACTGCACGGGAGAGAAACCTTTTGAGTGAGACAAAAAATAGTAAGTTGAGGTGTGTTTTCAGTTGATTTGAGTCTTGGGGCACGCATCTGCACAGAGATGCTTCCATTAAGTAGTGTGGTGTTAAGGTGGTGCAGCTTTACAGAAGCTGCTTAAGTAAGTAAACTTCCTGCAATTAATTTTGGTCCTTTCAAACAACCTCATCTTAGCTTACAGGAGCACCTGCAGGCGCACCGGCAGGTAAGGGTAATGAAGAAGTCGTCTGTCTGTTTTCCGAGCATGAGAGAAAATGCTTAAAGAGATTTCTAAAGATAGAGGAGGCAGCTGGTTACCAGGCCCCAAGGGAAACCTTGCCAGTTCTGAAGCTGCAAGCATGTATTCCCCTTGCCTTCCTCTCTCACTCTCCCATGCCAAGTTATTCAGAAAAAATTGATAGCAGAGCGTTTGTATAGCCACATTTTAGATCAAGTTTTGTCACTTTTAAACTTCAATTTTCAAGTGATGTAATCTGAATTAGATTCCTTTTTTTAGAAAAAGCTTTTTCACCCAGAGGGTGGTTGAGCACTAGAACAGGCTCCCTGGGGAAGTGGTCCCAGCACCAAGCCTGTCAGAGTTTAGGGAGAATATGGACAATGCTCTCATGTCCATAGATTCTTGGGGCTGTCCTGTGCAGGACCAGGAGCTGGACAGGTCTCTTTGAATTCAGAGTATTCTGTGATTTGATGAATTGAGTATTTGTTGCTGATGGGGATCGCTGATTGAGAGGGAAAGGTCAAACAGTTATTTTAAGGAAAACAGAAGGAACAGGGTGAAGCAGCAGCTGTAGACAACTTTAAGGTAATTTGTTTTTTACCTATATGCCTGAACAAAGCAACAAGAATTGACTACTTCTAGCAGTGGGTACTGCCTTAGGGGAAATGTTTAAAGGGAAGGTAACTGAAATGGGACTAATAAGTGGTTGAGTGCTAAACACTTGCCATTAAGTCAGTCTGTTGAAAGTAAAAATTTATCTTAATTGTCCAAAATGTATTTCATCCAACCAGCCTAACAACAGTGTTCAGCTAGTAAGCAGATAGCCTATAAAATGCCTAAGTGTCTGACCTTTAGCACTCCTGTTGCCATTGTGATAGTGATGGAGAGTGGAGATGCTGAAGGGCAACCTCAGTCCTGAGGAAGGCCTTTGGCAGAAGCATTGTTGAATTGAAAGGTGGCAGGATTTCCCCTACCAGCATTTACAAGCCCTATACTGTTTCCTTAGAAGGAAAAAAAAAAAAAAAGACGACTGTGGCCAAGGCTTTATGGTGCTCAGTAAATTTTATGGTGAGACACCTGGGATCTGCGCCAGCAATACGTAGTTTGCTAATTCTAGCCTCCTTCAATTGAGAGAAGTAGTCCAAGGGGAGTGATGTGATGTGCAGGAACAGAGACATTGCATTATAAACCATCACAGGGTAAAGGCTCTGTTGTCATCCTGATGTGATTCTCACTCATGTTGTTATCCATTTCAGGACCTGCTGCTGTGCCCTCTCTGGTGTCATTTTCTGCTGGGCTCACACAGAAGCCTTTCTCCAGTGATGCCGGCGTGGTTCACTTTAACAAAGTGCTTGTGAATGATGGGGACTATTATAACCCCAATACAGGTAACAGCCAAAGGATGGGCCCACAGAGATGACAGACAGGCAGTAGCATGGGTTACCAGGGTTTGATGTTATCTCAGGCCTTGCTGGCACACTGAATAAACAAAGTCCACTTAAACTAGACATACTGGGATAAAAGCTTCCTGTGGATGTGGACAGGCATACACTTTGCCATGGCTGGTTCTCCACAACTGCCTGGTACTACTGAGGCCCAGCTCACCACTGCATCTGCACTGGGTGTGGTCCTCACCCACTGCAGGACAGCTGAGCTCAGGTAGCAAGAGGTGAGGTTACTTACTAACCCTTAATTACTAATCCTTACTTCACTGCAGCTTAGCCAGCTGAGTCACCTGGAGGAGAGGAGGGAGGTGACTCATGCTGCCTCCCCAATGGCCATAACTCAGGCTGCCTCCTTCTCAAGGAGGGTTTTGGGTCACTTGAGGGTGTTAGATGTGCCTTAACCTTCTGGGGACTTGCCCAGCATGTGGGTACGTCTCACACCTTCATCCAGCTCCGAGTCATGGTAGCTGCTGAGGCCAGGATGTTTGAGGATGTGGACAACACCTGCTTGTGTCCTGGAGGACAGGTGGGCTCTAACACAAAAGCAGCACTTTTGCCTTCATGACTGCGGTCAGTTGATCAAGGCTGACCTTGTGCAGTTACTTGGATGTAGCGATGGATAACCAATGTAGCTTTGTGTTTGTCATCGTGCTTAGAGAGGTCAGGTGTCCCCATGTTGAATTTCTCTGAAAAGCTCAGTCTATCTCTTCTGCAGGCATTTTCACATCACCATATGAAGGGCGCTACCTGATCACCGCCGTGCTGGCCCCGGAGAGGGATGAGTATGTAGAAGCAGTGCTGTCCGTCTCCAACGCAAGTGTGGCTCAGCTCCACACCGCTGGGTACAGAAGGGAACTGTTGGAGTATCACAAACCCTACTCAGGCAAACGGACCTGTGGTGGTCCTGGGACCTTCCACCTTGTTCTTCACCTCAAAGCAGGAGATGAAGTAAACGTCGTCGTAACGGGAGGCAAACTGGCCTACACAGACTCTGACGAAATGTACTCCACATTTAGTGGAGTTCTCCTTTATCCTTCCATTTCTCATGTTTAGGTTTATCTTGAACAGGATAGAAGGGTAAGATATTCAGAAGAAATTAAGTGTAATAAAATTCAAAGCTTTAATATATTCAGTTTATATATTTGATTTCAGTGATGGATATTGTGTGGAGACCTTTTCCTTGACCCTTGTTTCCAGGGGTAGCTACAAAAGACATGTTTCTGTAGCTATGTGAACTCCTTCCCAAGCCCTTGTTTACCTGTACAAGCAGAACAACTGTTCAAACAACAAGTACATTCTCAATAGATACTTCACCACTGTGCTCTTACTGTTCCCTGTTAAACTGTCTTTGCAATCTTCTCCCTAGTTTTTCAAATTGTCCCTAGTGTATCAGAGTTTACATCTTTGCTCAAGTTTACAGTTGTAGTCAGCTATTTTAATGTTTTCAGTAAACCAAGGCCAAGAAAGTGAAATTGTAGTGGACGTGGTTGATGCCTTTCTATTGCTTGTGTTATTTAATAATGTGCATTTGTGTAATCAGTTTGTTCAGTGCAATTGCTGACCATAGTGGTGCAAAGCAAAACAATTCTCATCTGCATTTTTCCTCTAAGGGCCAAGCACAGTGTTAGGAGACAAGCTGAATGACTCATTCCACTCAAGGGAAAGCAGAAGCGCAGGGAGAAACCTGCCTCAGCTTTCCACCGGGCAGATGTGAGCATAACGTGCAGTTGCTACTACTGAAAGATTCAGTTATTGTCCATTTATAGAGTAAAAAAGAGGATCGGTTAAGCATGATGCTCTTGAGATTAGAGCTTACTGCTGGAAATGAGTAAAACAGGTCAGAAAAATCAGAATTGTCTGCTTAGCTAGAAAAATGGTAATTTTGAAAAGTTTAAAAAAATCTACAAAGTTTGTTTCTGGCACTCCTACAGCAATAAAGTACTTGCAAGTACAGTACTTGCATTAAAAGGGAAGTTTCTGTCTTTGGTGCATTGTAGAAGACAAATCAGAGGGAAAATGGTTGATAAAGGAAAATGGTCTTTTTAGTCCATACTGTCAAATGCACAAAGCAACCTGCATATCGATGCTTTTGAGTCAGGTTTCTTTTAATATTCAACATCTGTTTATATGGTTGAAACAACTTTCATCGCTTAAATAGATAAACACATTTGGGGCAGCAGTATTTTATTTCTCATTTTAGCCACTTCTCAGTAAAGGTAACAAAAATTATGCTTTGGCTCTTAGGAGATAGCATTATAATCGCTTGGGGCTGGAAAAAAATAATCCAGTCATGCTTTACGGAGAGCAGGACTGCTCATTGTCACCTGTATGTTCTTGTGTCTGCTGATCTTTTGAATAGTCTATTCAGGCCACATAGATTTTTATTTATCATAGTGGTTTGTGTAGTATATTTTCCTTCTTACAAATGCAGAACAGCTGTTTATAGCCTCAGAACAAACAATTCCTTGGTGAGGGCAGAACTCCCTGTGCTGTTAGCAGCACAGTATGTTTATAGCTGAGGAGATCAGATGAAGACTTGTGCCTTTGTTGCTTAGTTTTGGAATAGATGCTCCCTAATAACTGTGTTTCCAGGCGATGAGATGGGGCCTTCCCACAACAAACTATCACATCCTGGAAACTGAACTGCTTTTGAGAAGAGCAGGCAGCAAAAACTTCCTCTCCACAGAGGAACTCTGAGTCAGACCCTGTGCAGCTAGGGTTGCACTGGGGGAGTTCTGAGCACAGGAAGGAAATTGTCAGTGGAGTTTTAAAGCACCTGATTCGGGAAGATTTCTTGGCACCCGATTTTCAGAAATGACGGTGTTAGAGATAAGCCAAAGCTAGGGCTGGCTGTATTTGTAGCAAGAAGGCTGTTTCTGTAAGGGCAGCTGTTAGTCAGTAGCCAAAGACGTACAGTGAACTCGGACTTCACAGCTTGGTAAAAGGAGCCGCCTGCGTCTCATTTGCCTGCATGTTTGTCTGGACCCATGCTGGGGGGTGAGGCATTAGCATGCACTCAGCAACCACGTACTTTGTTTTCTACGGGGGCTTAGTTTTTTGTCCTTTCTGTCCCATGCCTTTGTAAGTCTCAGAATTGAAGGGACAGACAGAAGTCGTCTTTTCTGTGTTTTTGAAAGTCAAGCGTATTATCCACTTTTTTTTTTTTTAATGTAATTTCTTGTTACATACAAAAACTAGAGAGGCATTTTTTCTTTTAGGATATTTTTCACTGTCCTCAAGAAAGATGAGTTCTCTAAGAAGTTGGCTCCAGACCATGTATGACTCAAGTATTGTTAGATGATTGTTGCCTGGTCTAAAAATGACTCATGGAAATAAACGAGTTCAGGGAGTGCTTAGGGAGACCTAGCTGGCAATCGCAACCTTTTTTTTTCCCCCACCCTCTCCAAGTGAGAAATTTTGAAGAATTGGCAATGCAAGTTTAGTGCTAAGGGTTGCAATAGTTGTATCATTTAATTATTACCTAACTGCTCTGTGAGATTTCTAAATCCAATCCACAAATCTTCACAAGCCCAGTTCCGCTAATGGGACAGGGCCATTTGCTATCAGAAAGTTCCTTAGACTCAGAATCTGCTGATGGCTGTGTGGGATAGTTTGAGCCCTCATAATGCAGAGTAGCTGGTATTTGGACACTGCTATAAAGCATTCCCTAAACTGTGTTGCAGCAGGGCTCAGCCTCAGTGGCTTATTTTGAGGACACTTTTAGTCCTTCCAAGGACAGCTTCCCATTCATCTCTAGCACCATGGGTGGCTAAAGCTGTGACTTTTACAAGGAACCTGTGTTAGATTCCTGCCTTTGTTGAGGAGGACTGTGCCTTAACTTCCACTTCCCTGGTAATTGCTGTAATCAGGGTAGGTGACTCAGTTCCTCCTAATGAGGTTAATTTTCCTGAATCTTACAAGGTGGAATATTTACCCAGCTGGCAAGTCCACAACGCTGTGGCCCTTTAACAGGCAAAGGAAGAGTGGAACCTGAGTTCAGTCTCTGCTCCAGTGAGAGCCTGGATAAAATTTTAATAAAGCAGGAGCTGGAAGACACTCAAGCGGCATTCATGGGCCTGCTGAGGGTCGGCTCCACACGAACAGCCCAGCTTTAAAGGAAGGAGCAAGAGCCCTGCTCCAGAATACCCTGAGCCTGCTGATGGTGCATTTACATCTTTGGTGAGGGTCAGCAGCAGAATACTGCACTGAAAGGAACATACCTCACTGTGGCTTCGTGATTTGACTACCACATACAGGAGCATCCACAAGCTTACATAGGAAGCACCTGTTAACAAGAAAGGCTTTAAAAAAAAGTCCGGTGGGTGGGTGCTGCCTGTTCCATAGATCAGTGCCACCTTTTAGATCTGCTGTAACACAGTGTATGAGAACTGCAAGATGCTTGGGCAATGCAGTATCTGTTGTGCCAGGTGCTCTTGTTTGACATCGAAACAGAAAGAAAACCAGACCATACCAGGTGAAGCGGTACAGGCATGCGTTTGTCTGACAATCCCTGAGCCAGGCACGGCAGTTCCTCAGGGACTGTCCAAATATCAAAACCAGCCGAGTCCCCAAGGCAGCATCACTTGTGAGACAGGAATTCCCATAGGCAGGTCAGTAGCAGCAGAACATCTGAAGACAAGTCAGTGTGCTGACAGCCAGAGAGACTTGGCTCTGGCCAAACGTATCCTAGAGCAACAAGGTCACATATAAATCAGTCATATCCCCTGGAAAGCTTGCAGCAAAGCAGGAATGCCGGTTTTCACCGCAAAAAAAGTGTAAAAAAACTACCTCATGATTTTAATTTGCTATTAAGACTTATGAAGACATTTCTAAGCAGTGAGGATTTTCTGTGGTATTCCACCACACTTCCTTTCAGTGTACATCATGTTAGTTGCAGCAACTTTGTGCAGTGTCACTGAGACTATTTGGCTTGGTGAACCCAACCAGTCCATCAAGAAGAATCACAAATAGTCAAGGAAATGGAGGAAGTTTTAAGTGGAAAGCGTAAGAAACCAACTTAAAATGCCCATCACTACCCAGTGCAGCTTTAAAATGCACAGGGAATACAAAGTAAAGGGCTCCCCGGCTGCAACCAGGAGATTCAAATCAGGATTGAACTGTTTCCTGAAGATACATGCATTTGGAATTGAATGTTATCTGCTGACTTAAGCAAGTCCTTGTGTTACAGTCCAGTAGTGGATATGGATCTATTTCCATAAAACTGCAAATGCATTTATGGCCTCAGCTTGGAGATGGGAGGCATATGCACTCCAATGAGACTTGTTCAGCAGGTACGGATTGGCTGCTAGTTGCTCCCAGCTAATGGCACAGAGTTCAAATTGTCAAGTTACCAGGAATACCTGGGGGCAATCTCCTGTCATCACGTGACAGACTTGTGCTGGAGCAAACACCAACCTTTTTGCAACATACCCTGCAGACTTGAGATGCAGAACAGCAGCTCTGCCAATTCTTTTTATATGGGAGACTTCAAAGAGCATCTTGAAACATGTACTACATAAACAGGTTTTGGCATTTACTTTGATTGGGGAAAAAAAAAAAAAGGAACATTACTAAAATTTTTCAGCAAAAAGAACAGCGCAGTTGAGAGTGTGTGTCAGGTGCACATGTGTATACATGTATTCATATATATATATATAAAAAATATAAATGGATAGAGTAATATCCAGGAACATGAAGAAAACTGTGTGATGGAAAACAACTGCAGACACATCCAAATAAAGCCTACCTCTTGTGTAATGCCTCGGTGCTCTTTTGCTTTCCAGGGAACACAGCAGCATTGTAAGCCAAAATTTTTAGTCTCTCCTCCCCCACCTTTTAAACTGCAGTTTCTGGCTTCTCAATCAAGCTTGCATGTATATTTTAAGTGTTTACTCAGTGTCAAGCACTCGTACCGAGGCTTTGTAGTACACAGAAGTTATGCCAACACGGTTCTTGTCCGTTGTAGTTGCTCAGTCACTGCCCTGATAATATTGCAAGGGACCTACAATGCTCATCCAGTCCAACTGCCTGATCAGTTCAGGGCTGGATAAAAGCTAAAGCTTGTTGTCAAGGGCATTGTCCAAATACCTGTTAAACACTGACAGACTTAGGGATCTTGAGATGGCCGCTCTGCTCCCCCAGCATGGCAATGGCAAAGCCCACAGACTCGGGACCTGCATCTGCAAGGCTCAGCCTGCTGCTGCTGCTGCAGCAAGTCTGTGCCTGCTCCCTGTGCACAGAGAGCAAGGGCTGTGCATGCCCAGGGGTGCTGAGCTGCTGCACATCCCACCCCAGGGCTGTGCTCCCCTCTATCTCTCCTGCTGGCACACGGGATGGTTCCCAGTGACCAAAAGAATGAGCAGCCATCCAAACCCCATGGCCCTGGTGGGACACCCTTCCTTGTGGGCTATGAGAGAGGCTTGAAGTGCAAGATGTAAGGGAGTGTGGAGAGGCCAGGGAGGGTTTCCATGGAAAAGAACCATGTCCAGTGCCATGCAAGGACAGCACCTGGCTGCTTTATACACAGAGATCCCATAAGCCCTTTGTTGGGTTTTTTTTGTTTTGTTTTGCTTGGGTTCTTCATTGAGGTTTTTTTGTTCATTTTTTACCAGTTACTGGCTTTTGCATTTGTCCTGTTTCTGACCAGGACAGAGTTAATTTCTGTAGCAAGCAGGAGGGGCATGGCCAGGACCCTGGGGTTATTCAATACACCTCACCTCATGGGCAGGGGGAACAGAGGGGTGGGGGGAGGTTTACGATTTTGTGGGGTTTGTGGTGAGGTGGCACCAGGTTTCACATGTGACAAGCGCATGTGAATTGTTCACCTGTCTTGTACACTCTGCAATTAGTATTGTTACTGTTCACTGTCTTATTTAGTTGCTGTTTCCAGTAAATTGTTCTTATCTCAACCTGTGATCTTTACCTTTTTGTGCCTCCAGTTCTCTCCATGCCACCGCAGGGGCGTGGACTGGAGTGTTTCAAGGGGAACACCAAACTGGGGAATACTATTCCTCAACCACAGCAGCAGTGCAGAGCACAGGTCATGGCTGGAGTGCTCAGCATCCCACCAGGGCCTGCGCTGAAGAAGGGAGGCTACTGCCAAAACTACTGCCTGGTCAGAAATTTATGGCCAGATCAGCCCTGTCCTTCAGCCAGTTCTAGGCTGAGCAGTTGAGGTTATGTTGCTATTCTCATCCGACCACACACACATAAAGTATCATCAGAAATGGGAAATTTAAGATTAGATATAGGATTAAATTAGTGAGAGAGGAAGAAGTCAGGGCAAGGTTGGAATAAAAGACATAAGTTGGAAGAAAACATGAGGTGCATCAGCTCTCTTTCCTGGGGCGAGACTGGCAGCCACCCCATCCTTAAAGCAGAATTCAGACAAACTCAGACTAAAGATGAATGTTTAGTCAAAACTGAATCTGTCAGGCACACTTCTTACAAGCAAAGGCTTTTGTAGCACTCCCAAGGAGGTGGCTTAGCATCGCTCCTAATTGCCCTAAAGCGCAGGGAATTGTGCCCTATCCAGAGCACTACACGCAAAATCCATGGCTACAGCCCTTGCTCCCATGCAGCTCAACATCTGCTCTTCCCCTGAGCCACGCTGCTGCCATTTGGCACCACGTGCCAGCCTGGTGCCTCAATTGCAGCTGGCAACTACTCTGCCTGTGAAGAAAAATCCCCCTACAGGGTTATAGTGCTGGCATCTTTCCACTATTCTTTGCTACAGCTCCCCTGCTTAGAGGGGTCTTGGGCAACTCTGGAGTGGGACAGAAACATCAGTGTAGGTTTGATTAATTTAAGGCATGGGGAAAGGAGGAAAAGCAGCAGGTATCATCCTTTGTAGGAAACACGTTGCACCCCTGTCAGACAGAAAACCCTGAGAAACTCTTGCTCTGCCCAACAATGAAACCTCTGGCAGCTCTGAACCCATGCAGCACCTAGGACCTCTGCCCAGAAAACCCTTCTGAGCAGCCCGTTGACTCACTGCTCAGCTCACTGCAGGTCTGAGCTCAGCTGGTAACAAGTGGGAATGTACACATACTCCCCACCAAAATTTTGCAGGGCTGTGGGCCCTCCATGTACCAATTGTATGACATAAATTGTGTCCCACACAGAGTAAAGTGCCCATTTCTGTGAACTGTCATTCTATTCTTTACACATCTAACCCTGATGCTGCAAGACAGAAAAAAAATTAACCACCACAAACAAGATCACCCCAATAGGAAGCTTACAATGGACAAAGGATAAACAGTGCCAGCTCCTGTTTTTGCAACAGATCCAAACATTTGGCAGGATGGGACATACCACCCTTGTCTTGTTTGCACTAGCAGAGTCTCTCACTGCACACAAGGAAGCAGTAAAAGAGTAAAAGATGGGCAGTGAGGGGAGTGTGGTCTGAGGAGCGAGTGCAGTGTGAGCAGAGTCATGGGGAAAATGTGGCAGGAATGCAGGAGATGATAAACTCCAGCAGAAAGCTCTGTGTCCAGGCACAAGGAGAGGGGACATGCTGGCCACAGCAACACAAGTGACACTGCAGAAGGACCAAAAGGCACAGCATTGCTGACACTTTCACGCAGGTCTGTGGTACTTTTACATGTGACTGAACAGTCAGGTTTTCTATGGGGGCTGGTAGTTGGTGGTATTTACCAGGAGCAGCAAAAGACCAGGAAAATCAGTTTGTCCTGAAAGCTTGAGGCCTCTTTTTCAAGGCAGGCTCCCAATATTTACCTTAATCAATCTAACAACTGTCGTGGAAGACAGTACTCTTTGCCTTGAAAGGAAAAAGTTAACTTTGATGAAATTAGGATAAAACTCCAAATTAGGGCAGATTTACAAGGGTTCAACTATGCAGCTACATTTTCTCCAAGGCAGCTTGTGCGTTCCCAAGTTGTGCCTTTGCTACCTGATATTCTATATTAAAAGTGCATGTTTGCTTTTCATTATAGTTATGATCCAGTATTAGTAATGGCACACAAATTAAATTTGATAACAGCAATTTTTTATCAGCTGTATAAATACTCTGAAAAAAAGTAAACTGAGTGTGAAAGAAAGCAAATATATCACAGTCCTTATAAGAGCAACCTGAATTGCAAGTTAAATATGAATACTATTTTAATAACCCCACATTCACTAAATTAGCAATAAAATAATGGAATTACCAAACACAAAGTAAAGAGAAATTGTAGTTTAAGTCTGTTTATTGTGATAACATTGTTCCAAACACCAATAAACATTGCACTGAAGTGTGGGTTGCTGTACCCAAGACAGTCCAGTCTTAACAAAAACCACTGTATTGGTATGATCACAGATTTGACATTTTAAACACACTACCTTGTTAGTGTTTGGGTTGCTTAACAATCAGGTATTCCACATCTTTAAGGTAAAAATTAAACCAATGATTTAAGAGAGTTTTCCACCCTCAGAATAAACCAACATTTTAACTTTCATCTGGAAGTAATTAACACTGTAAAAAAAAATCCAAACAATTCCATTTTATTTAGCAAATTCTAACTTTGGAAACTAAAACTTCTTCAGGCAAAAGTGACACTTAAAAGGCATTTCAAATTTACTATGTATTTTTGATGGTTCATTGTGAATTTGCATTGCAGTCATTTAAACAACTCGTTCATATGACAGTGTTTTCTAGAAGACTTGTATGAAACATTAACCTGAAATCTCATCTGTCTTTACCACAAGTGGATTCAGAGTTTGCTTCAAGGAGTCCCATGACAGAGTTGACACAAGTGATAAAACTTTTCCAGTCGAAAAAAGAAAGGTGTTAGGAGGAGTATACTGATGACAGAGAGCTAAAGAGACATGAGCCAAGACTGCACATGCAATTGTATACTGCTGGGAATGAAAGCCCAATCTTTTGAAGTACAAACATGCTTGGTACAGTAAAGAACAAAAACACTAAACCCAGAAATGTATACCCCTTGAATCGCTGATCTTTAAAACACAGAAATGGGTAATTTCCAAATCACTAAGAAGTTCTGAATTGCAGTGTTCCTTATTTACTCACAGACAGGTGTCATTGACTCAGCCTTTGACAGGTTCCAGCGCTAAGAGGATCTGCATCTTCAACAACACAGTCTTAACAGGGGTGTGCACGTGCCTACAGACACGCACACTTAGAAGTTCCTCTTTCACAGAAAGAATGATTGAGGTTGCGCTAATTTTAAATCACTCTAGCACAACTTGTTCTCAGACATTAGTTTCAGGCCACTTCTCTGGACTAAGGTAACAAAGGACAGGCTAATGCGTAATTCTTATTTACCCCGCTTTACATTAATATTGCAGCACAAGCCTATGGTTTGATAACAACAAGATGTCTTCTCTAGAGTCAGTAAAGTGCCCAGCAGCCCAAATGACATAGGTATGCTACAACAGATACAGTGCCCCCATATTCTGTCCCAAAACAGGGTTTACAGTCTGCAAAGCTTCAAATACAAGCCAGATTTAGAAAAACCAAACAAGCCCTCTGCCCTACTCATATCAGAAATACTCAACACTTACATTTTCTCAAAAAACAAATATCAAACCTGTAGCTGGTTACAGAGAAAGAAAAAAAAAACCAAACAAAAAAACCCAAACTATTTTTTATCTAAGCAACTTTTTGGACATTCCCACAATGCAAAAGGACATGTTAGCATAGTGAGGAGCTCTCTATACTCACACAACCCCCATTATTCACATCAGCTGAAAGTACATGCATTTGGAGGTACACCTGATACTATTTGTCCATGCTGATCATTTACTCAGGTCCCCACCTTGAAATCCACCACTTATCTTTATGACAGTCTGAAAAGATAAAGGGAGTTGAAGTGAAGAGAAAGAAATCAACCACATTAAAAAAAATTAACCAAGAAAGACACAGCCTTGGTAACAACCTGTCCGATTTGGAAACTCATTGTAGTTTCCCAAAGTGCTTTTACTTTTAGAAAAGCTGTGTAATACCAGGGCCACGAAGAGTAAGTTAAGCCTGGTAAAGAAAATCTTCACGTCCACAAAAGGACTGTTTTAGGAAAGGCTGCTTCACTCCCTTTATGCAAAATAGAATCTTTAGAAAGACTATTTAATCTTGTAATTAAAATACTTTATTATGTTGGATTCTTATTTATTTATTTTAAAGTATTTAAGTGACTTAAAAGCTCAAATCCCATTGATATTCAAAGCACTTGGTGATCATGAAAATTTCAGTTCTAATGAAACCTATGGAATAAAAGGTAAGGAAAGGGGGAAAAATACATGGAATGATGTTTGTAAGCTTCTGACAGTAAAAGAAAAAAAGAAGAAAAAAGCAGTAAAATATCCTTTTGAGTTGAATCCTGTGAAATCCACTTAAACACTGAGTAGACTGGTGACCAAGAACCACTGCCAGTATTATTCTCACAGTACAAGAACGAATATGCCTTCCAATTCACTGACATGTATGGCACACCATGACAGATAGGCATGGGGTTTTTCCCCACTCCCATTATCCTGTTTTGAAAGATATTCTGTGTTGATTTTGGTTGCCTCCACTCATTATGCAATGCTTTATAAATACAGGAATACACTAGAGTTTTATAAGGGGAAAAAAAGTAATTTTATTTATATTAGTGATCTAGAAACGATCCCCCAGAGCATTTCACCAGTTGTCTAGTGTTAGCTGGTGTTACACCAGAACTGTGGGTTAGGACTCTCAGCTTGATAAAGGAAATATTCCTGGAGGGGTGCAAAATCCTCTAAATGTACTCTTTTACAGGTGCTGAAACAGAGCAAGCTCCTTTCCTACACTCAGCCCACGACAACAGAAGCAGAAGGGCCTGCCCAAGGTGCTCCTGAGAAGAGCAGCCCTGTACAGGCACCACTGCAGGCAACAAATGCCTTCTGAACAACACGCACCTTCCCTGCTCCCACTGGGAGCAGCACACAGGGAAGAGCTTGCTCCAGAGCCTGTGGAATTTCTGGATGTTGCCCCTGGAAGGATCTTTAATCCATGGCCCCAGGAACACACTTAAGGAGTGAGTGACAGGAACGACAGCGCACCCAGAAAACCCAGGCCTGATGATTAAATGATGTTTAAATGACTGTAGTCCTTAAGCCCTCCAGGCTGGTGGAATGATATATTCTCACCATAGTTTTGTCCAAAGGAGGTTAAATGCATTAACTGAACTTAAAAAGCAGCTACCTTTGCTTTCAAGTACTTTTGGAGAGAAAAACACTATCTGCTTTTACAGCTGATAAACACTAGAATTGGAATGTAATTAGTTCACAGGCTCTGACTGGAACCTGAATGACCAGCATGATATTTATGAATAACTCAAAACTTAAAAAAAACCCAAACCAAAACAAACCCAAAAACAAACCAAAGGAAAAAAGAAAAAGGTTTTATTCTGCTCTGCAGCATTTAACCATTCTCACAGCTGGAATCTCACTATTGAGTTGCATTTCCTTCCAGCTCTAGAAAACCTGCAATACAGAATTCTGGAAAGACCTGCAGTAGACAATTAAAAAATTAAATACATAATTTGTTTAGTATTACAATTCCCTGAATACAATCTGTACATACGTTTTACTGGCCTACACAGCATACACACACATACGCATCATCATCTGTGCTGAAAAGGGAAAGTAACATGCCAGTTCCTCAACTCTTACAGAAATGTTCAAGATCTTTCGTGATGGAAATTCAATGTGACACAGCTCAGCCTGAAAACAACAAAACCCATACAAGTGCCTGAAGACAACTTTCATTTTAACAAGCTCATGAAACAGTTTAAACATTGTGTGTTAAAAAAAAAAAAAAGTAATAAACAGAGAGTGGATTTGTACAAGCATGATCTTGTAAATGTAACAAAAGGCATATTTACATTTAAAGAGGAATTTTATGTCTTCAGAGTCTGTCAGGCTAGTAAGGTCTATACATTTTCCATATTTTAGCTGAGAAGGAGCACACTGGTCTTAGGCTCTGGCTTCTTTCAAAAATGGCCTAATTGTCCATCTGAACATTAAACCACGTTTTTTATTAATAGGTCTGGCATTCTATTTGGCAGTTTCCATATACTTTTTGGCTTAATTTTAGAAAATATACTATTAAGACAAATTCAAAAAAAATTAGTTTATGTTTAAAATAAGGTCTGTATTGATGAAAATGCAAAGTCACATTTTACCTCAGGGTTTAGTTGCGCTAAAGCACTTGGGTACCATGACCATCAATGACAGGCCAATCTCAAGTGCCTTAGGACAGGCAATAAAGATAAGCAAGAAAGAAAGAAAGAAAGAAACAAATCCGCAACTCCCCCCCCCCCCCAAAAAAAAAACACCACAAAAAAGACAGTAGCTTTGCATTTTCTTTGTTTCAAACCAAGTTAAAGTGATTTCCCTAGTAAGACTTACGGTACCAATATATAAATTAACATCTTCATTAAGAAAGTTCTTCACATTTAAACTGGAATTGAGTAGCTGAATATGAAATTCCATCTCCTGGTGAGAAGTACTTTTCAGGCCAGTTCATCCATATTAAGGTCAGGAAGAGGCTCTCTCCAGTAGCAAAAAGAGCTGAATTCTGGGCATGGAAATGCAGAACTCTGTTCTTTATTAAGCAATGGGAACACATATTCCACAAGCTCACTTAGTCTGTAATACCTATATTAAAGAAGAAGAAAAAAAAAAATTACTTAACAGTCTACTCACTGTTCAGCCATAGCCAAAAAGGAGCTCTGGAAGTCTATACCAGAAAGTTATAGTTGAATAAGTCTGCACTACTGCAGAACCAATTTTCAATTTTATTTTGCCAGTTTTCATTTTGAAAAGTTTCAGTCAAGTATCCACAGCTCAAAGTGTCTGGCAAATAAGGTTTTGCACCTTATGTACATATTATCATATGTAACAGGAGATCATGGTCATGAGTGCAATTATTTTGTAATCTGATTCCTAGATACTTTCTTTAGTGGAAATAACAAAAATGGTCTTACGAAGATTTGTTTCCCTTAGTCTGTTCTTGGATCAGTTCACCCTTTGGATTCACCGTAAATATTCTGCAGGCTGGAACTCCCACTTGCATGTAGGCATATACATCCTGCAAAAACCACGAACAGAAGCACATGCTTCAACATTTTCTTATTGAATATGATCCAACAATTTACCAAAAGAATGAGAAAAGCTGATTCAAAAAGGGTACAGCAGAACTATCTCTTAAACAGTCAAAAAACAAAATACACACCACCACCTCTCCCCCCACCAAACCATACACAGACACGTAACAAAATATTCCCCCATCCCCAAACACTTAATTCCTGTTCCCAAGTCTTGCACTGCAAACATGCACAAAATCTATACCACACAGCACCACTCCTTGAGAAACTATTCTTGTTACAGTTGCCCCTCTCTCTTGCTCAATTGCAGTAGCACTGAGCTGCAGGGAAAATACATAAACTATACAATAGGAAAAAAGATTCAAGACTGCAGAGCACTGCATTAATGTCCTTAAGTTATAAATCTGTCAAAAATGCTTAAAAATAATTTGAAAAGGTGGCACATATTTAATAAAATTCTGACAATACTAAGGCCTCCTTGTAACCTTTTTCACATAAGCAGTTGTAGCAGCTTTTATTTTAGGTATCTGCACATGGCTTCTCCTGACCAAACCTTTAAAAGCATCATATATTTCTATATTCAAATCTGGATAGACAAAAAAAGAAAAGCCTATTTCTTTTGCTTCTCAAGTACTTCATGCATTTTAACCCTTCAGTTAGAAAGGGGCAGACAGACTTACATTGGGCCTGTTTCCAAAAGCAGCATAGAAAGGCTGTTTACTGGGAGCAAACAAATTCTTGATATCATTCAAACACTCGATTTTGAACTTCTCTGGCTTCTTTTCTATTACTTCCCTAAAATAAAATTTAAACAGTCAAATTCCAAATCATGATTTCATTGAAGGCATCCTCCTTCCCCCATTTAGCTGATATTTATATTCTCATTGTTTCCTCTTGCTAGCATTGGTAGTTGTACAGACATTGGTAAGTAGCTCTCCAAGAATAACACAGAGACAACCAAACATTCGCTGTTTTCCAACATCCACAGTAAAAAAACAGGTACGTAACCAGTGTATAGGCTAAGTATAAATGGGATGGAAATCCCAGTTGTGAATGCAGTTTGTGATCTGCTTTTACCGTAAATGACTATCTGAATCAGAAGATCTAATCAACTACATATAAGCTGGTTACAGCTCCTGTCTCTGACAAAAGAGTGTGTAAGGCCCAAGACCTAAAAGGCAGTTGCTGTCATTGCTATCCACAAATGAGTTATTTTTAATAAAAACAACACAAAAAAGACTTTTCCACTATTAGTTCCTACCATCAAGAACTGGTAGAATATGGCTGGTCCAAAAGTTAACTGAGTTGAACCATACCTAAACTTCATACTGCTTTGTAAGTAGTTGTATATGGAGCACTTCCAATATCACAAGATCCTTTTGCATGACAGCCTATATTTCCCAGCTTTTCTTCTTTTCTCTCTATCCTGTGTAGTAGCACTGCACTACAACCCTTTCAGCTATACTCAAAAAGGTAAAAGCATACTGATAAACAGAACCTCATAGGAATCAGTCATGGACTAGAGGAGTAAAGAGAAGGGAAAACAAGCTCCTCTAGGATTGCTATGTTGTGTTTTGTAGCCACTTCTAACATGCCCGCAGAAACAGAAGCATACAAGTGAAAATCGTAAAAAACAAATAGTTTATAAATGATCACTAGAGGGACCTCAAGACTCAATAGCAAACCTAGCACAGAGTGGAATTTTTGGTTACAGCTGTAATGCCAAATACTTTATATCTGCTTCTTTCTCTGAAAGGGGAGAGAACAGATGTATGAAATTCCACATCCTTACCTATGAAAGGCAGAAAACAAACTGCTGGGGGACAACATGAGAGGGCCCCTGGGGAGAATTGTGCCTTTGTCATTCACCCAGTGTAGGTATCCTCTGGTGATATCTGCCATCCCAATGGCACGGGCAGAACAGTACAGAAATTTGTAGCCATTTCTAGAAAAGAATTATCAACTTATTTCATATTCCTGCTGAAGAGTTTCTTTGCAAAGCTAAGTACACAATTATAGCAATGTCCAGAGGCACTAGCTGAGGTATTGACTTGTTGCCGTGCTCTGCACACACACAAGGAAAATACTTTTCTACTGTTAAAGAATCTGCAAGGCATATAGCAGGTTAAATACACGACTCAATCAAACTCGAGAAACAGGAAGCACAAAAAGAACAGGAATGGCAATACTCAGATGACACAATCAGATGGACTAGATTGTGTTTAAAGAAGTGCCACATTGGTTTTACTCAGCTTCTTTCAGCCCAGCAACATGTAAAATTACAGTAGTTATTTAAATTATCTGCACCACAAAATAACGGGTGCCAGAACTCCTGCAGTCTTTTCATGTTATTGGCAGAATTTGCAGAGCAGGGTGAAGGACGAATAACAACAAACATTCATTAAGCTCCTAAATTTTTCCTGCAGACTTTGTAGGGTCATCTGTTACACAGATTAGCATGCAGTTACTGCATGCACAAAAGACTTGAGTGTTTATGTGCATTTTCAAAGACTTGATTCAATTTGGCAAATAATTCCAAAACTGATCTTCTATTATGCATTGAATAAAAAACCCCCAAAAATCCACCAACAAAACCTAAACATTCAGCTTATCTACCATGGACTGCAAGGGACCACAGATGAAATTTAGCCACAGGAGGAAAGCCAACAATAGATTCTAAGACCTCATATATTTTTGTGGTCAGAAAGACTACTAAAGAACAAATATAGAAGTTGATTATTTTAAGTAAATCCTGAAGTTTTTAAACAGTTGACCATCCTGTGATCTTCCTCAGTATTACCAAGTATTACTTCTGGCTTCCCTAGATTTTTGAAAAAAGTCTGCTAAACAAAGGACCAAATCTGAAAGGTGAGGAAGTATGTAGGTTTATTTTGCCCTAAGTTACTGAACATAAATACTATAGGCCTCTTAGGTAAACAGCACATTTGTAAGTGTGTGGTTTACAATACTTCTGAACTAAACAAATACCTCACTGCTGCTGCAAGGCAGAAGGCACAGGGGCTGCCTCTGCAGGTCCTTGCAGATCACAAGGAGAGCACAGGGAAATTGCCAATTTACTGAATTACTTTTCTAGTGTTCTACTGAACTGCATTAGCTTGTATCAGAAATGCAACTGTGACAGAAAACGTGAACCAGGTCAGCAAAGTATTCCCTGTAGCAGTAGCAAGTTGTTAATTAGGCTCGTTCCAGAACAAGGAATCTATCCTAAGGAGCACTTACTTGAATTGGGTAGCAAGCCCAATAAAACACAAAATACTTATGCATTTGAAGGACACAATTTAGTTTTGAGTTTACACTGTACCATGTTTCTAAAAGGTTTTGTGATCAATCTCAGTTGGTGGAAAGAGACATGCATGATTGATTGAGAAATTATTCCTATTACGACTCTCTTTTGTAGTCACAAAAATATTACACAGCTTTACATTTGAGGAGGGAACTAGTAAACGTGGTGTCTTGCATTCTTGTAGAAGTATGCATCTGGGGTAAAAACTTAGTTTTGTTTGTGAATGACAGAAGTAGCTCACTTCCCAACATTTAGACCAACAGATTATAACAAACTGCGCAATTATTAACAACTATCCAATTACCTGTCCATTAATCCCCAAATTCCAGAAAACTCTAGTTGTTTCATAGATTCCATACTCACTCATTTATGGAATGATAGAGTTTTGCAATGCCCTGATGAGTCCAGTCCTTGCCAAATTGAGGGAGGATATGTCCTAAAGCATCGGACCTAAAAGCAAAATCAAAGGTATCTGATATTCAGCATATGAGTTTTGTTAAAGACAACCACTAATGCATATAAAATTTATAAAAAGTATTTATAGAAATATCTCTGCAGAAGGTCCTAACTATTTCAAAAGTGAGACCACATAACACAAGTCAGTTTCCAGGCTGCTAAACCTGAAAAGTTGAGAGGGAACAGTCACGTGGTAAAAATTACCAACCCTGCATTATTCTTTTAAAAGATATATTCTAGCTCGCTGTAATGGCAAGTACAAACTAAAAATCAAAGGAAGACATTTTTTTCATGATTGTTAATGAACATCCTTTAATAGTAATCTTTAAAAAAGTTTATCTTGTTTTGAAAAACGAGAGTGGGATCAATAAAGCAAGATTAAAAGAATCAAGGAAAAGAAAAAAAACCACCAAAGATACTTACTTGGTTATTGTTCCATCAATGTCTGATATGATGACTTTATCATTCCAGTTCCAGAGGTATATTGTTCCTGCACAACGGCAGGTCCCTTGATACTGGGTTGTAATACTAAATACAACATCATTAGGGCCATCTCTGAGCTTCAACTTTGCCTTTAGAATAAATAAAAATAACTGAAAATACCAGTTGCCCTCCCTCTAAAACTTTTAGAATCATAAATGAGCTACAGAAAATGGCTCTTCTTTATCTATTTTGACAAACTCATCTAAAAATGAGGCATGGTTTGACACTCGCACAGTTCTGCTGGCAAAGTCTGCTGCTGTCTGGCTACATGTCTTTAAACGTCCACAGCTCCTCCACCTGCTTAAAGCAGCAGTTATTTCACTCTCTGCCACTTTAATTCTTGTTATCACAGCAGACCTGTCGCACTATCAAACGCAACGCTCAGTTTGCCATAGTATTCAATAGCATTTCTTCTCAGTGGATACTTTCCTCAAAATTCTTCCCTGATGAACATCCTGCATTCACAGTAGCAGAACTCACTTGTAAGTTAGACTGCAATGAGTAAACTGCACATCAGTTTAAATGTACATTATTAGGCAGTATTCAGATGTATTAGGCAGGTGTCCAGATCTCAGGCTATCCAAAATGTAGAAGCAAACAATGTCACTTTTTTGGCAACATCTTAATATAGAAGTTTGATTATAGAACTTTGTAAGAAATTATTATTTTTTAATCTAAATACAGATTCTTTAAAAACAAACACTTTCACTAGAAAAGTATTTTAACTTTCTTTTTAAATTCTAGATTTCCCCATTCCTTTTTTTTATTGCTAGCAAGGTAACCCAACCATCATTTTCAGTTTGTAAAATGTACATATATGTCACTTCTAAAAAGCAGGAAAAGTCCAGCTCTTAGAATCAGAGTGAGATTATGAAGCATCCTTCGTACAACAAAGGTGTGCCACTTACTATTTGGTCCGAAGACAGTCTAAGTGACTTCTTATAAGATGGAACATTCCCATGGGGTGGATGCTCTGTTGGGGCAGAATCCATTTTCAGGGATTCCTTCAACTCCTGTGATGCTTCATCACTAGAAGAATCATCTTCTGGCAGTCTGACACGACAGCAACCAGAATACATGTAAGCTACAGAAAAAGCTTCTTGAACAGAGTAAGATTCTTATGCAAGACTAATTTCTGCTTATGTTGAGGATTTGGTACTACCTGACAGCACAGATTAACAAAGTCCATGATCTAGTGAATGCCCAGATAAAGCCAGTATGTGCCAGTAAGCAAGACTTGTAGTGCCAGTACTGGTGGAGCTCTAAACATTACTATTCCTAGCTGGCTCCACACATGACAGGTTTAGTAAAGACACAGTGTCAAGTGGTCACTAATACTATGTTGATGAATTAGGTAAACTGCAGATGAAAAGGAACACTGAATAGGTAACAGTGCTTTGCTTTTAAAAAAAGCTGCCACAGTTTCTATGTAAATTAAACTGTGGGGGATAAGTTAGTGAAGTAGCTCACCTTTTAAGGTTATTCACAGACTTATTTTCCTGCTCATTAGAGATTTCAAGATTAAAAACAGCATTTAGTTTCTTTGAAGTATTAAATCACAATATATTTAGTTTTTTTAATCTTTAAGACACCAACAATTACAAGTATCTTTGTAAAATCATGGGAGAATATGAATATGCAGAGTAAGTTACCTAGAATGGGAGTCTTGTGCTAAGCACTGATAGTTGTCTACCACAATCTTGCACAACTTGTGCACTGTAATTAATACTATTTTATTGTTTCAATTGTTTAATGTTACAAAAAATTCCACATGGTTTAAATTATTTATACAATATTAGGCTTTCACAAAAGAAAAAAGAAATTACAAACAGTATCTCAGAAACAATTCCACTATATTTACAGAATAGTGTCCCATCACTGAAGGTTACTATGTATGTGTTCTGTCAGTTATGTTATGATTTAAGAAGTAAACACAACAGGATTTAGGAAATAATTTTAGTGTCCTTGCAGTTCCTACAACTTTTGCTGCCACATTATTTTGCTGAATTGTTTGCTAAAACCATATGGTTTCTCTTCAGTAGCTTACAGGAAAATGCTTCTTCCCACAGTACATTTCTACTGAATTCTTCCTCCAAAAAAGAAAAGTAAAATAAAAAAAGAAGACACTATTCAGTCCACAAAATAAGTCTTCAGACCGGAACACACCTACTATCACCTTGCTCTTTTATAGTTGCTGGCAGTTCATTTGCTCTTTGTGTCTCAGCTTTCCCCTCTTTTGCCTCTGGTATCTAAAGCAGCATGAAAATAAAGAACACACTGACATTTTAAACCGATCTGAGTGCATTCATAGTTTTTAAGCAAACAGCTATCAATACAGTACATAAACTATATTACATTTCTGAATTGCTCATTCTGCAAAATTATTTAATAAAGAAATGAATCATCAAACCTTTTTATTATTTCAGGAAACAAAACTGTAAGCCAGAAATCGAGAACTACTAATTTAACATGATCAATTCAGCATTAAGGGAGGTGTCAACCTCTAAGCTTATAAAATTCACTTTTTTTGTGGGGAAGTGAATTTAAGGCCCATACTCAAGGTTTAGAAGTTTAGTTTTGTCTAAAATGGGACATCTCAGCATAAAATCCATTATGCAGCACAGCACCTACTTAATTATTTACGTGCACATTCCTAAAACATACCGCAGTGATAGAAGTGTAGCTCTGACAACTGCTTATGACTTAGAAGAAAGAATTTTAAAATATTGTGCAACAGCTGAGTACTACAAATTTTGTTGAAGCAACTAATAACACCAAATACTGATACAGTATTTAAGGCTAAATAAACAGATGCAGCTATAGCTACTGCAACACTGAGTAACTCTCAGCCGGCAATCAGTGACACTGAGCTATATGAGCAGCATTCTGAGGCACTTCTGACAAATTATGATTTTCTCATATTTTAACAGCACAAAAAAACCCCAAAAACATCTCAAGTTACCTGTTTAGTCATGCTTTCTCTCTTGCGCCAGAACCACCACCTTCCAGACTTCTTTGGCATCTTTTCTTTCACCCAAGACTCAACAGTAGCCTGAAAAATTAGACATGCTTTTAATTTGTACAGAAATACAGAGACAATCACATGTTACTACATACAAATTTTTCAAAGAAAGTATACATTTATCTACTTACCTTAGGCAAACTCTTCTGAAACACCTGCAAACTCAAAATCATCGGAGCAGCCAATGCCCAGTTATAATACCTGTTTTAAAACATGTTATTGATAAGATATTACAAAATTTGACTACAGGTCAATAAATTCAACATCAGTGGCAACTGCAGAAAAAAAAAAAACCTCACTTTGTCTGAAGCTAAATTTCATGCAAATCTTTGGTTCAAAATATTTCTCTTTGAGACTGAGAAACAGATTCATCAATAACACAAATTGCAATGGAAGCTGAGAAATGTGATCACTTTAAAGAGCAGATTTGAAATGACATCTTCTACGGCCTAATTATACGATACAAAGAATTTACCTATTATAAATCCGTATTACCAAATTAGGATTGTCTATGAGTCCAGGGTTTTCAGCAAATTCATGATAAGTAATAATATGTTCCATGAATTTTTCTGCAACAGAAACAAATTTTAATTAAAAATAGTAATACAAAATCCCACGATGTCTGTTTAGTTTGTATCTAAGAAAACCCTTTCTGGCATTTCAGAGTCTTACCTGATCTTGCAACTGAAGACTGCCTTGTAACTGCCTCCTCCTTAGGAGGGAAAGCCTTGTACCACTCTGACAGTCACAACAACGAGCATTAATAAATTAGAAGTGGGAGGATAAGGAGGAGGCAGGAATCAATTCAGACTGCAGGCTGGAAAAAGACAGCCATGCTTGGATAAGCAAATTTTCTTCAAAAACTATAATGGCAGATAAGGGGCCTAGATAGTACACTAAAAGGGGAGGTGAAGGATGTTGTCAGCTTTTCAGGTTTAAAAAATTACTACCATCACTAACTGCATTTTCATTACTAGTTTGCAGAAATCCGCAATGTAGTGTAAGATCCTTGCACGCAAGACATAATTTTTTCAAATCAAATCCAATATTACTGCTGCCATGGTACCAACAGTTCTGAGCGTTCTGAATCTTTATTAATGAACATTTAAATTTTACTTTATGCATTAGAGACTGAATGACTATTAAAAAAGTAATACTAAAAATATTGTAGTACATGTTCACAAAGATTATGTGCTCCCAAAAGCTCCCTCAAAAACATATACAACTTCAACATCCAATAAACTAGAGCATTAAGAGAGAACAATCAGCTGTTAAAAATCTGAAGGTTATCAAACCATTAGGACAGGAAAAGTGGAGCAGACAAAGAGATAGTCCAACATAACAGTTAAAGGTTTCTGTGGTTTTAATTACTCAAAAAAACTAAAAAGGAAGAAAAAATATCAGGCAGTTGGGAAAAACATTAGTTTTGAAAGTTTATACAGGACTAAGTAAGTAATTGCAGTCAGAAATGAGAGTGGTCAGATAAACAACACATAGTGCAGAAAAGGAGACAGAAAGCTTCTCAAGACATCAAGTGCTCTTGGATTAATTAGAAGTTAAATTCTGCTATCTCTGCTTGGCAAATGCTTGAGAATTTTAGAAAAAAAAAAAATCCTCTTTTCTCAACATGAGCATAGTAATAAGCCAAGTTTTGTAAGGAAGAAGTCAGAGCATTCAAGCCCACTGCATTTGTCTCACTGCCTGAGCTCTATTACTCTTCATGTTTTAGTCTTCCACGTACCTTTAGAAATCTCTCCATTTTCATTGAGACCTCCGCAAAGCGAAAGTGTAACATCAGGCAAGTCCATAGCAGAATCAGACATGCACTCTGTACCACTATCGGCAGCAGCACTTTCTACTGATTGGGGTGACTGGGAACCAGAAAGGGTATCAGACTCTGTCCACTGCCTGAAGCCAGGATCAGAATCACTAAAGAAAAGTGAAAAGTATTTTACTTGGGAAAAAAAATGTATAGATTTTAGGTTACAGAACACACTATATAATTACTCAAAAAAAACCCCCACAAACCATATTAAATTTCTTTATCTCTTTGCAATATGAATTTAAAACCAGCCAAACAAAAAACCCAGCCAAACAGCCCCATTAGATCCTCATAATACTAGCAGATTGACAGCTTCCAGTTCTAATTTTAACCTTAACTGGGAAATAATTGCATTTATCTTGCTTACAACAAAATTGGATTTAAACGAAGAAAACATTCTCTATATTCTAACAACAATACTATGCCCCTCAATCTTTACCAGAAAGCTGTAGAATGAAAAAACGAAAAGGACACTGCTTTATATGTTTTCAGAACACTGTGTGTTCTGATGAAGTACAATAGAAAAGAAAGATGACATAAAAAAAATATCACATTGTCATCTTAGGTTAGAGTTATTAGTTTGAACTCAAGTATTGAAAAGTTTACTATTTTAGTTTTAACATAAACCAACAGACACTTCTTTATTAAGCTATATTTTTACAAAGGTCTTCCTAGACAGTTATCCTTTTGCAGAATATTTCAGGAGTATAAAATGATTAAATTTCTTCAAAATAAGCTAAATGAGTGAATTCTGAGACTGAGCTGTCTTGCATGAAGATGCAGTGGGACTTCCACTGAGCCTTTTTGATATTAAAAAAAAAGTTGGAAAGGATGCATGGGGCATGCAAAACACAAACTCATGTGTGCTTCTCTAGAGCTAGCAATATGGCAAAATGGAGTACTGGTGCAAATAGAGTGTGCAGTTTAAACCTACTCCTGTCTCTGCAGAACATACAGGTGCCACAAAGATGAAAACTCTCAGTAGTGATCTCCCATGTAATCTTTCAATGTGTTTCTTGTCAAACCAAAACCAGATTTTCCTGATGAGATCAGTACTGATTATTCCACATAAGCCTAGAAACCTGAAGTCCAGGTCTTGTTATCAGAACTAGTGCATAAACAATACACGTAATAACTCATGTAATGCAACTGCAATATCACCCTAGATCCACTGAATTTAAGTTCAAAATTACCTCTTGGGAAAGTAAAGTGCTGCAACTTCAGGTTCCAAAGCCTTCAGGTCATCCAAATAAATATCATCAGGTCCTTGATGATGACTTCGCTTGTGCACTCCTATTAATTTTAACAATTATGGTTACCAAGATGAAGCTATCCTGACACATTAAGTACAAATGTAATTGTGGAAGACTCAGACTTATTTGCATGATTTATAAATTCAAGAGTTTAATTACAGTTGTAATCAGCTAAGACTTAAAATAGGAAAAATTGAAAAGGCCCATTTATACTCTTTCCACTACGGCCTGAAAATTGTTAGATCACACTAAAGGCAGGGATCAACAGCTTTATTATATACCTTTCTTTTTTGAAGGAGAATCAGTTTTTGCTGTGGGCTTTGTTTCTGGTAAAGGGTCCACCAACATTCTAGAATGATGATCAGCATCTAATGGCAAAGGAACTTGTGGTTCTACGACTGCAGAAGCAAGGGAATCTTTAACATCCATCTGCTTAAGTAGAGGATGAGTTCTTGGCTCAGGTTTCAGTACTGTACAGACAGCATCTTTCACATCATCATCATCTTCAACTTCATCAGAGCTGAGGATGACCCTAAAATGAGTCTTCTCTGATGGAGTAATGGTTGCTGTTTTGCAATGTTCCAGTTTTTCTTTCTTGCTTATCTGAAAAACAAAAGTCTAGTCAATCCTTTCTATTCTAAACATTAAACTTGTACTCAAGGTACAAGTCCTGGTCACAAGCAATCCAGAAAAGAATTTAAACATATATTTTAGCAATACAAAACATGTCCCACCATTTCATACTAGTTTATTTACAAGTTCAGCAAAGAAACTGGCATAGAGGAAGTGCTGCCTTGACCAAACCACAGCAAAAAAAAAGCATAAATGGGCTTCTGTTACCACCTGTCCTCTTGAGATACATTTACTCTACCAAGGTTACAGTTCCCCTGGAATAAACAAGAACTTAGTCGACAATAAAGGAAATTTTTTTCTGAAGTTTTTTTCCTTCCATTTCTAATTAAAAATTCAAAAATTTCAGACTTTTAGTGCTAGGTTTTCTGGAATAACTTGTTGAGCAGTTTTTGACTCAACATAGACGAATATCTGCCAGCCACAAGAGGGTGCTACTTTCCCATTTCAGCTGAATGATTCTGAAGAACAGCAGAAAGATTTCCAAACCTCTCCTAGGACATAGTTTTAGATTAGCTGAAACTCAGTTCATGAAGTTAGAGACAATAAATAAATAAATTTACCTTGGTTGATTCTGGGAATCCTCCCCATGTCCATTCCATGTGAGATTCAGATCTGAGCAAGCTCTCAGCAGGCTTAACTTCCAGTTCTGAATCGCTTTTAGGGCAGACTTGCTCAGAGAAAGGGCTAGCAAATCAACAAGAATTACAAAAAAAAAAGAAAAAAAGAAAAAAGAAAGCTACAGTGTTTAAAATGCATTTGTTGTGCAGCTACTGTTGGTAGAGTTTTCAACAGCTTAACAGAGCTTCAATTATTTGGCAACATGGCAAGAAGCCCAGCAGGGTTTTCAGACAGTGAGAAATTAGGTTAAAACCAAAATCACATTAAAGGACTTACACAGTGATCACACTAAACAGATTCCTCCACTATATCTGCAGTGCAGATATAGCTCTCCTCTCAGCCCATGTTCCATTTTTCAAACAAAACAAGAGCAAAAAAAAAAAAAGTTTACTAAAGGAAAGAAATTAACTTTAAGTTCCTTACCTCTGTGAAATACAGCATTTCAGTTTGCTGTGCCAAGAATTGAGTAATAAAAGTCCTGCAAACCTATCTCACAAATGCATGAAACAACATCAATTCCCAATGCGGGGAAAAAACCATTAAGAAGACAACTTAGGAGAGGGAAAGGAGATTACTTGAAAACTCCCTTCAGATGTGTTTGGACTACATGGCCTTTTAAAATCCATTCTATTTTTCCTAGAGTGGTTATTATCCATAAATCAGACACAGACTTCCGAAATTTACTTTGCCAAATTACTTTTAAGCCAGAAGTACTCTCTACAAAATGCTAGAAAGGAGTGATTTCAAAATCATTTTGCTCTTATGACCTTACAGACTAAAGGAAACACAAGTTGTTGTTTTGAAGTAGCATTTATTGTTGGGACAGGTCCAAGTCTGCCCCTTCCTGAACAGGGCAATTATACAATTATATTGCATACTATAGAACTGCTGCTCTTTTTACGTTTTGACATTCATAACATATTATGATTTGGGTTTTTAGATAGATAGATAGATAGATAGATAGATAGATAGATAGATAGATAGATAGATAGATAGATAGATAGATAGATAGATAGAGTCAATATTTGAATGTAAATTGTGGGAACCAGAACCGGACACAACACTCCATGTGTGGCCTGACCAGAATTGAGTGGAGAGGGATAATCACATCTCTGTCTCTGCCAGTAATGCCCTTGTGAATGTAGCCCAGGAACCAGTTTGACTTTGCTGCAACTGTGCTCTGCTGCCCCTGTTCAGCTTGTTGAATAAAGGACCCCCAGGTCAGCAAGGCTGCTCCCCAGCCACACAGATCCCAGCCTGAACTGGGCTCCTTGGTTATGTCATCCCAGTACAGGATTTCACACTTGTCTTTGCACTCGTTGCACCAAGAGAGAATTCATCTTGATACAAGAAAGAATTGTTTTGCAGTGAGAAGAATCAACCACTGGAACAAGCTTCCTAGGAAAGCAAACCCCATCACAAGAGGTTTGCAATTTGTGACTGGTCACAATCTCATAAGGGCTCCCACTCCCATGAAAGGTTGAGCCAAATGACCTTACGAGGTCACTCCCAACTTGGACTGTTCAATGATTTAATACTGAATTTAAACATATCTACACCGATTCCGATTCATCATCTCACAGTCAACTTCTAGCCTTCATCACTCACACGGAAAGAAAAACCATTTAGATATTTCCCCTCAGTTCCCCTTGAAAAAATGTCCTACAGAGATTACATTTTCTCTACTGTTAGAAGGGCTTATTTAAAGTAACAGACTGATGAAAATACATGCACATATTTGTTTTCAGGAAGAATATTAACTAATTTTCCCTACATGCCAAATAATTTGTTCTGTCTACATCACAAGTCAACTGGAAGCCATGCAGAATATTAACCTGTTTCTAAGCCGAATTCTTAATATTCAGCAGTATTCAGTACAAAATATTGAATACTTCAGGGCTTTGGGACCCTAAGACTGTTCCACTTCCCTCAAGGCATAATTTTTCCGTTGTCATTCTAAGGCAGAAGTTTTTAGTCAAAAGACCCATGCTTGTAGTAGTGACCCAGTCATGCTAACATTGCTTGTTAAAACAGGAAGAACACTGATGGTATCAGGTATTAAAGAGTTAATAGTTATGCTTTTCATCTTATTATAGTAAAGTAGGACAAACAGAAGTGTCCTTATGGAAAAGAGTGAGGCTATTATCTTCCCTTTATCTCCCTGCAACGGTTCTGAAGAGCAAGACAAGCAACCTCAAACTGCAAGTCAGTTAGCTTTTTATGATCTCAAAAAAAGGAGGTTATTAAAACCTCCTATTTCTCTTTTATTGTAAGATAGTTACAGAATAAAATCCTACTTGGATGGCTTAGGAAAAATAATTTAATGCAAAATTTCTCTTCTCCTAGATGGCTCACGTGAAAGACAGTCCCCCACCCAACCACCCCCTCACAGACAGAAAGGAAAATTACCACTTTCTCTGTTACACTGCAATCTGTACTGGGCAGACTGATGTTTAAAAAAACCCCACAACCAACCAACCAGAACTATAAAGACCTTAGGTATATCTTACATGATGCACAAACAAGTTGTTAGAGCAGACTAACTCCTAAATACGTAAACAAGAGGTATGAATCATTCCTCCCAGATATAACCTGCTAGTCTATGCTAGTTAAGAGTTTTATAAACTGAAAATTATTATCAGCCTCTATGCTAGAATTATCTAGGTGATATAATCCATACAACACCATGTCAGTCTAGGGTCAAACACTGGTGCCTGCTTTTCAGTCATAAACCACAAACCTTTGGGGAATATCTGAAGACTACATCTCATTAAGTATAAACAAGGATGTGGTTGTCAGCCCAAAACATAAAGAGGAATGATAATGGGATTTCCTGTGCAACTGCTTCTGTTCATTAACCAACTATGCACAGGTGGAATTAGCAGGCGCTAAACATGGGGTGGTACATTCAGACTCCACTGAGGCCACAGCCCTGGAAACACCTGAAGCAGAGATTATATGCACTTCAAAAAGTATTTTCTGAAGGGTGATCTCTTCTGTTCTGCACTACCATCCACTGACACAGAACAGGTACCAGAGCACCAAGCAGCTAATAAGCAACAGTGGATATGACAGAAGGCTGACCAGTAACCCTCACTGACCCTGTGAACAGATCTGCTATAAGGCAGATTCCTCAATCAAGCTGAAAAGCAGCAGAACTAGACACTTATCAAAGAGTTCAATGAAACAAGATACTACTTTGTATAGGATGTGCAACATAGATGTCCTTTCCTGTATAACCAATGTTCAGCAAAGATAAAAAAATTTACCTCGAGTACTACCAAATACGGACAGAATGCTTTCTTATGCAAATAGATATTAAGAGCCATGAAATCCAAAGAGTGAGCCTTGAAAAATCTTCAAACTGAATGCAAAAGGACCACAGTAGCATGAACAGCAGAAACTGAAGAACATACTTCAATGTACAAACAGTACATTGACAGTGGTCATAGAGAAAACTGACTGGCTAATTGCATTATGCCATTTGTAAGAATCCACAGTCCACTGATGCTGGTTTAATTACCTCTAGATAACCATGGATACCAGAGTAGTATCTAGCTAATCGTCTGTTCTGAAGTGGGATACAATTCAAGTTTAGGATCCAGCTTTATCTTGAGCAATTTGGATTACTTCACACAGCAAAATGCAACTTATACACTCAACAATTCTGCTTTATGGTGTATCAAGGTGATATGGTGTATTCTAGGGTGAATCATAGGGAACACACTAGTTTTCCATACCCTTCTCAACCTAAAGAAATCTTAACTGTATTTTCTTTCTTTAATAGTGAATTTTAGTAGGAAAGGGTTCTTTATCACTGGAGGAGGAATGATAAAGACAACTTTTCCCAATACATTGAGTAGAGAGGAAAGCTACTCACTTTTCCAAAGGGGACCAGTCTCCGTCAGATAAGGGGTAATGGTCCTTCGAGTGGTAAATCAAAGATTCTTTTTGTTCTTCACCCTTTGGTGATGAATTTGAGGATCCTCTGTGAAGGTACATAAAACACTGAATCAGCAATAAGAAATCTGCATTACCAATTCAGTTAAAAAAGTTACATATATGTTATTAAATATCCAAGATCAAAAGAAATTAGTGTATAGCTTAAAGGATTTGTTGTTTGCTTAACACTTCTATATAACTTAAAATTTATTTTAAAACTACTATTACTTGAAAATATTGCAATTTAAAAGCTACTACTCCTTTAAGTTAATACTGAAGAAATCACAATAGCACAAATTATATTACTCTATATGAGTACTGATAAGTGGTATTACTCTACACAGACAGATAATATTACCAAAATATAAAGCTGAACGTGAATTTTTACATATAACCTTTATTACATGAATTGTAAAATCACCAGAAAAGTTAAGTAGAAAAGGTAAGTTTGACAATGCGTATTTCACAAATTAAAACCAGTAAGAAATGAGGGGTAAGTACTAGCCTCATGACTTACACGACAGTTTACAAATTAATATCAACTACAACAAGTAGATAGAAATATTGTACTTTTCTGAACAATGGGATTGGCTTTGCACTCACTATCTACATCAAAGACCCAAACCCAATAAACAGTATGATCCACTGAGCAGTCATACACTGTATTTTACACTGAAGTCTCTTTTAAATGTTTCCATCATAAGTCTTTCAGATTTTTTTACAGCTTTCTGAATTTAATTGAATAAATAGCTGTTTTCAGGATACAACTAACTTGTTTTGAGGTTAGATCAAGGGCATCATGGCTAAACAGCGGATAAGAATAGAATGAAGATATGCTTGGAATTTGAGTGCAAATTCAACAGAAATTACTTTAAGCCATCATTATGGAAGAAAGAAGAAAGAGTATTTTTATTCCATAACCAACACAGGTGCACTGGATTTATTTTGGAATGCTAATGCTCATTTCTCTTACGGATAGAGAAAAGAATATGTTTTGCCATTATCAAATGCATAAATATTAAGAATTCTCATGTTTACACCATACAGCCCATTAGACACTAAGCAGTTACAGTGATCTACCTCATTTGCACAAGTCTTTCATTTGGAAGACAGTCTAGACTAAGGTAAACACTGAACTCTAAAAATGTGTTTGTAGTTCCACTTCTTATTCCATAGTAGTATTCTTATGAAACCTAGTGATGCAGCCTGACTTAAGATGAGAGCTGCAGAGACTGTACATCCTTTGTATTCGTAAACCAGTCTGTGTGACACAAACATGTTTCATACAATCTTTGTAGGCAGTGCTAAGTATCTCCAAAAGAGGAAAAAGGTATGATTGAACAACTAAGTAAACACATTAAAAAAAATATTAAAGAGGTCCTCAATATTTTCCCTTCAGAGGGGAGGCCAGATGACACATCGGTAGTATTGAACAAATTTTATTCACTGGAAATTAAAAACAAAAAGTTCATATGAAGGACCAAAAAAAAAATAAAAATTAACCCATTAGTGGATATATCTAAAAGTTAAAAATCCAAATACAGTCAAAGATCATTGAAAAGAAGAGGAGAAAATCAGTATGTGTAACTTCAAGTTGCATTATCAATTCTAAACAGCACTACCACTTCCTCTCATCATCCACTTTATACATTCTAAATAAATATATAAGACTTCAGAGATAGGCAGCTACTTTAACACCCTTAGAACTGGAGAAATAATGCCCTCTGTTTCTGCATTGTACACACTGTAATCTCAGTACTCCTGGTATTATTTTATGTAAGTCTAGCACTATTAACATATCTAAATCATAGCTGGGAAATACAAAGGGCATATTTTTTTAAAAAAGTTGATAAACATTCGGAAATAGATACTCCCCAAGAAACAGGAAACAGCTTGTTTTCTGCTTTATAAGAATAGAACTAGATAAGACATTACACACTGGC
>VWZG01007978.1:510173-526457 GCA_013396735.1 Grallaria varia | reverse complement strand
CATGACCCACTTAACTGTGAGAGTAAACTTTGTTCCACTGTATAATTGTATCTCCCCTCTCTGCTTTCTAAAACAAGTCTGTTACAGTAATGGTCTTTAATTTGTTCACCAGCAAAATACATCTCACTCCTAGCTGAGAGCCTAACATCTAACAAGAAAAATAACAAAACAAAACAAAAAAAACAACAAACATATAAAGACAGAATCTTGTTCAAGTAATTTGGAGAGCTAGAAGCATAAATAATAATTATTGATCTAGTCTTTATTTCATGGAAGAATGACTGAGACTGTTTATGTATTTAAATCTCAATGTGAATTGGGGGCTGGTATGAATCTGAATATTAAATGTTCCACCAGGAAGCCTCCTGGAGACAGGCTTCATTTCAAATTGATAAAGACTTGCCAGAATTATTTCTGCAACTCAGTTAAAGTTTCAGATATTCCCGCTCATGAGTTTATGGGCATATGACACAGGACCACAACCCTTCTGCAACCATACTGGCTTTTGCCAGAGAAAAATGTTTTACTATCCTAAAAAGGTACTTTAACTTAGATTACATTGCACAGTTGGGAGAGATTATTCCTCCTCACATGTATGAAATAAAAGAGAAAACCAAATTTATTTCTAAAATCAATGTATGACTACTTTACTTTCTCCTCTTTGTGATATCTTGGGTACCCAGGTAAGTTCCATTACAAATTTTTCCAAATAAAATGTATTCAATTTTCAGATAAAATTTTTTTCTGTAAATCTACTTATATAATGGTATGTCCATACCTGCACTTAGCCTAGCTAATAAAAAAATACTTAATACATGTCAGATAGAAACACAATGGACTTGCCTTACTGCAGATAATGCCAATGACATTTCAGGTTATGCACAACTTAGAAAAAAGGAGACCAAGTTAATGACTGTTAATGCTATGAGATATCCAACATGTACATTAGTCAAGTTGCAGTTTCCTGCCAATACAAAAGAAGAAATTATACCCCAAGCCAACTCATTTTGTGATATGTAGTGCTGTGAACTCATATTCCTAGTCAGTTATCATAACAGGAAAAGGACAGTCAAAAACAAAAGGGAACTAATCTTAAGATTAGCAAATGGACCATCAAGAAAGAAAAAACAACATACCACCACAGTGCTATGAAAGACAGTATCCATGTATCCTAATCTGCTCAATTATTCTTCCATTTATGAGAATAAAGCCATTATCCAAGGAAACCAAGTCATGGGAGATGATAAATTACACGTAAATAACCAAATATGCACGGGGAATATCCTCAGATCCTTAAGATTCTTTTTCCCCACAAGAACTGAATGGTTTTAATCTGAAAATCTTATTTATTTCACTACTGGACACTGTTTATCCTTAAGATATTTTCTTGAATTTCCAATTCAGCAACGTGAGTGTAAAACAAAACCCCTTTTCCTGATGTCAATTTAGGCAAGCATCTCTACTGTTAGCACCTATACTTCATGCTGCTTTCTGGAGACTCCAGTGCATATATATATCTTAAGCTGAAGCACAGGTATGCCTACTTCGTGTTCCCGTACATCTTAAGACTACCAATTGACACTGGCCTCATAACATGCCAGAGAAAAATGCACACACAATGCAGTAACAAACATCCAGCTGGCTACTGAGAGAACTGTTTGAAAGATACCTCAAAGGATATCGAAGATAGCCAGAAGCAGCAGTCATCCACACAAGCAAAACCTGAGAAGCACGCTGACAGTCGAGTACAACAGGTACCAAGAGTAGATCTTTCTACTATTCAACAGTTTTTTAGAGGTACCCAGAAGCTGAAATCCTCTCAAATGTCGTTCAGCTACTCAAAAGCGTAATAAAAGATATTAAACAAAGTCAACTTCCAGACCACTTCTGCTGTAAGTGTATCTCACTTGCTGAGACATCAGAAAAAGTACAGCTATACCACCTCTCTGGTAGCTTGTTGAAAACTGTAACGCAGTCTGTTACGGAATGGTACAGGAAAATCAATTCTTTGTCATCAATGTGTTCATTAAGAAAAACACTAGCAAGAGGGAATCAAACAAAAAATTAACTAAACACAAAATCTGCTACTAGTCTGTGTTACCATGATAAACATAAAATTTTAGTGCATGTATCTCCCAGCATTGACCATTAATAAGGAGCTCTTTTAGTTTCACTTTTTAGTTTGCAACCAAAACATAAAGATTCCTGCAATAGCCATTAATTACTGAAAAAAGCAGCATATAATCCTGAAGTTTAATGTTCTGTTCACATCAATCCATGTTTTGGTAGCACACCCTCATGCCACACTGCCATACACAGTATTCCCTATTGACAGTGATGTAAAGCTCCCCCATAACAGGTCCATTTTCCAGTCAAATTCAAAACACAATCCAACTCACTCCCAAGGTCTGATTAACAAAGCCTATGGCAAAGGGATGGCGGGACAATCTGCTCGGGTAGTGCCACCCGCTCAGGCTGGCTGGACAGGAAATTGTACCACGTTCTCTTTCGAACACGCCCACAAAGTAATGAAGCTTAAGTCCCTGTTTTTATTTGCTTGTGGATATTAATAACTGCATTTTCTACTGCATATCAGCCTTGAACAGAGCTAACAGAAGCAATATTTATGATAGGTCACCAACACTTGATGTATGCTCTATGTGTCCCTTACACATGTCAACGGATTAGTTAAATAACATTGAGCATTTCTTTCCCAGCATACCTAAATAAGTAAATAAATAGCCTCATGTAAACTTTTTAAGACTGTGAGGTCTATATGTTTACATTAGTCTTTTTGCATAGCTCCAGAGCTGTCAAAGCTTTTCTTTCACAGTATTTTTTGCAGAGTTCTTAGATTACCACAAGAAGTTCTGTTTTGCGTTCCAAAATTACCACTCTGTACAGCATATTGAGCAACTGCTCTGTACTAAATTGGTCTTCCAGCTGGGAATGTGGGGAGATAGTGAATGAAGGAAGAAGGAAAAAAAAAGGGAATGCACTGGTTTTCAAAACTTTATTTTGGTCCATTTTCTGAACTTACCACTTTTTCTTTAGAGCGCAATACACCAAGCTTCCCAAATCGGACATGGAAAGGAGAACACTGGTATGTACCATCCTGTTGCCGGACCACAATGACATCAATGCACCCTGAAAGGGTTGCTTGATTAATGCCTTTGTACAGCTCCTTCACAGTAACCAGGACTTGCCCTGCAAGTTGTCCTACGTAGTTCATAGTCTGAGACTACAGGAGAAAGAAAAAAAAAGTAAGTAAATTTAAAACATATGAAAAATTTTTTTAATCAACTTTTAAAAAGCGTTTAAATAAATGTGTGATGTCATTTATCAATTACTGTGACTTGTAACAGAACTTCAAGCCAACAATTCTTTTATTACTAAAAAGCTCCAGTTATAAAACCTATTCCTAATAGTTTATCAACTTGAGCCTATGATTAATTAAACACTTCAATGAAAATTTTGAAGCATGTAATTTTTAGACCTCAAAGACTAGACGTAAGTGTTGCTTAATAACTCAGATATGCTAAAAAGAAAAATTCATTCTCTGAGGACTGCCTATTTGATACAACTGACCCTTGACTGAAAATGGAGATAACCGGACATAAGGATGTAAAAAATTCTTAGAAGTCAGGAAAACCCATGTAGAGCATACTGCATGTAACTCTTCCTTTACAGCTCTTTATTTTAAAAATGGCTGAGTCACCTTAGAGAAACTATCAAAATATGTAATGGGAGAAAGGAGATACACACATTAACAAGATTATGCTACAGTTAAACAGGATAAACAAGAGCACAGAATCATTTATTGACTATTCTGTCTGATCCATGAAAAATACTTCAGTAAATGAATGAAGTCTGAATTAATGCAGGTCTTTCAGACTAAGAATGCAATGTGAACTGTGACTGCCAATAAGAAATGAAAAGTCGGAAGATCTCAGAACATTTGAGCTTTTGATAAAATGGGAGGGAAAACTGGGCAATTGCTCTAATAGAAACCTGAGTGCCACCCCTCCTCAGTCTACAGTCTCCTGTCTCTCACCCAAAAGACTGCAACAACCTCACTGCAAGAACATCCAAGCAACTACATGCTTCCAAAGTTAAGGATATTATTTGGGAGAAAAAAGAGCCACTGCCAACAAGCAAGAAACACAACACTGAACATATATCAGGGCTTAAATTGTAAAAAAATCTATTTTGGGATAATATTTCTATTACAAAAATAGACAAATTCACTGTGGATTTGCTGTTCTATTTTTATTAATCTCTGAACAAGGTTTAGGATTTTTCTTAATGGCTCTAAACAAAATTGTGCTGCATTAGAAGAGTTCTTCCTACTGGTACTACTTTCATTATCGAGGTAATTCATCAATTATTTCTGTTCTGAGCCTTCAGAGTCTTCCTTACAGTAATGCAGGATATCTCGCATTCACTCAAAAGGATGGCATCTAACAGTACCAATATGACTGTAAACATGAAAGAAATCTAAAACTACTTTCACAGACTTAGAGCAGCTACAGAAATACTCTTCTCCATCTCAGGAGTCTCATACATTACCCAGTCACATTTATAATTTTGAAAAAACAATCCTTCCTGTTCACAAGACTTACAAAGGAAGGTGAGGGCTTTCCAATACAAATTTAAAACTGTTTTAAAACTATCCACAGAATTACTATGCTAGAGAATTTTACTCCCATAGCTTCTGTACAGTATGGCTAAATGAAGATAAAAAGAACAGACTGCCTTTGAGTGACTAATGAGATTAGCAAGATGGACTCTCTATCAACATTAGTCATTAATTCAATTTCATCTCTAAGTAGCTTCATGTACAGCTATAAAATCGACTGCTTGCTAGTGAAGTGACAGCTCACTCTTGCTAAAAAGGGAAGGTCTCACTTTAACCTTTCCTCATCTGACCCTCTTAATGAGCTGATTTTAGCTCACTGACACAACTGGCAAGTGTCTGCCTTTTTTTATTATTATTATTATTGTTGTTGTTTGTTTCAGTGGATTAATAAGTTAGATTAGCTAACAAGAGGAACATGACTAACACCAGAGTCATGAGGCACAGAGCAGCACCAGAAAGCTAGAAAAAAAAAAAGAGGCTGAGACAGGGAACCAAATGTCTTCCTTTTGACATTCTGATATTTGCTGCATCTCATGGAACTGGAGCCCAAGACAGAGAGGTAGCAATATCTCTGCTTTACAGTTCAAGCAATTAATCTGCCCCTGCAATGACAGTCATCTCTAATCTCAATCTTATGAAAAAATTCTCTTACACATTGTCATTATCATACATGGCTATACTTCGGCCACTTCCAAGAGTGGACTACGGTATTAGCTTACAAAGAAAAGTTGTTTTCATGTCACCATGGAGACAATTTGTTTTAAAAAAACCCTATTTGACACAATCAGGAATAAAAGTCCTCAATAGAATCTCCATTCCATATATCTCCTTTCAGTGAACAGGATTTGAGAAGTGGGCATTAGCAAGCAATTCTCTATAATTTAAGTAGTGACTTTTAAAAAGAGCATAATTTCACACCACCTGCTAAGAATTGAGTTCAGATGATAAATAATCTATTTTTGTCATATATATGCTAACCAATCTCATCTAACCATAGGAAATGACCAAGAAACCTACACGAGAGCAAAGCATTCAGCCATTTAGCACATATTCTTCCTTTCCTGTAGCAAGAATATCCTATAGCACTATTACATTTTCTACAGATACTAGTTAAGTTTCTGTAGCTCACAGCTTTTTGCGATCAAAAGTAAACAGAATAACTTCTTACATGTGAAAAGTTTGCAACTTTTTAACTTTTACATGTGAAAAAGTTATGAACTTTTGAAGCTCCTGAATATTGAAAACATTGCTTATTCGGAAAGAAGCTTTTTATGATCCAAGTCTTAATGCAACCGTTGTTTCATACATTGCAAGTAAACAAAACTGTAGATAGAGGTAATAAACTTATGTACATCACTGCTTATCAGGTTGCAGTTCAGCTTTTAACATAATAGCTCATTTTCCAAGATAAACATGTTATGTAAGAAGGTTCAAACTGTGACAAGAAAATGATCAAATTGAAATGAAGAGTCACCACATAGATGAGAAACATGTAACTTGATTTCAAATGTCAACTGAACTCCAACTGGGAGATTTTAAAATTTGGGGGTTAGGATTTTGTTTGCGTATTATCTTGTTGGAAAACTTGTGGTGAGCAGTACTGAATCTGACTATAGTGAGGAACAGTGTAAAGTGTTATTGTGTTAAGTCTTGCAAATGTAATAGAAATAGCCTGACCACAGAATAACCAGTAAGACAAAGTATTTCCTTGATAACACTATTTATTTCATACTTCATAAACATTTCTTAAATGTTGCTTTGAAAGCAGAGAGCAGTATGCCTTCATAACCTGCTATAAGAGTCTAAAAAGCATGCTGATTTCCAGTTCTGAAATTAAAAGGCAGAAGCCTGATGGAAAAGACAAGGTAAAAAAAGGGCAGTGCAGTATTATTTCACAATACTGTGTATTTCTTTTGGTATTCAGTCTATACACTGACTGATCCAGTCAAATTCCAGAACTGCATAAAAGCTAAAGTTAATACAGCTCACTACTACTTATTCTTCTCAGATAGTAAATTAAAAGGCTATGAATATCTGAGGTCTCAAAGCAGAAAAACACTTTTTATGACTTCCGAGGCTCCAGAGAGATTGACTTTTGAATGTGTATGCAATACTACCTAGTCTGCAAAAATTCTTATAGCTGAATATATTAGTACTACTAAGATAAGTGAAACTGTAATTGGAATGGGGAAAAGAATCTCTCTGTCATATCATAAAAATATTTTTTTCTGGCAAGAAGCCATTACACCGCAAAAGACAGAAACTGAAACTACTTTGGTTTTGGGTGAGGGGTTTTGTTTGGTTGGTTGGTTGGGTTTTTTGAGAGCATAAAAGTCAATGCACAATAGGAAAATATTTACTTCAGAAATTCTGTAACTAAAATTCTGTTCCTCCATCTATAAAATACTCAAATCAGTTAAATTAAAATTAACCCTGCATATCCTGTTTGACTTCCTCATGTTACACCAATGAGGAATACAACAGCTCTCAGGAATTATGATTAAACGGTGCTCCACCTCAGAGTAAGTATCTATGCCCTACATGACAGACAACTGAATTTTCAAAACATATTAGCAGGAAATGCTTCCATTAGCATAACCTGAGCAGAAGGTTTTATGGATAGGAGTTATATTTCTGTACCATTAACAAAGACATTATTTTGGCTGTCCCAAGACCAACATGTTTTCTTGAAAACTTTTTAAATGTTATTCAGTAATATCCATATGCAAGGGCAAGATATAATCAAAATTCTGTCCACAAATTGTGTTTTCTGTGTATTTGGAGAAACACTTTAGTAATAGTAAACTGCATTCTTAAAGCCAACACCCTTTATACAAGTGCACCCATATGAACATGAATACTACAAATTCCTCATTCAACAACAGCAAAAGAAGAGTGAAAGTTACTCAAAGGCAAGCTATCAGATTGCTCTACAGACCTACAGAGAGGACAAGAATTTTAACTATCACTCCAAACAAAAAAAAAAAAGTTACTTAAATGCAGATCAACAGAGTAGATATTCATACATCCCATTTATTTTGAGATACATTTAGAGGATTAAAAGATAGTTTAATGCCACATGATGTAAACAGCAAAGAAGTTGTATTTGTTTCAAGAGATTAGCTAGAAAAACAAAATAAAATCCAAACACAGCAGTGGTTTACCTCAATTTATCTTGTTTTGCCTATATTTGCATATATAAATATTTTTGAGGCAGAAGCTTTCTTTAAGCAGAGAAAATCTTTAGCAACTGTTTTACTAGTTTCTATTTTGCACTGAGAAAAGATTGTGGGGAAAACTGACCCTGTCAAACAGGACTACTGTAGCATCAGGTCTGCTCAACGAAAACCTCTTTGCTCCTAGGTAAAGATTTTAATTGGAAGTTTAGAATTGCTCCTAGTACTGCAGAGAGCACTTATGGAATAAAAATGGGAAACAAAGTAAGTCTGTTGAACGCCTCAGTAAGGTCTTCCACTATACTATATATACTATTAAACATAGGAGGCAAATTTTTATAATTTCAACTGTGCTACAGAAAATCATAAACCCATACTTAGCCATAAATCTGTCAAACTCACCAAGATTCCAGAAGGAACCTTTTCATGGGCAGCAACATCACTTCTATTGGAGCCATCTTCAAAAACATCCTTTTCTGAGAAATGCATCTCAGGAAACAGAGAACTAACTTTTCACAATACAGGTAAATGCAAAAATTACAGCCATAACAGAATGTCGTAGCAGCATTTCTTCTCTTTCCATAGAAGCAGAATAATTATGTAGATCTTCTGGTCTCTTAGAGAAAACTGCTTGGTATACTTTCCCACGCAGTACTATGATTAAAAAGGAAGTGCTTCTTTAAGAAAGCTCACTTAGAAACTCCCTCACCAATAGGCTTTGCTTGAAATGTCACAGCCCCCTTGCACGCGCTGAGATAAGTAATAACATGGGCAGACTTTGCCATATGTTTGCACTGATAGGTAATGATCTTGGTTTACATCATGTCACGTGATTTCAACTAAAGCTCCCATGAAAACAGGGATTTGGTTAATGATTCTTAAGCAAAGTCTACAATAGTTCACTTGGAGACTTTTCACCCACCCACTGTTGCAACTTCTACCACTAGAAGGAGCATTCAAAGTCCTAGTTCAGCCTGTGCACACCAAATACAAGAAATTCAAGACTGCTGCCACTTCATGTGCTGCTCCCTCTGCTGATGGCGTCACTGCGGTAGCCAGTCAAGTTCCATACAACATAGCTGATGACATTTCAGGTTCTGGTATTTGTGGGTGTTTCCCTTCCCTTCTGAAACTGCATTATAACAGTAAAGAGACAATTGACCTAGTATCAAGTTTATACTTAGCCATAAAAAAAAACCTACGCGCACCAAAATAAATAATTTTTTTCCTGTGTAAATTGTCTTACATTACAGCAATATAATCTGAGTGTGTGGACAATACATACAAGCTTTTTGAATAACTAGCTCCATGACTGAGAATAAAAATAAATTACTGATCCAAGGAATTCTGAAATGTTATTACTTCTCTAAATAATGTAAAGGATAGGTGAAGTAACTGATGAAGAGTAGTAGGATAAGGAAAATTCTGTCTCTGAATGGGAGAGACATTCTCTGAGGACCATCAATACTCTCTCAACATAGGCACATTCTCATTTACCCTAAACCCATGTATCTCCTTCCCATCCCCACAGGGTTACTGAGTACCTGCTCAGAACACTGCAGAGGACTGCCTCTTGAATTACAAGCTAAAACAACAATAACCCAGGACCATATTACTATCTCTATCCTTCCCTAAGTAAATTCACGTATTAGACTCTGATGCTAGGATAATGAATCTCATTACTGGATGCAACCAAAAGGCTTGTAGGCTTTCAAAATAATTAATGAACTACACTTAAAGGCAAAACTAAATGAGTCTTGATTACAAACTCCTAAACTGAGTCTTGGGATTGCTATATCTGCAGTAAGGTTGCAATAAGCTGCTGCATCTCTGGGTCCTTTACCCTACAATGAGAAAGTTCGGATTTAAGGAGGCTCTTCACAGGAAAAACTGCTGCTTTGTCAGCAAACATGATGAGTATTTACATAGGATATTAAAAATTACTAGACACACTCAAATTTCCCCTATCTATTCATCATTCCATTATCATGTGTATTCCATTAAAATACTGTATAAAACACACAGTTATGAGCAAAATGGAAACAAGATTTGTAAGCCAGTGCTTCTTTTCAAACACTTTTCACTTAGCTTTATGCTGGAGTGTTTTTTGTGTACAGTTTTCTGTGATATCCATTAAATTTCCGTATTTTTCAGTATTTCAGACTGACATTATTTTCTTCAAAGCTTCTAAATGTGTTTTAGAAAACAGACTTTCTAGAATACAGAGAAAAACATGGTCATGACAGTAAGGTAAGATTTAGGCAGGTAATAAGCTTTGCACATTTAGTTAGTCTGCTTGTCTTTTATTTCTCAATATTAATAAGGTAAGTAAAATATAATTCCTGCTGAGTAAGTTTAAGTCCTACTTTATTTACTTATAATTTGCACAGGAAAATTAGCGTCAGTTTAGAAAAGCAAATACTTCAAATTTGGAAGTCTTAGAAGCAATGTTTTCCACACAGCCTTAATGAAACTCAGTATAGGTAGATTTTACTGTGGTTTAGTCTTAGAAAGCACACAGTAGTTTTTTTGCTTGCCTCATGAAAGTTAATACTGCTGACAAGGATCATTCACCATCACATGACCTTTTTTTTGATCTGCTCTTTGTGAGTCTACATTAGCTTATCCTGTTGCTCATTAATCAAAATCCCTGTTGGGAAATATGATTATTTTTGAAATGTACTTTTCTATAGCAACCTTCATAATATCTTTGATTGCATTTCATTTAGTTTTACAATATCTTGGAGATGGAGTCTTTTTTTCAACTATGCAATGGACAATTCAGGCCAGATTAGGAATTATAAATATAGGGTAGTTTAGCAATGTTAGAATTTGATTTTTCAGATTTTCCCTCCTTTTTTATCTCTTTGCATATTTAAAACATTGTTTCAATAGGCTACATTTGTAGTTGCAAATCAGATTTATATATCCCAGCTGGTCATTAAAAAAAAAAAAAAAAAAAAAAGTCTGATTGCCTGTGAAAACTACATCTTAGTGATTTGATCGTACTGTACAGGAACTGCAGAATAAGCATGGCCAGAAAACAGCTACAGGACATTTCCCCATGCATTTCATCAGTGCAAGTCATTATAAGTTCAGGAAGGAAGGAAGCAGAAATCCTGAAGGCACAAGCTTCTATCAGCACACAATCCCAATTCAGTCAGAGATCAGAAGAAATATGCCAAGACAAGTGAATGGACCAAATCCTTCTCTAATTAACATATCCTAATAGGTAGGGCAAGTACAGGACAGCCTTTGTTAACATTCCAGTTGGTTAAGCACCACAGTTCTCAGTGCCAGGATGGGGTCTGACAGTTCTCGGTCTTGCACCTCATCCTGATATTGGAAAAGGTCCTTTCTCCCCGTTCTCAACTCCGATCCCAAAATTTCACCACACTTTTTTATTTCCATGCATTTTTCATGCATTTATATTTTGCCTATAGAGTGCAGACAAAGTGGAGGAGTTTCCAATTCTCCAATAGAAATTAAAAATAGTTTCCTGCACACATGTTCTTGATCCGAGAGCTTTTGTGAAGGATCTGCTCAGTGAAACTGGAAATAAAGCTTTGCTCATTCCAGATTGTGCTAAAACACATTCAATACAACATCTCTGATACTTTTAAGTGAAAAAGTCTATCCATTCTCAATATGCCCTTTTAAACAATTCAAAGGTTAATAACTTTACTAAAATAAAATAAACTTACACATGAATCACAGAAGACAATCTGCCTCAGGTCCCTTCTGAAAGGGATTCAAGAATTTTTCTAAGAGAAGACAGCTAGAGTTTTTCCTGTAGTGGAGTGGAAACATACCAAGCGTCACTTCTTATTAAAAAAAAGTGAATATACTTGCTAAAATGTTCCATATAAAAGCTGAAGGAAGCTAAAAATATAACTTGGAAAGGCATTTTCCAGTTTAGCAAATTACATAAAACTAAAAATGAAACTCTGGTCCATAAGGATGAAAAATACTAACAGGCAGTGTTACCTGTTTTTACCTGCAATTCCCAGCTAAAATAATTTGAAAAAGCCCTATCACAAGTGATAGCAGCATGGGACAAGAATCCAAGCAGTTAACAGATGTTACAGAAATCCTAGTGTCACAAAAGCGATGTACTGTTCACTAAACTGGTGGTTAAAAAACAATAAAATCAAATGATTAGTTTTCCACCAGTAAAGTCAATGCCTTCAAGATCACCTGTCAGGTGAAATCAGGAGCCACTAAAAATCAAAGTATTTTTCAGTGCAATTTAAGTACTTTTTTATCACCAGGAAAAGAAAAAAGAAAGCAAGAAAGGAAATACGTAGTTTATTTGGAGCTGGCCCATTCATAATGTGTCAACAGTCATATCCATATTATTTACTATGAACCATCTGATTTCAGTGTTATGGTACGTGTTCGTACACTAATCTGAGCATTTTCTTTTTTTTCAGTTACCTTTTTCTTCTATTTACAAAGGAACATCAGTGAGGACAAACAGTAAGAGTCTGTAAATTGAGTTTTACTGTTAAAATGATCAGTTCAATCAAAAACTTAGGTTACATGGACACAAAATGTTCTTATGCATATGAAGACCTTGACTTCTTTCAAAGTACTGAAAAAAGTAACTGGCTAATCCAAGAGTGCAGCCCTTTGGTATCTCTACGGGCATATCCCACACCAGCACCTGCCACACTTGGATGGATGTTATTTCCAGCAACACAGACTCTCCTATAGCCACATCATCCTTGGTTGAACTTATTTCCAGACACATAACACAGAAACCAATGTTTCTGAAGAGAAATTCCATCAATCTCATTTTTGCATGAGATGAGAAAGTAGATGAAGCTTTTCCTGTATGTTTCTAGAAAGCACGAAGCATCTCCCTAATGAGCAATCCCTTATCTGTTTTCTTGATTTAACAAGGTTTCTTTCCAGGCACAGATCTACCTCAGCTGTATTTATATTTTCTTGCAACCTTCTAGGATTTAGAAACTGACGCAAAAGAACATAGCCATGCATGTACTCATGAAATATATCCTGATCTATTAGTGGTGAATAATTTGGTTGCATTTAGAATTGATACATGAGTATTTAGAGCTGGGACTAGCACATACCTTCAGGTTGACCAGAAATAACAGAAGTAAGACTTATCCTGAGAAATACATATATGGCATATCCAAAAAGTTCTAGATACAGTGCATATAAACAAGAAACCTTTTTTTTACTTGATAGATATTCCATATTGTTGAACTGACACATATATACCAAAATAAAACAATATCCCTAAATTTAATTTGCATATAAGACTGGGCTGTATTATTATTATTAATAAATAGGGTAAAAATCCTAGTCTTACAGAATTCCCATGCAAAGGTATTTATGTGAGATGTCAGGAATAGAAAAATCAGATATAGCTGAGCAAAGTGGCATATGCTTACTCTTTGACCAAACCCAATCCACCTGCATTATTGAGTGGTAATGAGCACAGAGATCACATCTGTCTGAAGGATCTGTTCACCCCAGCACACAACAGTGTGTGTGCACTGTCTATGCAAGGCATGACAAACCTGTAAAGTGGCCTCACAGATTTCCTGTTTGTCTTTACAGGCACACTTATCCATTTGGGGAATGAACGCCTTACAGCCACCACTAAATTATTTTTTTTTAAATTACTGTATTTCAGTTCACAACAAATTAAATTCTATTGTTAGCCAAGTGAGAGCCAATTATTTCCACTTCTAATGGAATCTCAGCTACAATTCCTTATTGGAAGCTCTTACTTGAAAGAATTTTCCGAAGAGTCCTTTACACATTTCCTTTAAAAGGCCTTTCATAACCATCAATTCAGAAGCAGTACATTTCCTGAGGAGATAGTTATGCAGTCTAAAAAAAGACAAGTAAACTTAAAGACACCACCTAACACCAGCTTAGCATGTGCTGGTTTCAGCCACATAGCCCATCACAAAAATGTCACGTGGTACAATGGAGACATTTCTATTATTACTTCCCATATTTACATTTCTGGTATTGAATTTAAGCACTTTGGGTAAAGAAATGGGCCAGTTCCTCAGCTAAAAGTCTTACACGTTCACTCAGTGCGCACAGAAGCAATAAGGAAGTGTCCCTCAGTTTCGGGAGAATGAGTGACTCGGGACAACTTCTGGCAGCTGATGTCAAATTACATTAGTGCAAAGCTGAAACAAATCAATAAAAAGGAAATATTTAATTAGGAAGGGGAAGCTAGCAGCCTTTACTTGAAAATTCCCTTGAAATATAAATACAAGGTTGAAAAAAATCCCCCAAAAGTGTGCTTAAGCTTTGCCCTTAAGCACAAAGACAACCTGGCTGGACTTAGCATGACAGTTTCATATTAAATGACTCTGCCTGCCTGCAAGCTCTAATGTAACAAGGAAGATGAAAGCGCAGCGAGGCAGATTAAAATCCTTTTAAAGTGAAACATTTTTGCAAAAGCAACACCAGTTTTACTATGTTTTAATTGATAATTGCATGTACAATTAAAAAAAAACCAAAACCCATCTGCTAGCCTATATAACAGTGAGCTATTTCCAGAGATGATATCTTTGTGTTATGGTAGAACCTTAAATTGTAACTTCCACGAGATCACAGGTTCAGCGAGAAAGTACTCCTGGATCAGCACTGCCAGATACAAAAAACATTGGGACACAGTATGTTCCTATGCTATGTTCTCAGAATGTGCCCAGGAAGGGATGAAGACATCTAATACAAACACTTCAGACTTGAATTTTATCACAAACGTATCACCCACTGCTTTCCATAAGCCTGAACGCTTATTCACTACGGGTATCTGTAACATACAGCACAGAATCTTACACCAGAAGGTGTCCTTTCATCCCTTTTCAGACAGTTACATAGAACATATTGGTGGTTCATGATATAAAGAATGATTAAAAGTTACCTTTGGCTTATATATAAAGTATTTTACAAAAAAAAAACCCCAACACCACCACACCTCACTTTTCAGAAATTTTAACTTAAGTACAGAAATTCTGTGATCACATACAGACTGTAAGAAACTGTGTTTTTGTATATGCTGTGATCCTGCATTTAATATGGAAGACCAGAAAAACAGAAAATTGTGATCTAGAGTATTAACCATGTGAGCATCTCCAGGAAGAGAAAGAAATGCAACTAATTTAGTCTCTAGCTTTGACAAAGGTTCCCAATGTAGCTTTGAAAAAAAATCCTTTCAGCTTTATCTGCTCCAGATTCCAAGTTGTCTGGAGCAGAGACCAAATCATAAAGCATGTAATCCAAAAAAAGGCTGCTTGGGGCCACAAGATACATAAGGAGGCGACAAGCGCATTAAGTACAGTTCAGATAACCCCATAACTGATCAAAACTTTAGTGGAAGGAAATACTGGAAGTAGTGGGAAAAGACAACAAGTTCTCTGCACTGAGAAACTCAAACTTCTTATGCGGATGTCTTTCAAGTAAACAATAACAAAAAACTACATTTGATTTTGTAACACACCAAAACATTAATTGACAAGAATAAGATAAAGTACAAACACCACCCAGTTTTTTACAGGCCACTAAAAAACCCAAACATTTTGGTATGTTTGACTGAAAAGCTAGGCTACAAGGTTAAAAATCAACATTGTAACTGCTGATGACAGCCAATCAGCATTATCTAGTTACTTCTACTGCAATTAAGAATGATACCAGATAATACAGCATTTCAGTCAAAGTTCCTGACATCCTGAGTTCATTTAGAAACTTTTTAACTTTGGCTAATCGGTTTAATATTCTGTTATATAATAGTGATACAGTTTTTATGGAGCACCTTGCAGATCATTCCTTTACACCACTCAAGGAAAGAGATCTTCCTTGATTTTTGTAAGAGATGGCAGAACTATTTCCATTCCTGTATGTTCTGGGATGCACAGGAACCATAGCAGGGGCTAGGAGAGAAGGCACAACTGTGTCAGGAGTTACCTGCTTAGTGTGCCTACAAAAACTGGCTAGGTATCTACAGAATGACTGACATGCCCACACTTTTATAACACAAAGTGAAGGCATTTTGAGACTTAAGACTTTTAATTACAACTAATGAATACCTGCACATTCTTAAAATGTATGCAACACTATACATTTTTTTTCTATTTTGAAACATTAAGTGGTTGGTATGCAAAACTGTCCCAGGAATCGCTATTAAAAGGTGTAACAACCCAAAACCAACCAATCAAAGAAAACAAAAAGCTAATCAACCAACCAACCAACCAAAAAAACCACACAAAGAACCCCACAAACAAAATAACCACACCAAAACAACCAAACCCAAGGAGCTGTACTTCAATGATTCTTGTGGGTCCCTCTACTCGGGATATTCTGTGTTTCTACAGACTAGGTTCTGTAAGACTATCATCTTCCCTGATAGTATCCTGAATGATACCATGTACCATTATGGGATGTGGCTAACAAATTGTTTCTCGTAACAACAATGGA
>VWZG01007978.1:492167-509262 GCA_013396735.1 Grallaria varia | reverse complement strand
CGGGAGCTCCGGCCGGCCCCTGGGAGCAGCCGGCTGTGAGCCGCGGTCTGAGCCGGGCCGCTGGGTTAACACCTCCTGGCGGGCCCGGAGTGGAGGGAAAGAAAACGCAACCCTTACGGTGTTTGCCGCTTTACACGCCTGGCACTGCATCCCCCTGAAAGTTGCTGGTCTATGCACAGGAAGATGGAAAATACATTTTTTCATATATATATATGCGTTTTTATATACATAGAGAGAGATTATGCCATAGTCTCTCCATAAATATATACCATACTCTCGAGCTGTGCCTTAGTCCCAAGCTGCTCCAGGGGAGGATTTAGGCGGCCATTAGAAGGAATTCCCTCAGAAAGCGCAATTAGACACTGGAATGGGCTGCCCAGGCCGGTGGTGGAGTCACCATCCCTGGAGGTGCCTAAGGAAAGCCTGGAAGTGACGCTCAGGGCCATGGTCTGGTTGACAGGGTGGTATTCAGTCATGGGTTGGACTTGATCTCAGAGGCCTTTCCCAACCTAATTGAATCTGTGATTGTATAATATTTATTTATTTATTTATTAATGAAGCTGTAGAATTGCAAAATCAGAACATGTCCAGCAGGCCATGAATGCATTTCAGGTCAGCAGCTTCATTTGCCCATTGCTTTTGTGATTCACTGCTGCTTGCTGAAGTTGGTTCATTGAGTGTTATTACTCACCTGAGTCATGCTATTGCCCAGAGGCCCCAGATGATACTGAGACGTAATATGCACTAAAACAGGATAATATTCGAGCCCCAAACAACTTGAAGCATAAAGATGAGAAATGGAGAATTAGCAAAATTGAAAATACAATTTGGGTTTCACAAAAGTGAATTACGTGCTTTGTCACTACCCATGCTACTTCTTTATTTTACTCTGCTTTTATTTGTCTACCAACTGCTTTTTCATCAACCAATCTGTTGACAAGTGTTTTGTTAAAAGCTGGCTTTGCCCCACTTGGTGTTAGAGCCATTTTACGCTCTCACAAAGGTTTTATGTAGTGGACACATGGTAAGAAATTAGACTGCTCAACAGAGTATTCAGTGGAACTGACAACAAGACACACTAGCAGACAAGGTAATATATAGACAAAATTTATTGTGATAGTGCACCTATCTCTTGAAAGACCCATGGCAGTCTTTTTTTTTTTCACCAGTCCTACAAAGAGATAAGTTCTGTTTATTCATCTGTGCCTCCTGGGACAAGCTGCCTAAAAGATTATAGCCATTGAGTTTGCTTATTTGCAGATAATATATTTAAATCCCTTTGAGCATGGAACTAAAACAATCCCTGCATAACATGCAGGCTGGATTTTTGAAGAAAGCAGTTCATGGAAAAAGACACAAGCACAGAATTACATGGATAGGGTAACTATAGTATACATATGTAAAAAGGAAGGTCAGATTTCATGCCTGCCCATTTTGATGATGTTATTGTCGTGTCAGAAATTCTGAGTCAATCTTGGAACACTTTCCAGGACTCAGGATACATGGAAGCAACAAAGACTAATGGAGCAATTTTCCACCCTTCAGTGCAACCATTTTTCAGCTGTAGCAGTTTTCTGAAGAAGCCTCCTGTTTGAATATAACATTGCAATAATAATTACCTAGTCACATTAGCATAACATCTGTCGCAAACATGCAGTCTGTGCTACAGATCATTTCCCTGCTTTGCAGAGTTCCTTATTTGGCATCTTAGTCGCTTAGTTTGTGAGGGTAACCACATCAGCAATTGCTCAAACAGAATATTTTCATTTGTGTTTCCATGATCTTATGTTTGCTGGTCATAACAACAAGTGGTTTTTTTGGTTGAGGGGATTCTCCTTTTCAACACCAGACAGCCCTTTTTTGCAGGGGAATAAGAGGTAGAGGCTAAATCTATCATATGTCCTGAAATATCAATATTAAGGTAGATCCTATTATAAAAATAAGTCAGAAAAGTCTTGATTTGAAAAGGGGTAGCAAACGGGTAAGTCATATTTTTCTATTTCAATCTTGGTGCTCTGATTAAAGAGCATTTATTTGAAAACACAGTGTTTTCCCTCTAGGTAACAATTACCATTCCAAAATTGTTATCTCCAGACAAACAGACTGTAGTGACAAAGACTACAGAAGGAGACATCCCTCAGTATTCTCCTTTTGTGTTCTTTACTCTTTTGGATTTAAACATAGACGATTACAATCGAGCTATAAAATGACCTGCGTTTTCCACAGCTACATTTGTCAAATGAGGTTTGTTTCCCTTCTGATTGTGTGAAGTACACATTGTAGTGGTGTAGGTAGGATCTCTCTATAACTATGCACAATTCATGATCCTTGTTGAACCATAACTCACTGGTGGTTAAACCAGGGCCTCCAGGCCACAGGGAACCTGCCATCTCATTTACATTCATGTTGCCTTTTCACCACAGATATCACTATTGCTTTCCCCATCAGGGACAGGGAAGGGTGTGATGAGAGCAACTGCTTACTGGTTGGTGTTTTTGGTGGAGAGGAAGCAATTTGAAAGTGTGTTACATAAGTCAGTGGCTCTCTGGCTCTCTAGCAGCGGTAGTGTGTGAAAGAGGTAGTCCGCTTAGGGCTAGGCAAGAAGTGATGAAAGGTCTCCAGCACAGTGCTAGGAGTAAATCACAGGTCTGGGAGGATATAGGGTGCTAGGCATGGCTTTGGTGAAGTCTCAGAAAATTTGTGATTCTGCAGATAGTAGAGACCTGTAGGTATAGAGGTGTAGCACCAGTCGTCAGCTTGCGTTGGTGTGCTCAGCACATTGCCAACATTTGTGGATGAAAGAAAAAATAGCCTTTTGCTTAGTTGCTACAGCAATTTTGAAAAAAAAAAAAGTGTTTGACCATGTAAGGCAAAAAAATAAAAGCTGACATTAGTGGTGAACTATTGTTATGTCATTTTGCATATTTATATGCAACACCCAGAAACGCTGTCTGGAGCCATCATTTATTCCATACCCACCAGACAGGATATCTTTTTTTTTTTTCTTTTATGTTGTTTAGACTCTTATTCTGTAAAACTGTGAGACTCCTTATCTCTGCATCTTAGTCACAACTAACATGTACCCCTCAAAAATGTTTTCAGTAACTTCTCTGAGATCAGAATGACCTTATCACAGAATGTTACAATTTAGTTAAGTTTAGCTTATCTTTTTAATTCCATTTAACAGTCAAAAAATAAAAATGAGGGAGGTTAATAGCAGGATTCAGGGTTGGAAGGAACTGTACCCTGAGCCACCAAAATATTTAAGTACACCAGTAGTTCCACAAGTTGATGCACTTGTGTGTAGATTTAGCATATTTGGTTAAGCCAGCACACTCAGATCAAGTGTCATGTGAGCAATATTTCTACATTCTGTCAATCATCAGCAGGTGTTTCACAAACTATTTGCTGATAATAGATATGATAGGATTTCAGGCCTCCTGTTAAGAAGTTCTTTATCCTTACCAAACTCGCTGCCTAATTACGTAGGAGGTTTTATTCTGCTCCTGTTAGTATGTATGATGAAACAGTAAATGGAAATGGCTGTGACAAATCAGATGGATGGAAGAAGATGCAAGATGGGAAAAGAGGGAAGGAAAGGTGTTTCATCTGAAAATTTGCGGAAGGAGATTACAGGAAAGACCTCTAACATAATGAAATGGGAAATGAGACAAGGGGAGGAGTCAGTAGCAGACTGCAGCCAAATCTGCCACCTTTCTTCCTCTCCATCAGTCTCAGCCCCTCACCATCTCTCTCACAGTACCTTCATCTCTAGAGGCCTTTGTGGAACAGGACAGTTTTCTCTAACATTTTTCTCTTTACAGCTTTTGTTGCTCTTTCCCCTGTCCAACATTTTGCTTCAATTATTGAAACTTACTCTCCTTTTAGCAAGACAAAAAAACCAACCAACCAACCAAACCTGTGTGGAAAGGTTTGTTGCAGGTATCTGTCTGGTCAGTGTAAGTACAGATGAAATGGAATATCATTCATATATGCACCTTTTAGTTGTTGTTCAAGATACAGCGCAGAAGTCCACCCTATGCTAGTTTAAGGATAATCTCACTTTGCAACTAGGTGCTTCAAAGGTTATGGCTTAATGTATTACCAAATTATAGTTGTCAGTCTCAGACCACAGACAGATCTCCCTCAATAATTGGCTAACAAATCGAGAACTAATTCTCAGAAGAACTGCAGGACAGCTGGAATCACAATGTCTTCACTACAGTGGAAGGCAAAGCTTATTTTTTCATCTTCTTTCATCTTCAAAAATCACCCTTTGTGCTTTTGGAAGGTGATTAGATAATATAGCTTATTGCAACACTTTCCCATACTGTTAAATACAGTCCTTATTACACAAGAACATGAATTTCTAAAACAGTTATAAATTTCAATATAAAGAGTAATGTGTGCTGAAATGGAATGTGTAGGTGAGAAATAAGATATTAACCAGAACTGGCACTTCAGTTAAAGATTGCAACCACTGCCAGAGTTTAAATGTAGTCAAGTGATTCTGTGTGTTTGATAGGAGAGTCGGTTGCTACAGAAATAATTTGCATTCTATCGTTACATAATGTACAGAGACTGAAACCATTTTTCATACTTATAATGGAGAATAGAATACAAATCATACATTTAAAATGCAAGGAAGAAATTATTCAACCATGGTAACATAATAAGCTTTAGTATATTCAACAATTCTGTTAATATTAATTTTGAACATTTTGTTATACGTTTGTGAACAACTACAGCTTAAGCAACCAAAATGAAAAAGGGGTGGGCATTTAGTCTTTGATATGTTTATCTTATTACTATGTATAACAACATTATGCTCCTGGATAGCAAATAGATTCCTGTAGAACAATACAGATGTGACTCCATTTCCAGCTTTCTGAGGAACCATCCAACTTTAACAAAAAACCCCGCAAACTCCATTGCATTTTATTTTAAAATGTTAAAAGTATTTCCCGAAGTTTGAATTGAAATATCAGGAAAACAGTGATTTTCCTTCCAGCAAAAAGCTACGACCTGATTCTGCTACAATGACACAAAAGAGAGATCTGCCATTGGCTTCACAGTGAGCAAAATGGGCTTTGTAATCTGAGATCTGGGATATATTTAGAACATTCTTCTGAGAACTGGCTAGATTTCTATTAAAACTAATGAAAAGACCCCTGCGGCATTTTGCAGGAATTGGATCAGGCTCTCAGTAGTACAGCCTGTTCTATATATAACTTAGATGCTGCTGTAGGTGTTTGTGGGAGACAGGCTCCCAACCCAAAGGAGCTGTAAGAGGTGATGGATTTTTAGAGACAAAAGGCAGGCTGAAATAATTGCCATGGCAAAAGAGAGTTGTGTAAAAAAACCTGCAGCTTCATACTGCTTTTGAAAGGCCAGACTCTGTAACTCTGGCAGAGTGATGGAATTGCACATCTGTAGATATTTATCACTTTCTGTAACAGTGGTATGAGAAATTAATGTATTTGGGTTCTCATCTTAAAAGTCTCCTACCATGGAAATGCTCCTTACTGCATTTCTCTGTGGGACCTATGCTTATGTTTTTCGCAGCTGTGCTATAATACATAGATGTGTGGAACAATGTGTTGTGTAGAACTGAATCAAGCTCTGTGTGTCAAACAGTACGTAAATCTAGTAGGATGATTTTAGTTGTAGTTCAGTCTGTGTTTAAGTTTCTCCCACCACCATGCTGTGTAGCAGTCAGTATTTTGATTTTTTTCTCTGTTGCATCATACATATTTCTGTCACTTGCTATGGACCATCCAAGTTATTTAAATCCTTTACATTGTTTACAGAGATGTTATTACTCTAATTGCCCATATATACATGTGTTCTATCCAGTATTTCATCCAGCATGAATATTTCTGTTGGTTTTAAAAAGAGTTGACTAGAATCCTATTGGAATTCTACTTAAAGAAAATGGACTTCTTTCCATCAGAGATACCAGAGACTTGACTTCTATGAATTAACATGCCATTGAGATTTTTTGCTTTATTATGCTAACAACTGGATTAGGATGGGTTAGAAACTGGTATTTCTCATGTTTTCAGTATTTCTGCATTTGTCATAGATCCAACACCTAAAAATACCAGTGGAATTCAGTAATCTTTCATCAATAATCCATCTGGAAAAAGACAATACAATATGATTGAGACTTCTAAGAGTTGAAATCAATAAGAGTATTTTTCTAGTAATTAAAATACCTTATTTTCATTTCTTATGTTTAATAATTTCTGGTCACTTTAAAGTTGAACTCAGCTTGCATAGTAACAAAATAAATTCTGACCTTTATTTTTATTGGTTTGTTTTTCAGCTTGAACTCTGCTTCTTCCGTGGTATCTAAACATCTCCAAATGAGTCATATTTTCCTATATCCTCAATACATAAACATGTGCATGAATACAGTGATGAATGTGAGTGAGCACAGCCGAGATTCTTGGCTTGTATTTATTCCTTACTTACATAGACCATGAAGCTACACTCTATTATAAGAAACCAATGGATCTGATGCTATTGAGAGGAAGAAGGGGAAGGGTTGGGCTCAGTCACTGAAGAGAAGAAGGACAGTGGGTTTAGCATAAATTTGAGAGCTGTAGCAAAAAATGTGGAGGGAAATGAGGAGCTCATACTTTATGGGTTAATGCCATATCCACAGTCACTCACCAAGGCCATGAGGGAATTAATGAAGTGGAGAGGACTGAAAAGCAGTCACGTGAGTTTTGGTGATAAGAAATGGCCAGATGTCATCCTGATCTATCTCGTGAAACAGGTTTGTGTGAAAGAAATTTGGATCAAAAGAAAACCTACTTATGGCCCCCCTGCATCCATAGGAGATGGTTCTGTTTCCAGAGATCTTCCACTGTGGCCAAACCAGTCACGGTGAAAAGTAGAGGCATTATGAGGATTGTTTGTATTGTTTCCTTGAAAAGTACGTAGTGTCTGCCTCATGCTGTGACAGCCTAGAAATATCGATTAACACATCCACATAACTGATAACAACATTCTTTTACAGGGAAGTAAATATGTCAGTTCTGGACAGGATTTGCTCTAATGAACTTTGCTTATCATGAACATTTTTTAGTAATTAAAATCACACTGTCAGTACATAGATCATTATTCAGGTACTTAGAAATTCCTTCAGTGCAATTATGTGGTACTGCGACGTAAGTGCTCATCTACTATGCATTTAAAGTTACAAAGTATAACAAATGTTATAAAAAAGCCCACTAATAAACCTTTGTGTTAAAATACTGTGGCTAGTATACCACTCGTGAAATCTCAGCTTGAATTTATTATCCAGTTCATGACAAGATCATGTTCTTCATTCAGGTTCAGTGGGGTTTACCCAAGGCTGCTTTTTCCACTGGTTTCTTTCCCTGCCTATCCAAGATTTCTTTGGGCTGAGGAACCATTTCTGCTCCTCCTTCCTTTCCATCAGTCTTCTTTGCTGCTCCCTGGTTGCTTTTTGTATCCTTTTCTGTTTCCACAGAAGGGACTTCATTTGGACCAGGTGTCTCTTCTGTAGCAATAATTTCTTCTATGTGTGGCTTAAAATCTGATTTAGGAGAAGTAATGAAATTTCCCTTTTATTTACTGTGCTCAGCAACAGTTCTTGCACATTGGTTATGACCTTATTGTGTTCTTTTCCTCTCCCCATACCCATATAAGAAGATTCAAAATCCCAAATAATGTTACTGCTTTTTATGGCACCAAAAGCAAGCTCAGGTCTTTGTGGTCTCTAATTAAAATGTTTATGAGGTAGATCCTGCAAAACATTTACAGATGTAAATACTTGTTTCCCACTTAAGTCACTGAATTTACAGGAATGCTCAGAAATGTCTCCCCATACCGTCAGACAAGAGAGGAAAGAAAGGCAGTAAAATACTTGACCTTGCCTTACAATCAGAAAGGGGAGTGCATAAGAGTATAAAATGTTCTGTCAGCAATGATATAACATGTATACACCCTGTATACAAAAAAAAATTATATACTTAGGCAAAATTATGTAATAACATCTTCTGATAATCTTGGAATTTAAGACTTATTTGGAGGTAAAATGTTCTGCATGAGGGAGTTGTAATTGTGAAGAATAAATCAATGTCCAAATAGCAATTATATACTAAGAGTCTAAAAGAACAGTAAAAATGTGTAATATACAAGAATGCTGAATCACCAGAGAGCTTTTAATTTTCCAGCCTTTCTCTAAATTGGAGAAAAAATGGTTATTTATAATTCCAACTTTGCCATTCAATATGGACATAAAGTTAAGAGAATGACTGATTAAGCTCAAATAGTGGCTATCAGGGTTTTCACAAACACTTAGGCATTTAGGGTCCCTTAATCACCAAGACCTTTTTGTTTTTTTTTTTGATGAAGTGTCAAAGGTCCAGCTGCTGAAATGAGTCTCACTTTTGAAAATAACACTGTGTATGTATACATGATTGCAGTCTTCCCTCTGCATTCAAAAATTTAAAAGTATTTAATATGCCTTAAAAAGCTTTAATCATCCAGCTGAGTGAAGGTGAGAAGTCACGGTGGAAGTAGAAAAGGTGATTTAAAATGTTGATCTAAGCCTTTTTCACTGAGATTTAACCTGGCAATTCATATTTTGCATCTGTTGTTAATTAAGAGCATGTGGACTGTAAACCTGATTGATTGGGACCTATGAAATATTGACTGGCACAGACTATTAACTCCATAATGTTTAACCACTTTTTCATTGGAGTAGAAGACATCAAAGGTGAAAGCACTCTTACCTTTCTTTTCCCCTTCCTTCTGTTTGCTTGTCATCGTTTTTTTCTTTTTAGATACAGTTTTATTATTTTGATTGTGTCCTTGGACTGTGTCGGTCTGCCCTGACACAGGCATCACAATCACCTGAAGCAAAGGCAAGAGCAAGAAGTGCACAAGCAAGAAATGTGGATACATCACAAATTCAGTCTGAAACCACCATAACTGAATCCCTGGCAGCATCACATTTCAAAGCAGCTATTATCCTAACTTTCAGGGACACATACACCTGCCAAAGCAAGAATCCAGCCTGTTGTCTGGGAGGTGACCCACTTGTATTCCCTGGCAGTTCTGCCAAAGGAGGGAGGCAAAAGAGGACAGATTTTTAAAAATAAAGTAGTAGAAATAAGCTGCTGGTAAAATGCAATCGTTGTTAAAAATATGCTAATAATAAACATCAGTTATCAGTTATTGCAAAGAGTAAGTCATATTCTAGTTCTCATTCTGGGGGATGGAAGAGCTGTGGCACTGTTGTTTTTAAAGTATTTGTCATGGGACAAAGACGGAGTGACCTGCATATCATCCTTGAATTGGCTTCATGTCATACTAAGCCAAATTAACAAATAATTTAAATTTTTTTTAATTTAAATTTTTCTGAGTTCTTTAAACTCAGAAAGCTTGTTGCATCTCCAGTTACAGATCTCATGATTATGTTTTGAAATCTAAAAATTAAGCTGTGCGGCTTTGTCTGATATGCAGCTGCTGTAACTAAATAGTCTGAACTTTTTTTTATAACAGATTATTAATGTCCATAATTACAAAAAAAACCCTTTAAATTGCAATAATGCCATCAAATTTGATACTTGAGTTTTAACTATTTTAGATGATAAGGCTGTGTGAACACATACATTGTTCATGTGAAATGCTGAAAACATATCTTTATCCTTACATAATTTCATGTTAAAAATCCCTGTGATGTGAAATCTGTTCTGGAAGAAAAAAATATTTATAACAGATAAACTTAACATGTTCCTTGAAACTGGTAATACTATTACTGCATAAAGTTAGGCACATGGTAACATGTTTTGGTAGTTTCTAAGTCTGATCTAAATCTGGATTTGTTTTTAAAGATTAAGATCACAATCATTAGCCCCTTTTAAAAACCTTTTAAAAAATTGAAAAAATAAACATTTTCACCATGGATAATTATGTTGAATCTATTTGAAGAATTACTTCGTGCTTCCACTTCACCTTTAACATTAGCTGACAGTAAATCTCAGATGGCAAGGGTTTAGGTGAGCATTACCTGTACAACACTTCGTAATGGTGTTCTCGCAAAAATGCCAATACTGCACCAAAATGAGTCCCTGGCAAACAGCACTATGTCTGCAGTGTCAGAAGCCAAAAGTGACAAGGCAAAGTATGTGAAAGGTACACACAGATCATGCTTATACTGAAAATATATATGTTAGTTCTTTAGAGTTTGAGGTGAAGAATTGTGGTATTGTGAGACTAGTAATGAAAAGATTTGTGACATGGGACATTGCTCTCCTAATCAGCAACTGCGCTGATAACTGCTTCTCATGCTATCCTATATGTCTAGTATCACATGTATATATCATATATATGTCCAGCAGGATCTGTTGCTTTTCCTCAGCTAATTAGTGGCACTGTAAAATGCTGACATGCGTTTTCAATCTGTGTAATTGTGTGTTCGAAGTTCTGGACAAATGTTTTTTTTTCTCTAAAAAACAAAACAAAAAAACCACCACAAAAAACCAAACCAACAAGCAAAAAACCCACACCCAAACCCAAACAAAAAAAACCAAACACATTTTTTTCTTATGTTCCAGCGAAGATCCTTTTTGTAGCTTTAAAAGATCTTGACAAAATATGCTATTTCTGAATCTCCAGTGTTACATTTGGATGAAAGGAACTGACATCTTGGACTAATAAAATACTTACCTAACACCCTTAAATCACGACTCATGAGCAGGTCCATTGAAAAAGCATGAGACTACTCCTGTGCCAGAATTTGCAAAAATACCTTGTTGAGTTGAGATGTGACCTAACGAAAGTCTGGACAGAAGGGTGTGAAGAGATGCCATTGTGGGTTTTGTTGTGAACAGCAAAGTGAAGATTAACAGGGATCTAAAAGGAAGCTAAAGGTAATTACAGTGGTGAAAGCATTAAGACACTAAGATACTGTGTACAACTACCAGAGCTGTGACTAGTAAAACAAGACACAGTGGAACAGGCTTGTGATGGAAGGAAAGAAGTGAATTCAGTTTATTTGTGAACATAGAGAAGAGTTCATACATTTTTACAGACACACACACATACATATTAGTATCCTGGCCTCCTAAGCCTTATTTTCATTTATGTTACAGTACTTTTACCCCATTTGGGTGGATTAAACAATATTTTGGGATGTAAATGACACCCATATTAAGGCCTCTAAATTGACACAGCAATACAAAGGAGCCTTAACGTAGACAAAAACCAGCACTAATTTCTCCATGAGCTAACACATTCTGTCTATACTACTTTACCAAAGTTGGAACAAATCCTAACTACTGCTCAAAAACACCTTGATCATTTTTGATCCTTCCATCTATCTCATCAGTTTCTTCCACTGAAACAATTTTTGGCCCTCTCCTTCCAGATGCTCCAGGGAGAGAGTCAAATGCTGAACCTGTGTTTATGGACAACATGCATTTGGCCTGGCTTAGGATGCTACAATTAGTTTCTGTGGATTATCAGTTAGGAAATACTTAGGAAAGGCACTGTTTTCCCTGGCACAAATAAGTGTACTAGAAGCAAAAGTGAAGTGAATGGAAAAATCCAAGGCTGCCTGCTAAAGCAGAAAGCCATTTATACGCACAGATTATGTCAGCCTATTATCCAAAATCTCCCCCATACTTCTGTCTTCTAGTCTTAAATTCATGCTTTCACTTCTGTTTTTCTTGCTCAGACTCCCTCTCTTCCTCGGGTATGTACACACTTACAGTGACATCGCTGGTCTCTGTACCGTACTTGTTCTTCACCACAATGCTGTATTTCCCAGAGTCGTGTGTGGACACAGTAGAAATGGAAAAGCTGACATTTTTTCCAGATTCAAACTTCAGGATGCAATTAGCATCTGATACAAATGATTTTTCGTTCTTCAGCCATGACACCTCTGGGGTCGGATCTCCCCAGACAGTGCAAGAAAGATTAAGTGCCTATAGAGAAAGTACAAAGGAATTATGAGTCAGTAAATATTTGTGGGTTTTGATGCCTGACTCTCCCAACTCTCCATTTAGCTTCCTGCTTTTAGTAAACGGATGCACACCATCAATAATGTATGTCAGTCTTCTGTATCCATAAAGGAAAAAAAGGAACTTGGTTAATTCAAAACCGCCATTAAAAGCTTTCAATATTTTATGGACCTTCTTCTCCACTCTCATAATCATTAGCAGAGCTTTCTCCCTGCATATTGTTTAACATAAAATTAGATATTATCTGCATTTGTGTTTTAGACCTGAAATGAGAATTCAATGAGCTGTCAGATGGTTTCGTTCACATTAAGCTCAGTATATCTTTATTCTATAAGTAAAGAAAGTGTGCCCATTTTTTAAAATAACTAAGAGCAAAGTGTCCCTGGAATATTTTGTTTAATTTGGGATCCTTTTAAACTTATGCCCTGACAGCTTTTGTAATGGACTGGAAGTGTTTTATGCACTCCTGTAAAACTATTTTTAACTGAAATCAATACAGGCTTTACTCATTCTTTGGTGTTCATTAAGTATTTCCCTTTGATCTTAGTAATGTTCCTAAGGGCTGAATTGAGTCCCATCAGACTGAAGAAAGTATCTTTGCTGTCAGAGAATCACACTGTTGGAGACATCACTGGCAGCTTCTTCTACCTTCAGTAGACTGGTGAGTCTTTGTGCAGACAATGTTCAGGCCTCTTTTTCTTCTTGTCAGCTGAGAAATTCATGTTTGGTAGATATTGATATATATAAATGATCCCAGCCTCTTGTCACAGTGCCATGGGAATGTTCTAAAAAGTGTTTGCAAAAATGAATATCATGTAGAGAGTTAAATGTGACAGAAGTTCACATGGCAGTGCAGTGGTACATAGGCCTTTCTCTGGAGCTTTACTTAGGAAAAGAAGTATTAGGGAAGAATGTAAGTATTAGATAGTACATTGGCCTAAATTTAAAATGATGTTCAAAGGGGAATCTAACTTTTTCTCAGCTGGAAATTGAAGAACATTTTCTACAGAGAAAATGGTTTTCAGTGGTTCATTAGGAATGGACTAAGAGACATATAGGAATAGGCAGGCTTCCATTTGACTGGAGTCAAGTTTCTCTTTGGTTTTGTTTAAAGGCTCTTTACCCAAATGTGTCAAAAATAGAGACAACTGAAGAGCACTCACACTGTTGTCCCTATAAGGCTGTCAAGATAAAAATCCACAGTGAGAAATCTATTTACTGAGCTACCTTCCCTTCAGCTCTCTGCTTCTTATCTGGTAGTGTGATGGTGGAAGATGGGAGAGAAGAGAGATGCCCAGAAGGCTGTTGAAATGAGCAGGTAGAAAAACTGATGCCTCTATAAAAATAAAGATGTTTTGATATCTCTGGGAACAAAATAAAAATCAAATGCCACATGCCTGTTCTAAGGACCAAAATGAGAACAAAAGGGAAGGGGAAGTCTTCCCTCCGTCAACACCACATAATTCTTGGTACTGATGGAAGGACAGATTCCAAGTGAGAGATGGTTAGGGCATGGTGGAAATGGCCTCTATCTGATTTCCTGCAGCACCTACAGCTGGTGACCACATGGGGTGTTGACTACCTTCTCTCATAGCCCACTGGTGTGAATGTGGTTTTGATTGCCATATCAGTCCATCTTTTTTAAAAACAAGGGGAAAACAAGAGGTTTTACATTTCTTCCTCTTCCTTATCACTCTTGATACAAACATGCCCTCAGCCTTAGTCAGGCATTACATATGGGCCCCCTTGGGTCCTCTTTAAATATCTTTACTGTCTTCTGATTCTCTAGCAAGCAAGAGATCAGCACTGAGTGGCCCCAGCTGCCACTCCACCAGTGCTAATGAGCTGATGTCCATGTCCAGACAGCTCTATTAGTGGCATCATTTAAACCTCGGGTGTTTGAAGTGCTGTCGGTACTCCTTAATTCAAAGAGATTCAAGCAGCAATGACTCTTTTCTTCTTCTAAATAATTCCCTAAAATAACTACATTTTCCTTAACTTTGTATCACCAGCTCATGTTTGACATCAGTGCTCCTCTTGATGTTCCCAAGTCTTTTTATTTATTTTCCAGTTGCTAATGTGCAGAGACATACCTTACAATTCGCTACATAGATGGTGAGATCTTCAGTTTTTTGGAAGGTAATTCCATAGCCAAGGAGAAGTGATTGTTCACTGTGACTGCACCTATCTGTTTCAGATTTTCTGTTCTTTGGGCAAGAGATTGTCTTTACTTGTGTATATCTTTATTACTCACTGAAACCCCTCATCGTAATACTGTGTTCAATGTGAAATCCTTATCATGGTAAAAAAAGTGTGTCCTGTACTCCTGGACCTGTGACATTGAGGTGTGTGTACTTGGAGCAAGCAGCAGCTGCAAGTCCAGACCCTTTGTGCCCTTCATTATCTTTTCTGCCTTTGCAGATTGTTATGAGCATAGTACAAGTGGCAGAGGGAAATGTGCCATTGTATTTCAAGTATTGCCATTCCTCTTGCATAGTAGCACACACATTCATGGACGGTCTGGTGAGAGAATTAAAGTAGCTCAGTCAGGGGAACCTGTTGCTTTCTTCCAGCCTATCTGTGAGGACAGATAGGATGTTACATGTTGCTTCTATGCCTGAAAGTGCCTGTCAAAATCCTAAACCTCTCATTTTAAAAATAAATCCCACATACTCACTTACAGGCCTTCATTAAGACAGCTACTTAGGTTAATTTGACCAGCTGGATACAAAACTTATGCTAGTATTCTCTGTCAGGTCAAATGCCTCCCTAATGTGAACTGACATTTAGCCTTTTCCAATTACACCACACTGCTGAAGAGCATTTATGCCTATCAGTGGAAGCCTCTGAGGCCATCTGGAATTCTATTTGATTAACGCTAGGTAAACACTGGTGCATTATCTGTATCCTTCAGTTCACATGTAAAAAGCTAATAAGTATCATCACAGTCACAATGTTAAATTTAAATTTGAGAAATGCATATGCTTAGAAGTTCAGTCTAGGGATACCGATCTGTTCATACAATTCTGTGGTTATGGCTGCATGAGTATTCACAATCAAAGCTTGCAATTGCCAGACCTCTGCTACCTCATTTGCTGTTTTTCAAAATCCTCGATGATTGTGCAATTTGCATGAATTATACAACGGAGAACTGCATTCCCCTTTCTCCAGCATATATGCAAACAATAGACAGATGAGCCAACACCACCCAAACAAGTTCTGTTTTCCCTGATCGCTCTGACTTACTCAAAGCAATCATCTACTGAATCAAGAAACATAAGGTCAAGGATATTAGTCTCGAGTACTGGGAGTATTTCAGTCATTTATTAAAACACTACGAATGTCCTTGCTGTCAAGGACAATGTGTCTGGCAACGACTTGGCAACTCATTTTTTATGAACTCTTTTTATAAACACTACACATTTTGCTTCAGTGAGCTCTTACTCATATCAACTCTCTTTTGGCTGAATCTTAAAACTAGTAATAACCACCCCTACCAAAGCATTATGACAGTCACATCTTCAAGCACAAGCACTGGTTAGCTGAGAATCTGCTAATTTGTTCTGTTCCTTTGTGTCTTCCACCTACAGTTACAATGCTCATATGAGTGCTTATTACTTCTACAGCATTTCCCAGACTGTTTAATCCTTTAAAGAAAGGTTTGATCAAATGTAATTTCATTTTGTAATGCCAACATACTTAATTTTTCCAGAACTGCTGCAGTCTAGTATTTGTTGACTATGCTATATCTCACATTAAGTGATTCAGAACAAGATTTTAGATTTTTAACACTTTTGCTGAACCTATAATCAAATACTTTTAACCTAGCTGACCTACTGCCAGATAAAGCCAGAAATATCAGAAAGCTGCCTTACTGTAGTTGTCACATTACAGGATTCCACTGGCATTCATGGGCCCTATTTCCATGTTCACACACACTGTGAAGAAAAACTGGCTCATGGCAGAGCAGCGGGAATTGAAGTGCAGGCACTTTTTGGTCTCAATACTAATAAGCAGCAACTTGTAGAAAGAGTGTGTTGGGAAAAGGTTGTGAGATTGAGAACTGACTTTCTGGGTCATCTATTCTGTGCTCAAGCATCGAGGTACCTCTGGGAGAGCCTTACAACCATCTTTCAGCTAAACTCTCCTAATATAATCCAGTGTAACACCAGTGACTTATTTTGGTTTCCCATTCTGTTACCCTGATGACATAGAGAAAATTTTCTCCTTTTGCTTCGATGAGACTAGAAGTATTGTGGTTTACTGCTTTTACACCATTTAAAATCCAGCCTTGACAGGTGTGACTACCATGTCACATTGCAAGGAAGTTAACTGCAGAAGACAGAATGACTAGCTACCATGTAAAAAATGAATTTAACTAACTTGATGTCCTGTTAAAAAAAAACAAAACAAAACACCAACCATGAAACCTGTGCGTGAATTTTTAAAGAGCTGGTTATATAAGGAGTTTTAGTCCCAACTCACATTGTCATCTCACTTTTATCTAATTCTTAAGACACTGCCCTGAATACATAAAATCATCTGTGACAGACCATTGAATTATGTACAGAGAGCAGGGGACAAATAAATAATGTAGCAGATTTTAAAGATGGCATCTTTTAAAAAAAGGGTGAATGTTTTCCTATCATTGAAAGGCATTCAGGCTCTTGGGATGTTGTGTAAAGCTTCAGTTAATTTACTGTACCTTGCCCTCCTGGATGGTGACAACATCGGGCAAACCTCCAAGTACCCGTGCACGATCTGAAAATAAAGAAGCATAATTTTCTTTAGTGTTTCAAAATCAACTGTGTGTCAGATTCTGTTTCTCTTCTAGTTCTTTCCTGTTATTTATGTGTACAACCTGTCTCTGATATCTGCACTATCAGAGAACTATTCCACAATTTTAGCATGTCATTTGGACTTTAACAAATGTTGAATTCACAGCAAAAGATGTGTTAATAGCTGGTGTCAATCATCTACAGAGGAGAGTTAAAGTACATATGCTGTGTCCTGCAGATTTTGACATCAATTCACTGTTACTTCTGAGTGCACAAAAAAAAAACCAAAAACAAAAACAAACAAAAAAGAAA
>VWZG01007978.1:385518-492129 GCA_013396735.1 Grallaria varia | reverse complement strand
AAAAAACAAACAAAAAGAAAATTTAAGATCTGGTGCTCTAAATTTTTTGCATAGTAAGCTAGAAATGTTGGGTTTCCAAAGGGAAATGAATGACACCTAATTAAGTGCTGGAGATCATGTTTTAGTCTAAATACAAGGACTGACTTCAGTCTCAGTGTTAACAGTGATATTCCACCACTTTGTATGTACCTATGTGTAAATGAGATTGATACTTGATCTAGTTTTAAGCTCAGGGTGCATAGAAATCTTACACAAATACAAATAAGCCAATAACATGCAGGTTTTAGGGCACTTATTTTGGAAAATGGATTTTGTTCATTACATATCTGGGTGGAGCCTGGCAGAGGAAGGCAATGACTGTACAGGTGTCAATCATCTGATGTGTTCTGTAGAAGATGTGTTCTGGAGCACAGAGATAACCTTATGGGACCAGGAAAGGAACTGTGTTATGTCAATTAATGTGCCAGCCCCTTATGGAGGGGCCAAGGTTAGAATAAAATGCCCAGGTCAGGTCTATTACTGATCCCTTTGCGCTGTCTCAGCTGGGACATAAAGGGATCACTGTACATATCCAAGCCCTGTGCTATTTGGAGTGTATGTCCAGGAGGAGATAGCTCACATCTCTCTACACATTTTTCTCAGTAACTTTCTGAATGCCAGTTCTGCCCTCATTTTTATACAGGTCTGAAAGACATCTGCAGTGGGACAAGTTCTTTTTCCTTGCATTTTTCTGAATATTGAGTTTAATAATTAAGTTGAAGTCTGATGACTTGCCCCTTAAGTAGTTAATACACACTTTTGTTTTAGTTGCTGTGTTGGAATTGACATAGAGGCAAAAGTATGAGGAGCTTCTAAGCAATACAAAAGCTACTCTTTCTTATCCATTTCTGTATGTAATGCAGATCCTTTGACATTTTAGAGCATTGAAAACTGGCCAAATTATTTCCTCCATCTTTGAAAACAAAGTGACTTTTGTGCAGAGAACATGCATGAGAGATTTCAGCAATAAAGTTAATTTTCAGAGAAGGCTAACTGGTAAGGAGAAGAGGAGCTTAGATAGGAAAAAAATCAACATAACCCATAACTATAGTGTGATTAGCTGCAATGTGCACCAATGTTAAATCACTAAAATGTCACTTAGTTCTCCTTGGTGTAAGGACAAACTCGTTTAGGATGAGCACACACACACATACACATGTATACATGCCCTCTCTTTCCTGGAAAGGAAGAACCTTCCTGGAAAGGAAGAAAACCTTCACAAACAGTTTACTGCAACATTCTCAAAGAAGGCCAACTTACTTTTCTCTGCAATCGCAGCTTGCCTGGAGTTGAAAGAAACAGAGAAAGTCCAATTTAATCTACTTTTCAATCACTCTAAGTAAACCTTAAATTATCTTTTTAACTGCCTTTAATCCATTAAGGAAAATTTCATCATTTGGCAATACTGAATTTTCTTTGTTACCTAACTCTTATATAAGAGTTGCTCCAAAGAAGTCACATGCAAAACTCCTACAGGCTTCTGCAGGACTAGGATTTGTTTCAGCACAAAACAAATACTCTTATTATTTTATGGCTGCCATTACTGTATTTAGATGGCATAATACTTACTTTAATCTCTGGAACTCAGCAAAGGCTTCATCAAATGCTTTGTAAAGAAGAAAAAAGTAGGTTTAGAGGTAAATTGTTACAAGTTTAAATTTAAAATGCAAAAGTAAAATTAAAATGTAGACATCATTAAAAATATTAATGAATGCATGCATGTATATTGTATGAACCCTAAAATGCTGAAAGGTTCAACTAATAAAGGCCATCTAGTATATGGCAGCTATCATATATACATATGAATGCAGAAACAAAGTTCTTTTTTTTTCTAGAAGAAAGGTTTTAAGACAAAGTATGAGCAGGAAAGTAGTAAGCTGAAGTAGTCTCACAAAATAGAAGAAGAAATGCACAGTACAACACCTAAATGATAGATTATGGCAGGGACCTTCCAAAGTTTTCTGATTATACACCCTATGTAAAATTGTTTTGAGCATGCACTCCCAATACATGTATATTTATTTACAGATTATATAGATGTACTAGTGAAGTTCTCATATTTTCTTCCTACACCCCAGCAGTGTGCACTAGGTCATCTTGCATACACCCCACTTCAGAGACCACTGGTTTATGGAATACAAGGGATATGTTTTTTCCAAGTGCGTTTCACATCTGCTCTGAAGCACTACACTATGAGCAAATGACTATGAACAAACCAAACAGCAAATTGTTGTCTCCTTTGTAAATTCAGGTTAAGGTGCCATCATGTGGGAGGTCAGACTCTCCTGCTTTGAAAGGGAAGAAGAAATGTCTTTTCTCAGCAAGTGGAGATAGAGTACAGAAGGAGCAGCTTGGAGGTGATTATAGCATTATTGCCTGTACAAAGAGCTTGCAGACCAGAGGGATGGGAACAGCTTGGAATGGAAACTCAGGGGTTTGTAAGGGGTTAATCTGTTCCCTAGAATCTGAGGGGTCTCTCAGAGTAAAATCTTCCAGTCAGTCCAAATAATTTTAGTTGTTCCCCTAACAGTCCTTCATCATGCTGATGAAAGGTCTTGGCATCCCTGAAGAATAAGTAGCTCTATTATATCCATCAAAGAAATACAGTAGAAAAGTAACAGAACAAAATTGTCTTTTACTTCCTTCTCCAAATATTGCTTGGAAGGGAGAGATACAGAAGGCATTCAGTGCTACAACTCATATTTAAAACTGCCAAGCAATGCCAGCAACACAAGGGGTTTTGTAAGATAGCTCTGAAACTGGACTGATGTCTCAGTAGGCAAATTGTAAGTGGGTATTTGGAGTAGGAAAAAGGCGTTTGTAATTTATGATTCAAGAGCACGGGTCATAAAGAGGAGATAACAAGTGGTACTGTCCCTACAGTGGCAGAGTGGTGGTGCAAACAGACCCCAAAGGATAACAGGTCTGTAGCAAGATCCTGCTGTAGATGCTCCTGTGCTACCACAGACAGGTGATGTTAGCAGAGGGAATGGCCTACCTTGTCCAGAAAGATCCACTGTCTTTTTGTGTGTTGTGTTGCCATCAAAGAGTTCCATTATGTATTTGCCTTTGTCCTGTGGAGTTGGCTCATTGATCTGCAACCAGATCTGCTCCCCTGTGATACCAGTCTTCACTCGGTCCGTGAACTTAATCTGGGTATCACTGAAAAATACAGAACAACATTACCTTTTGGTTTTACTGCAGCTCATGTTGAGTCACTGCGTGCATCTGCAGTTACTAAATAATTTTCAACATGCTATGGTATGCCACCCTATTTTGGAACTTCTTAAGTCAAATCCTTCCTGAAGCTGTGAGTCAGCTGGGCAGAATTGGTGTGACAGCCTTTCCCTGCTCAAGGTCTGGCTCTGCTCAAAGCTTGTGGAAAGGTTATGCATCTTAGTCTATGACCTGAGCCATAGAAGAACTATATGAATTTAAAAGCCACATCTCTGAAGGGTAATCCATGAATCCTGAAATGTTCCTATTCTCTTTTTAGCATAGGTTTACTTCTGCTTGGGCAAAACAAAGTGTAGAGGGCTGTATCTAAAATAACCCCACTTTTGTCACAAATGGTGTTTGCCCAGTTGGAATGTTTTCTGACACTGTACTATGTTTGGCACTTACAGTTAAACATGCTTTGACATAAGTAGATCTTCTGCCAAAAAAAAAGTCAATTTCTCAACTTGCTAGCTAAGCAGTTAATTGCTCTGGATGAGGCCAAAGATATTTGTCAAATAAGCTACTAATTTTCTTGTTATCTTTAAACTGACAACTTTGAATGTACTGAAGGGAAAAAACCATTTTTTCTAGATTAATTTGACATGCTTCAAGATGAAACAAATTTCTATAAATTAAATAGAGAAAAGAGAAAAAAAAAAGAAAGAGAGAGGGGAAAAAACCCTCAGAATACCTCATACTCTTGTACACTTATTTGAAATACTTAGGACACTTCGTGATACCAAGTCAAAATGGGTACCAAGAAACAGGAAGGCCTCAAACTGCTTTCATTTCTCTGACAGAGTGCTGGTTAGCATCAGTGTCAGTAATTACAACCAGCCTGCTACAGCACATTCTGGGTATTCAGTGTCTCACTTATATGAGTTTTATTGAGAGATCAGTAATTCAGATTCCATCCCAAAAGATTAACTACCATGTCTACGTGAAGTGACAAGAATAGTTTTAATAGATTTAAGTGATCTAAATTGTTTATTTCTCAGGGTTTTTCAGTGCATGCTTTATGTGCTGGCTGAGGACACATAGAACATAAAATCATTTGGATGTGCAACTCCCATTATTTTTATGGGGAACTGGACGTTAAAATTAATTTTAAAAATCTCAGTTCTTCTGTCTTTCTCGGTTATATTTGTAGTGTTTCCAGGAGAGACTGTCTGGATTATACTGCCCCAGGCATACACTGGAATTTGCTTTGCCTTCTAAAAATGAAGTCATACATTAAGAGGATGTGCCTGCTTGTCCCAGTTCAGTGAACTGTGTCTTCTAGACAAGCAAATCTCTAGGGTAGATATCTCACGACTGGCTCTCAGGTTATATTTGCATCACTCCTTAAAAGTCAGGGAAAGATGCAGCCCCCACTGGGGAAGTGAGAAGTGCCCTGAAGAAACACAGTCCTGACAACATCCCACGGCTTGGGACTATCTGTTCCACAGGAGAAACAAAGAGGGTCTAGCACCACCAACACTAGACTCTTGTACAAGTTTCATGTGAATGTAATTGACTGAAACAAACCTATGTGAGATAAAGACTCATGAGAGACAAGAAAAAATCTGGGCCTTATCTCTCTCTCATATAACCAGGTTCTTTCTGCATCTATAAAAACAAAATTGCACAGTTTTACAAAGCTTTTGTTTACTTACTTGTGCACCCAGCCTACTCTTAAATCTTCCACATAATAAGTAACATAGGAGTACAGTCTGATACCCTCAGCTGTGCTCTGGATTTTCAGGTCTGTTGCAGATAAAGCTGAAAGAAGAGCACATGGTTTTATGCAGCCATGCAGCCATTCACTGAGTGTCACAATGAGTCACTCATTCGAAAAGAGTCTTAAGTACTTACCAATCCTTCTGCATACTTCACTCATCAGATCTGCAAAAGCTGTGGAAATAAAATCCAGAGACTAAGACTCTGTGTCTGCATTTCAAGCACAGTCAATAATAGGACAAGTACTGGCTCTGAAATATGCTCCCCAATAGGAAGGAAAAAGAAATCAGACCTACCTTTTAAAGCATATTAGAAATCTGAGTAATGCAGAAATGTAGCCAATTACTTTAGAGTTTCCAGACTTTATTTAAGTGCAGCCTTGATGAATACTGCTGCAGCTGAACAAAACTGTATTTTTTTTTTTTTTTGTAAATGATACTATTCAGCTGGAATGCTAACCCATCTATATACAATCTAATGGATAGGGGTTTTCTCCTCTTGCTTGGAAACAAGTGAAAGGTTAAAAATATAGTAAATGCAATAAACGGAAAGGCCCCTAAATAATGGCAGAACATAATAAGAATGTTAAAGCTTTTAAAATTATCTAGTTCAGTAATTTTTTTCTATACTTCTAGACTTACTGATGGTCCCCTGAGGAAACTTACCATTTTTCTTAGCATTAGTTATCACATACTCCCAAAATTATACAGAACCCAGAAGCAGTAAGGTGTATTCAAATGTTATTTGTACTGAAAAATCTCAGTTTTTCTAATCAGGTGATCTTGTATACAAGAGGATCAAAGCCACGGGAAGGCAACATGTGCAGATGCATGTATTACCCCAAACCCGCTTCAGCCAGGCTGTCAGCTGGTGTGGCTGAGAGCATGCAAACTCTGACCTGTGTCCTTAAGCTTTAGCTCACTGGAGTCCTTTCCTCTGTCATCCTTCAGTATGACTTCATAAGTGCCAGCATCTTTCTTGGAAAACTGCAATATTACAACAGTAAAAGCAGTTTTCAAAACAAGTACTACAGAAAAAAATAGATTTTACTTCTCAACCCAGCTGATATTCTGTCCCTGTCCCCAGGGAGGTACCCATTGCCTGGGGCTGGAGCTGCCCCCGTGCCCCTCAGCTGCCCTGCTCCTGGCTGGGATGGTGGGATGGGCTGTAGCATGCAGGACCTTGTCTCTCTTCAAGTCTGGCTGGGTACTGACCAGACCCTTCTGGTGACTGAAAAGGTGGTCCTCTGAAAGCCTGAGTGACAAGCACTTTACAAGTGCTATTCGAAATGGAAATGTGGTCTCAATCTGTTGCTAAACTGACATGCAAAGGAAGTGACAAGCTTATTATCTCTTCTGTCATCATTTCCTGAAAACCCGAACAAGCACTTACAGACAGACATTTGCTTTACTAAAACACAGACACCCTGTGAGTTTTTCCATTTTTAAAACCCACTTCCTTTTCCAATTGTTCTGCTGGAGTATTAGATTAGATCATATCATTCATCTGAGTTCATAACACTAACTTCAGCTGAGGGCTAATGAGGACAGTCACTCACCTCTGATATCAGCAGAGTACAAACACCATCCTTAAAGTCGTGTTCTTCATCTACCATTATCTCCCTGTCATCTTTGTACCATACAATGTGTGTTTCCTTCTTAATATTAGCCACCTAAGATGGATGAAAACCACATTGCAATTATTCTCTTCATTTGAGCAGGGGAACTTAGTGTCACATGGGTTAGCCTGTTCAGGTCCCTCATAAAAGAACAGCAAACTTTACAACTGGATTACAGTGAATTATTGCAGGCCTTCATTTTAGAGTGAGGGACGCAAGAGGAAGAAGAGCAGGGATGAAGAGAGAGACAGAAGGAGCCCAGGGAATCAGGTGATCCTGCCCAGAGGATTTCTGGACACACAAACAGGCAAAAAATGAGAAAGTTACAGGATTTATAAAGACTTGTCATTCCTATTCAGGTGCCTTTCCCAAGTGGGTGGCTGACAGTCCTGACAAGCTATTTTCCAGTATATTTTGTTACACACAATGAGCTGTCACCCCAGCATGATTAACCTCCTGAGACTGTCACTATCCAATATGCTGTTGGGAGTGCAAAAGCAAAGGGTGTGTCTTTAGTCCCTTCCCACCCTCACCATCTAAGTAGCGGTAGGTCAAAGTGCTTTGAATATTGTACTTAGTGTTTTCTTTGTCCCTTACCTTACATTTCAACATCACATTACACTCATCAGTGACTTCCCATCCCAGTTTATCCACAAAATGAGGACCTGTTGAAAATTACAGATATATTTTTAAAGATCACATCAATGGTATTCATGATATAAAACTAAAGACAGATGTGTTTTACTTGACAGGAATATTGTTATATTTTAATATGGTTTTACTTTTCTTTTTTCTCCTTCAGAAGGTAGATAACATGTAACAGAACAAAACACATCTATTTCAAATAAACATATGTAAATATAAACAAACTTTTAGCAGGCTAACACATATGTGATTCCTATAAATAATCATATTTTCACCTTGTTTCCTGTGCCACTCTTTTCTCTGGAAATCTGCTTCATCCCGTAGCCTCTTGAATACTAGGGATTAAAACCAGTAAGAAATGCACGGTTAAACTTCCTGTGCCATTTGTAGGGTGCTGAATGTCACTGGAACAGTTAGGAGCAACGCTGTCCCTTGGATGTCAATGAGCATCCAACCAGGGGTCAGGTTTTCACTGAACATTTCAGAGTGTCACAAGCTGATTATGGCTAACTCAGCTTTCCCAGCAGTCATCAGAAGTTTAATGTGTCCCATCTGATGATACGCAATCCCCAAACATACAGCTACTTTCCGCTCCGAGTAGGAAGGCAAATGAGCAGTAGCAGAGTCAGCAGCCACTGGAGCTCTAACAGGTGCAGCTGCTTGTTCCCAGCTGAATGGGCTTTTTACATGGGGAATTTTCATTCCACCCTTAAAAAAGCAAACCATGATATGCTGCAATATTTTACATTTCTGTAACAATTCCCCTTCCTCCCATCACTTTAAAAATGTCAGTGCCCTGGCCTGTGTAAGGCAGACAAAACTGTGACATAAAAACCCAGGAATGTCTACTGGTATTGAAAACAGTGGAAAATGAAGATGACAACTGAGGTAACCTTGGTATAATTTTTCCAACCCACTGTGCAATACAGATGAGCCTACCATCACCAATGAGGACAAGGCTAGACTGATTGGTTGCTTTTCCGTCCTGCAGTTGGAAAGTGTAAGTGCCTTCATCCTTGTCCTCAAGTTTATCCATAATCATTTCAACAAGGCCAGTCTTCTGGTCCACCTTCATTTTATATTTCTTCAGGAATGGAAAGTAAAACAACGATTAATGCATATCTGAGACACACAAATATTCACAAATATTTTCTATCTTTTCATGGAATTCTGTTTTCTTTATTCAGATACCCACTTGTTCAGATTCTCACTATCTTTAGCTCCAGCCAAGTAAATCTGTTCAAGGTGAAGCCTATTTATTGATGGTGTATAAGCATGTGACATCTCTGTTGTATGGTGAGTACTGTGTTCTTTTTCATTAAAAATGTTTAGGTTTTCCTATCTTCAGAATAACTCTTTAAGGATGATTGCATTTTATACGGTTTTGTCTAGAGTGCTCCATCTCTGCTTTCTATCTGATATCAATGTTGCAACAAAAGCATGCCATGCCCTGTCCTAGGGAGTAACAAGTTCTGCTGCTGAAAACAAGCGCTGGGGAATTTTTCCATGGTGTAATAAATTCCTTCAAACACCAAAGAGAGGAGAGAACCAAGCACAGTGGTATTCTAGGGCCATAGATGAAGGAGATAGTATGACTCTGAGTTACTACAGTGATTCCCTGCAGACCACAGTAGCTGCTTGCCTGTGACTACCCTATTGAAGGAACAGCTGTGATCCCCACTAGTTAGTGGGACTTAAAAAAGTGACAGGAAGGCATTTAACTTCCCTTTATAAACTGCATCCAGTAGAATTCATCTGGAGCTCAGAACTAGGGACAAAATCTTTCTAACTAATGCTTTCCATGACATGTTATTTCTCATGAAAATGCATTAGTGTGGAACACTAGTTGGAAGTATATTGGAGACAGAGACACTAATACTCATTGATACTCATAAAAATGCAAGCACATCTAAGCAATGAAAAGGCTTACCTCGCCATTGAAAATCTCCTTATCATTAAATACAAAGTTGGCCTTTGCATTGCCAGACAGCTTTTCAGCTTGCAACCAGAATCTCACTTCTCCTTTTTCCAAAATTTCCACTGCCAACTCAGAAGCAAGTGGGATAGCTAGAAAGAAGAAAGAAAAGAACGAGGCATATGTTTTGCCTGTGCCCCAACAAATGTATTCTTCTACAATTGGAAATCCATTTATCCCTTCATACTCAGATGCTGTATGCAAGGTAACTAGCTTATGATCGCTCTTCATATAGACAGAATGCCTCTCCACCCACATACACACAGGATGACAGACAAGATTTAATCTTTTGATCCTTCAGTCACAAGGTCTGTACAAACCGAAAGTGTTCAGGATTTGAGTTATGCTCCATTCTAATACAAGGCTGTTTCAAGGGTAAACTGCAAATATCTGTGCAGCATGATGTGTATGTATGGTGCAGACCCATGTTTAATGAGTTGCCTAACAATATGACTGTAAGACAGCAAAGTGACTCAGAGGGGAAAAAACCCCAAACAAACACGAAAAACCTCCAAAGCACAAAACCAAATCAGAAACTCAGCTGCTGAGGTGCAGGCTGGGAGATTTTTGCAAACTCTGATCCTCTGCTGAATGGAACCTCCATCTCCAGAATTCACCAAGTATCACAAAACATTCTCAATCTTCCCAGTACATTTTGTTTTCCTAAGAATAATGGAAATCCCCCACATATAAACCAATTCATTGTGTTAACAGGAGGAAAAAAATACGCAAAAATCATGCAATATACCATAGGTAATATTAGTCGCTCTCTTTTTTTTTTACATTTCCTTGTTCCTGTTAGTAATAGTCCTCAGCTTGCTTTCACTTTAACTCTTCTTTAAGATACCATAATCAGCAACACTAAGCATGAGCATTTAGACTCTTATATTGGGGCATATTGCTCATTCTATTGAATTCTGTCATTTTATGTCTTAGTGGATTCTCAGGTTCTCAAGGAAAGTCATGTTCTTGGAATTGCATATGCTGTATGTGAACTCTTATCTGGTCTTTGCTTTCTCAGCAGTGCAGAGTCTGCAGTGCCAGGGTGTAGCACGGAACAGCTCAGGACAGTGTACAAACACATTGCAAAACGCGTGATGATATTGTTTGGTGATAGCGTAAAGACACACCTCCTCCCGGAGGAATCCCAAGGTGGTTTCTTTACCACCACCTATGCAAAGACTCAGCTACAGCAGGAGAGGACTGGGACCAAAGTAGTGTCTAATTTGTCTCATCTTTATATTTGTGCTGTCCTAAATGACTGGAATGCCTTCTGGAGCACAGCTGCCATCCCACTCTAGTGCCAAACAGACAGGGGATGAGGACCCCTTGCCTTTTCCTTTCCCATGCTCACCCCTTCTCCCTCCCACACCTGTGTGTGTGCTTCTGGTATCTCAGTGGCACAGGGGCTGTCACCAGTGAAATGAGGCTTCTGAGAGGTGAGGCAACAGTCATGGGGAAACAAAGACAATCATGAAAAAGACTCAGGCTTAACCAGAGAGGGGAAAGCCTAGAGGGGTAGCGTGTCCATGAGGGAGTGGGGCAAAAGCAACCCCACAGGAGCATGCCACAGCTGTGCAAATGGTCCATGTGAGCTTTCCTCACCCACCTCATCACCTTGTATGTAAGAAACAGAAGGAACCTCAGGGCTTGCATAATTTCTCAAAACAAAGCAACTGAAATGCTACAGGAAGCAAGTGGGAGTGTGAATAGACATCAGGCTGCACTGCTTTTGTCTCACTGTCAGCTCTACAGCAATTTTAAACCCCCACTTGGCTTGCCTGTAATTATCTTAAGTCTAACATGGAACAGAGGAAAGTCTCTCAGAAGATGTTAAATAAAGGGCTGAAAGGATGCAAAAGGATTCTTTTTGCGGGGGGCGGGGAAGACTATTTGCTCCTCAGCCCAAAGGAACTGGACAAATCTGCATCACAGTCTGCCACAAGCAAAAGTCTTATTTTAAAATATTCCCATAAGCACCGACAGCTACTTTAATCATTTTCCAGCCATCATGCTTACAAGGCTTTACATCCTATTTGTGTAGCATCACAGATTACTGCCAGCACTTGACAGGGAGTCCTTGGGCAGTTGCTCAATTGAAGAGTTAGAAGAATTTATTTTTACTTAGAAGCAACACACTCTTGCACCCATACATAGGTGGGTTCTGAACGTCTGCATTATTCAAGCAATCCGTTTTCCCATGGAGTTACTGGCTGCAGGTGTTTCTGCGCAGAAATCACCATTAATTGCTGTTCAGAAGTACATACAAGGCAACATGCAAGAGCTCATGTTGAATCAGAAGCGCCTAGCAACTAATTTTGTTTTTTAAGAATGTGGATAATCCTCAAATGGATTACCTGGAGATATGACTAAGATTTCATATTGATCCATGAAAGCTCATTATTACTTTTCTAACCTCATAGGCATAGTCAGCTGAATCTCAACCCCTGTTTGTAATACATATACACTTTTTTTTTTTTTTCAGAGTCTACATGGCCTGGAGTGGCCAAAGCAAGTAAGACAGTTTCCTCCTTAAGGATACTTTCTGCAGTGATCTCCCTTTTTGCCTGTGTGTTCTGGAAGCTCATGCACAACTAGAAGTGTTCTGTTACCTAGTACAGTGTAAAAAAGATAATATTATCTGAGTAGCTTATTTTGTGATGTTAGTTGTGAACACAAAGCATGGAAGAGCTCTCAGAAGGGAAGAAACAGGGCAAGTAAGGTCACGTAACCAGTTTTTGTGATGACCAACTTTCAGTGTGAAAATATAATTAGGAGGAAGTAACTGGGAAGGGCAGGGGTAAACAGGACATGTTTGGGCTGTCATTATGCTGTCAAAAGGTGATAGAATATGTAGAGAAGAGTAGAGCTGATATGAAAACTCTGCCAAAGAAAATGAGAAAGAGAGTTGATGTGGGCAAAAAGACAGGCCATTTCTGCAGCCAAGTTTTGACCGGGCTGAGAGGTGTGCTGAATTGGAAGAGGTACCAGCAGTGCATGCACAAAGCTGAAGAAGTTAAAACAAGAGTTTCAGGGCCTTGAACGGAAACAAAGAGAAGGCAATGGGTGAAGATGAGATAGGTTTAAGTCTCATCTCATTGTGTGCAATAGGATTCTTTATACAATCCAATTTTTTTCCTATTTTTTCAAGTTCCACTCCAATGAAAATAACTGAGTTTTGCTACAACCAGCATATCATAAAGGTATGGGAGGTCTGTGGAATTGACAAAAATACCATCCCAAGCAGCAGGAAGGATGTTCATATTGCCAAGTGCTACAGAAAAGAGGGACGGAATGAATTGCAGCAGGGGAATTCTGTATATATATAATTTCAGTTGAATTTACTACACTTGCCTGCTTTGTTAAACTTAAGTTTCACTTATGTTAACTTCAGTTGGAGAAAAGCTAGGTAATTTTTCAAATTCTAGTTTTTAAATCAAGTTACATATATTGAGTAAGCATAAAAGTCTGTTCTGCAGAAGAAACAAAGCCAATGCGATGCTTATTTTCCAGCTGTTATATAGACATATTATAGGCATAGACCAGTAGCCTGCAACAGATTGTAAAGAACATTAGTAATACACAAATGTACTGCAACAAAGAGGAAAAAAATAAAGGAATCTTAGATTTTTCAATTCAAACCCACTTTCACTTGAAATTACTTAGTGACTTCTGTACCTGATGGTGGCAGGACCTTTATGAACATAGAATTATAAATTGATTTGTGTTGGAAGGGACCTTTAAAGGTCATCTAGTCCAATCCCTCCCTGCAATGCTCAGAGACATCTTCAACTGCATCAGGTTTCTGATACCACACTGCATATAAAACTCTCCCCTATGGACATGGGATACACTTACTTGGGAATTTGCGTTCGTGGCTCAGAGCAAGCAGGCGTTTCATTTCTGCAAAAGACATAAGAGAAATAATATAACATGTGCCTGCCTTATGGATCTGAGAGACACAGAAGCAGGGAAAAACAGGTGTGAAAGTGAACCAGGCATGCTTAATAGGCATTATGTCTACCTTCCTCATCAATTGTGTGACTTGATGAAACTCCATCTGTGTCTGTAACAATACAAGAGTAAATTCCCAAATCATCTTCTCCAAGATCCTTAAAGGAAGCTTTTGACCTTTAGGGGGGAAAAAGGCATTTTGATAAAAAGGTGAGATGAGTCTGAACCAAACCCCTCCTTTGTGTCTATAGCACCAGATAAAAATAATCTAGTATTAGCTTTTGTTCTGACTGGACAGGCAAATGCATGGCTCTCACCACTGTAAACCAGGGTAGGTCCTACCGTATGTGTTACAAATGGAGATAGCACCAAAAAAAGGAGTGTTGTCAAGTCTTTGATGCCCCTAGAATGATACTGTAAGTACAAGCCAATTCAGTTTCCATATGCAACACCATGACTGTGGTGAGCCACCATTTCTTTCAGCATGGCTTCTATATCAGTAGAAGAGCACACAGGCCCTTCAAGAGCTGAACCTGTGCATTTGCCATGCCTTCCTCTGTGAAAAGGCTGAAGAAACAGAGTAGGCTTGGAGACTATTATGTAAGTTGCTAAAGCAGACCATGGTGACGCCATCAGAAGAAAGCCCTGCTCACTGCAGCAGCTCCAAAGATTACAGCTGAGTTACATGGCAAAAGCATTTTGTAAGCAGCCAGGTAATTTTATTATTTGGAGATTTAAAATAATAGCAATAGGAATAATAAACATAAATAATAATAGTAATCTGCCTCTATTGGCAGGTTATAAAATGACGAAGCACAGATTTTCCCTCCCCATGCCTAAACATAACTAAATTCCCTAAAGAGGAGGTCTGACTCATTCTGTGTCAGCTATAATTTCCAAATGGTCTGCGAATGGACTTGCTGGAGAACAGCATAGTCAGGAAGTAGCCTTCAAGTAACAAAGGCAGGTTTAGCTCTTAGTGAGGTCATACATCAAAAGGATGGATTTCTGTGACTGTCTCTCAAACATGAGACTACTGCTACCCCTGGGGGTTCTTACTTTCCGCCTTTGGTATCGATGTTCAGTCGAGAGTCATCCTCAATTGGCTCATAATTCTTGGACCAAATAAACTTAGAGTCTGGAGACATCTGATCACATTCAAAGTTCAAGGAAATTACTCCATTGTCATCTACATCAACCACCATTTCCTTGGTTCCTTAAAGAGACAAACAAGACAATTCCAGTTTCTCAGAGAAGCCAGCGATATGGATATATGGAGAGCTATCATCCACAGGGTGGATTACGTAGATCCTTGACATTTTTGCAGCTGGCACATAAATTGCTGCACTCATTGGCATCTTTGGTCTGCAATTCACAAGAACACTTCTTTTTCTAATCCACAGATGAAAAAGCATTATAAATCAACTGATTATTTGAGCAACTCTAAGCATCTAAGATTATATAAGATCATATAAGCTCATATAACACATGAGAGTTCTGATATTTGCTATGATAAAACCTGCAGGGGGAGAAAAAAAGCAGGCCTCTAAATCCACTAGATGTTTGAAATATTAAATAGAAATATTTTCCATGCTGGGAGGTAGGTAGAGCTTTCATTATGCAGCATGAGTTTCGTATTCCCTAATAAGATAACAGCTACAAAGGGAATAACGTGTGCAAATGTGGGCATTTGAGGAGGTGCAGGAGGCAGAAGAGGAAGCAGTTGAGTGGCCCCAGCAGCACACACTTGTGTGACTGAGGCACATTTTCAGTGACACTGGCTTTGCTCCAGGAGGTTGGTTTAATTGCTGTGCTTGGCATCCGGCCCTGCTGCCGTCTGCACCATTAATCCTGGGCCCACAAAGGGAGTGAATATTTGCAATTAGCTGCTTAAGTCGCCCACCCTGTTTTGCCAGTACCTACAGTGCTTGAGCTGGATATGGTGACCCAATTTGTCCTTCAAAAGGCCCTGGGGGTGAAATCCATGTCAGAAACCTGAAGGCACCTCTATCCTGCTCCCTCACATCCCAGTGAAGCTGAGGGCATTTCATCTGGGATTTGGGTGATTTGGCAAGCTTGTCATTTGTGGCGTTAACGTTCATTTCAACAACTTGTCTGAGAATGTCAGGGAGAACTTGTGCATTGAGAGGTGCTGGAGGCCATCCAGCCCTCCTTTTCTGAACAGCTCTGAGCTGGATCTCGCATCTGAATAGGGCGCCCATGTCCTATTACTTGAGCTAAGACAAATCTGGGCTGCCCGGAATGCTAATGACACATTTTCTCCACAAACTATTGTACCTTAAAGGCAAGAGCCTTCTTCCTGACATTGAGATTAAATGCTTTATTTTCAGCATAATTCTTAATAACCCTCAAGCATACAAGGAGATTTCTGTGTTTCATCATCCTAATACTATGCACATCTTTTCCAGCACTGCGAGCAGCTCCCCTAATGACAATTTGTGTACATGCAGCTTTCTTAGTCTTTATAACTTGCCATAAGTGTTCAGTGAAAGATGAGATTAATATTCCCATTTTGGTACTGTTGTTTACCAGCCTTTGTAGTAGTGAAGCACATTAAGTACCAGTATATGATAAATGCAGTCTAAGGTCTACAAATATTTTATTACACAGCAGCATATTGCATATTTGCAATTTTTTAATAATTTAATTTATTATATATAAAATTCATCACATGAAGTTTCATTAGTGTTTTGTTTCCTGTAGATCTCTGGCCATTAGCACATGAATCTTTTGATGGCATTTTATGTGATACACAAAAAATTACAGCCATAAGGTTCATTTGAATAACAGAATCTTTTGTATTTGTTTTAACGTATTCTCATTATGGTAACAATGTGTAGCATTGATTTCCAGAAATGATGATGAAATTTATCTCTGAAATTTATATGAGATCAAAAAAAAGCTCTGTCTAAATTACTGATCACATCTGGAGACCTCACTCCACCTCTCCTACAAAGTGGAGCCAAAGAAGCTGCCATAGTACAAGTAGTCTTAATTTCCCTCCTCTAGACAGCTTGGCAGTTTCAGCATACCATCCAGAGCTTCTCTTAAAGTCATAATAAAGAATAAAATACTTGGAGGTCCTGTTAAATCTCCATTTATCTGAGCATTTTATTGCATTGACAGGAATGAAATAACATGAACATAAAGTAGACATCTTCAAACCACTGGAGTTAATGGTGTAATTCTGAATATGATTAGTCAGAAAAGTCAAAGGGGACAGGGTTTCATTAATTTCAAGCCCTTCCCAAGCGACTGATGTAGGATCAAGATCGAATTTTTCTTTGTACCAATACACAAGGACTAGGGGCAGCAATGGGAAAGGGTTGCAAACTGCTCTTGGATTTCCCCTGCTTCCTGTGAGATCCACACACACCAAAGTACTTTAAGCAAAAGACAAAGTTACAGCTCAAAAGTATCCTGGACTGGTATTTGTTTATGTGGTTGGTGTTTTCCATTTAATTTTAGAAGATAACTGGAAAAATTAAGAGTAATTTTCAAAGAGGATAAGGTGGATGCAAAGTATCACATCATTACATTTATGCATGTCATTTGATAAAGACAACTGGTACCATTTGTATGAAAGCAAGTATTTTCATTCAGGATATTATTTGTTTACATTCTTGGATTAGAAAACTCAGCTGTCTTGCAATTTTACACATTTGCTAAAAGTAGCATCCCAGCAGGAATTGTCTAGAGATACCTGACAATGTTTTGTCTCCATCCGAGATAGTAATAAAGGCATTGTTCACTGGGCAACACCAAGATTTGTGGTAATTTTAAAAAAATTATATGATTGTTCTTGAGATCTGTGTGCTTTGAGTGAGAAAGCAGGAAGCCTGCCCAAGAGATTGCTTTCTGAAATAATTGTTTTTAATAAGCTTTTTTGTCCTTTCTTAATACTTTTGAGAAGCTTAGTTTGGTGGATGCTGTACCAGCAGGTCTCAGCTCAAAATATGGGTCAAGTAGATTTGTACAAGTAAATAATTTTCAGCTTCCCTGAGATTTCACTGGGGCAAATGCTGACTTTCTGGTGATCCCTTAGATGTAACACCTATGTACCTTCCTTCTCTAATGGTGAGGTCTGTAAACAAAATGTTCTGCTAAAGTTCGTATTGCCAAGTGGACTTCATTTGAGTAAACACTGAAAACAAGATACACATTTTTTTTGTCATGATGGTCATCTTCACTAGAGTTTATGTTGATAATTTTTTTAATTGTAATGGCCTGGTTAATCTTTAGTGCACTTGAAGATTGTTATCATCACAACTTTCCATCAACATTATGACACGTAGATATTAACCCTCAATGAAAACAGATTAGTAAAGCCAAAAGTTTAGTACTAATAGTGGTTTGATTCTCTTTTTAGAAATGGTTGCTGTATATAAGCTCTTTTCAAGAATAACTTTCTAAGTTTTGCCTTACTCCACTTACAGGTGATGGAAATAGCACATGCAGGTGATGGTGCTTCAGCAACTTGTAGATCTGAAATTATGATTCCTGTATTTTTCAAAGATCCTGTTCCAAACCCTTCTTACTCACACACTTGGCCTTTTTTTTGTCCTTGTATATCAATCGTACATGCTTTCAACTGACCATCTACTCATTCAAGTACCTTCTTCCCACCCTGGTCTCACTGGGAGTCACCCCAGTCTCTCCACTCTGAGTTTTCCCTTTTACTCCCCCAACTTCAGACCTCTTTTTTTCAGGCATTCTTGACTTACAGCCTCACTGAAAGCTAACTCAATGCTTGTTAGAATTTTTTCTGCCCTGGTCATAAGGACCGGGCATCTAGGAGAGCTGGGCCAGTGCTGCTGTGCAAACAGAAGATGTAAAAATGGACCTGGAGGTCAGAAACAGGAAAAGGATCCCAGGGAAATGCTCCCAAGGTATCCAGGATGGGAACAGGATCCGGTTGTACCCTGTACTTGCTTATATCTTACTAACTTTATACTAGATTTGGTTAAAATATCTGGGAATTCATTCTTGCACCTTGTAGAACCTTGCACTTCTAAAACAATCTGTAGATGAGTGAGCCACAGGCCCTTGCTTGTGTTTTCTGTTAGGAACGTAATGACAAACAGTTGTTGTTTCTGACCAAAATCACCTATGTTACTCATGTAGCTAAATAAAACACAAGGGTTTCCTGGTTTGCTCCAGGTTTGGAGATGCTGCCTCTGCACTGGTTCCTGGGTTTCCTTCTGATGCTACAGACATGCTGGAGCCACCCTTCAAGTATGACTCCAGCAAGCAGCTGCACTTGAATTCCTACTGAAAGTGGTCTCCAAAGTGACTTTAATGTGCTTCTAAAGACTTTATTTTAAAGACCAATGGAAAAAAGTAATTTCTTTTAGCCTTTCCTGAGGCATATTACATAAGACAAGGAGAATGATAAAGCATAAACAACCGGTTTAATATAGGAAGGGCAAAATCTGTATCTGTAGCATTGTTTGGTTGATATGATTTTACTGGGTTCTCTGCTTATGCATCTACCTATAGATACATGCAAATCTTAGCTTTTTTTGTATCTTTATATTTCTGAACCAGTAGTTACAGTAAGAAAATCTGTTCTGACCTTAAAATATACCAGACAAGAAACTAAGATAACACTCTAACTCATATCTTGCTTTGTAAAAAAGCTTGACCTGAGAGAGGTCAGGTTGTTGGCATGTAGCCTGCAGGTAAACACATCAAACAAACAGGAACCTGTGTAAATATGATGAAAAAGAGGAAGCATTTCTAACAAACCTGGTCGTGTTTCAGCTATGACAGCATCCGTGACATCTGATGGTTTCCCAACACCAGCCTGGTTTGTTGCCCGCACACGAAACACGTAGCTCACACCTTGCGTTAGGCCACTGATCTGGAGGAACCAAATATCCATACACTGATTTTAATTTCATGCTTATTAAGATTGGTCTGGATACTTTACAGTTGTACTTCCTTTCTTGTTTTGTTTCTTTTCCAGTTCTCTTTTCTTTTTTTTTTTCAATTCCAGAGTGACATGACTAATCTGTATGACTTGCTCCTTCCTTGTGTGCATAGCTAACGTTCAGATAGTGTCATTACTGTCATTGATTTTTTTTCAAAATGAGCATTGGTTTTGGAACAGGATGTTTTCTACATTGACCTCTGAAACATCATTGTCTTTTACTGCAGATAAATTCTGGTTTTAAAAATGGAATTATCAGAACATTAAGTGCCAGCCACACCTATTTAGAAACAGGAGGGCATTTAATTGTACAGATTTAATTGTAGTGACCCTGAGGGACTATACTGACATTACATCACCTGTGAATACTCCTTTAAAACATATAGGAAAGGATCATGCTTTAAAGTGAGTTGTATTCCTAACATTCTGAAAAGCATACAAATAGCAAACCTACTTCAGACTTATCTCTAGAACTGAGATACTGATGTTCCCTTATTCAGAAGTTGTTCCACAAAATAATGTAGCACAATAGTGCAAAAAGCTTGGGTTTAACTTGCTGTGAAATGTGAAGAGAGGGTACTTTGTGTTAGGAAGAATCACTTGCCACATTATCACAACATCTGGTTCTGCTTTAACTGTTTTAGTGTAGTGATAACCTTTGAGCCAGAAGACACTAGGGATGTCTCCTCTGTTACAGGAATGTATTTGGGTTTGGCAGTGCTTTCTTTTATTTTTAGGCTTGTGATACCAGTTTGTGTTCTGTGTTACTGTCTTGTCTGGCTGTACAGGTATAACATGTGTGTATCCTGGGCACAACATAGCCTACTAAGTATTCCATTGAGTGGAACCATGATCAGCATAGGATAACGCTATCGAAGCCTGACTTCCTCAAGGTTATACTATTATACTAGTATTTGAATCTTCAGCTATTTACCTTCAAATATTTCTTTTGAAGTGGCTTCTCATTGACACTTCTCCAGCGTTCCTCCTTTGCTTCAGTTTCCTTCATATCAACATAATAACCAACTACAGGACTACGCCCAGTATAAACTGGTTCCTTCCACAGTAAAACCAGAGAGTCCTTCCTGACTTCTGTGCATTTGACATCATGGGGTGGCCCTGAAAGGTAAAAGTTGGAGTTGTGGCATTAAAATAAATCCCAAAGGGACCAATGCATAAGACTTCTGAGACCAAAACCAGACACCATGGTGTACCCAGAACTGATATAATGTGCAGCTCCTCTGTATCATATCTAGATCTGATGTAAATACAACTCAAGCCAATCAAAAAGACTAACAAAAAAAATATCTAATTGGTTGAGACTGGTATCTTGATCAAATATCCATGAACTTACAAAATTGACAAATAATCTTCAAACTCTGGGAAATAAATTAATTATTAAGCTAATGTCCTGCTTCAAGGCCTGCTCCAAAGTCCATTGAAGTCAATGAAGGTTGTTTCATTCTCCCCAATGAGTGCTAAAAAAGCCTATGATACATTTAGATAAGGGTTACAAGACCTCATTCTTCTCTGCCTTGTATTTTAGGCAGGTATTTATGTCTACTATTTAAACTAGAAAGCAAAATGGCAGACACAATAGTGGAACAAGAAGGAAAGATAACAAAAAAATACAAGCTGCTTGTAAAATGCCACTGATTAAACAGGGATTACGTAATGCATCATTGTAGAGGTACTAAATTAAAGTGATGGAGATTCAAGCCTAGGCATGAATTTCAGGGCTCCATTGACTCCCTTGCAAATTGAATGCATTGAGGACTTAGAAAATATATCACAGAGCACTCTTGGGCTGTGTCCCACTCAGGATCCTACCAGGTACAGCAATGGTCCACTCTTCACATTTGAAGGGCTTGCTGGGTTTGGAGGGTGTCCCAACACCAGCCAGATTAGCAGCAGCCACTTGGAACTGGTACACCATGTTTTCCTTCAGGTTTTGGATCTGCAGGATCAATAAGATAGTACTTATTAACTTTGGATTAAGACTTCAGAAGAAAGTCACAATGACAATTACTGAATGCATGAGTTTTCTTTTAACTGTGCCTGAAGATGGAAGCATTATTGACATCTTAAGGTGGTAACTGTCTTGGCTTTTCCTCTGATTGGTGATGGAGCATATTTGAGTGGTCTTAGCACACTCAAGTTGTAACCTCCTTTTCCTATTGACAGACACTTTGGTAGTCAGAGAGGAAACAGGCTATTGCTCAACAATCATCTTAGTCTGTCTCATGGTACAGAGTAAGTTCACTTAAGGCAAGAGTTGTCCTCACAGTGGGGTGAAATTCACTCCTGGCATTGCTTCCCATTTCTAAAGCAGCTCAACAAGGTTGTAGCTAGCACTGTCTATAATCTGGGTCAAGAACTGAACACAAAAAGCAGCTGGCACAGAGCTGGTTCCAGCACTGGCAAGCACTGGGATATGTTCACCACGCCCAGTAGGAATGCCATTTCTTGTGAGGGTCTCACTTACAAGTCAGACTATGTCAGTGAATTTACAGAGGATAGTTGGTGCCAGACTAATGGGTAAGTGTACAAAGAATTTTGGAGAGAAGTTTAACAGAGCTAAATAAATTTATTGTCATGGATTTTAAACCCTCTGAACATCTATCTGTACACTGAACCATAGTTCAACCCAACCTGTCTTTGAGATTTGTTTTGGAAATACTTTCTGCACCCCCAGCAATAACAGCAGTTAACCTCTTACCCTGTATGCCCTCTCAGTAACAGCCTTAATGTTGGCCTCCTTCCAGTTCCCAGGAACTCCATCAACCACTTCACGATAGTTCACGTAGTAGCCAGTAATTTCAATTCCACCAGTGAATTTAGGTTGTTTCCATCCCAATACCATTGAGTCACGAACACTCTCGAGTACCATGATGTCATAAGGTGGAGATGGAGCAGCTGTTTCAATGTGAATAACACGTAAGTTAGAAGTAACATTTCAATTGCCAGACTGGCTTTTACTTACCACATTCAGGTGTCTCCCACCTTGTGTTTCCTAATTAGGACAATATTTATGTGCTCAAGGGATGTTTCTGGAGTTGGAATAAGAAATGCAGGATAAAAGCCTCCACAAACGAAATGCAGAAGTCCAAACTGCACAGAAATTAGTTTTCAGGATTCCCTGTTTTTGAAAACCAAGCTCATACATAGTGAAAGACTGTGTTGCAATTGCAGCTCTGATGCAAGTGATCAACACTCACTTTAATGATGTGAAAAATGAGGAAGTAACATTACAGGAAAAGTAAAAGAAAATGGAGATGCAATGAATTGTTTTCTTTTGCATAAAGCAAACTTTTTTTCACACATACAGTATTCATTGTAGTTCCTCTTCTTTTTTAAGTAGTCTCACATTCTTCTCTCTCAAGAATGGACTTTATCTGTTTCTTTTTTTCTTTTAAATTTACACACTGTGCAAATTTTATCATTGCACCCATCATATGATCTTACCTTAACAGAGGACAGTATGATCATAGGCAGTGTAGACTGACCAGAAACGGAACATGTCTGTTACTGGAACTTACTTTAAAGAATGCATGGCATAATCCTCCTTCTTAGATTTTCTTTTTTTAATAATACAGAAATCATTGGCTTCATCCCAACCCAATTTCTTATATTTCTTCTGTATCTAGTAGGGAAACGCTTGCCTGCTTTTCACACACCAGTGAAAAGCTCTGCTTGTGACCCTGAAGTCCTAGTGTGGATGGAAATCCCACATCATATATGTTTCCTTTTGTCTTTAATGTTTTATATCTGTGTCAACTAGCCCCAGGTGCCTCTGCTTTGTTTTCTGTTCAACATTTTGCACAAGCCTTTTGAGTCTCATTTCAGAGGCCTGGGGAGGAGTTCAGTTCATTGGCCCGGTACCAGGACTTAAGTGAAATTCAAGACCCACATTTCTTGGGCACAATGGGTGTTTAGGTGCTGAAAATATAAAACATGATTTTTTGAATGTGTCTTTAACTTGATAGGTTTTCCTCCTTTCATATTGCTATCAGAGATAGAACACAACATTCAGAGTGTGTCAGAGATAAGCTGTAGTTCAGGCATAAATCCACAAAGGTTCTACATATATCCTAACAGAACACAGATTTTCATACTTGCCATTATAATCAGATTTTGTTTCCTGCCCATATATAACCCAGAGACTAGTTAACCAGATTCCAAAGAAATTATTGAAGTGATTTAGAAATACTTTAGTATCTTAGATATGTTAATATGTAGCCAAACAAGCCATTAAATTACTAAATGTATTTAAATGTTTGATTTTCAGTAACCTCTAAGTTTGTAAAGAGGTCTTCAATACCATTATATGCATAATGATCTTAATGGAGAGCTGAGCACATAATTAACGGGTCTGATGGAAGATGCATCACCATAGAGCACTTCCGCTTGAGGCACAGATGAACAGAGGTCACAGCAGTCTGAAGTGGATGTACCAAAGCAGCAAAATCTATTTATTTTATTAATTCTCACCTGTATCTTTCTTCTTTGTAACTTTTTCCACTGCCAAAAGATCCCCAGGTTGAGACTTACTTGTCTGCTTAGCAGCAACTTTTTGTGGTGCAGAAGTGACAGCGTCCTTAACCACTTCTCTCATGTTACTGTCTCCTGTACTTCCCAGTATGTCATAGCTACTGGGAAGTGTGTCTCTATTAAATTTAGCATTGCATTTTAGCAAAGCGTCTGTGTCAAAAATAGGCTGGGAGGTCTCATGCATGCCTTCCCAGCTGGCAATGTGGTCTGTTAGTCCACCAGCTTTACCACTCAGTTCAGGACACACACCATGAAGCATTCCTCCCCCTGTAGTTGCCAGAAAACAGCAAAGACATTATGAATTAGAATACATTCTTTTTACTTAATTTAGTCAACAGAATTAAGAAATGCACACAGCGAACAATACAGCCAAAATATGACAAATCACTGGGTTTACGCACAAAATGTTAATCTTGAATTCACAAAAATTTTTAATGTACACAATACTTCTCAGCCTGCTCAGAAATAATACTTTTTTTTTTTAAACAATGTCTAGTTTTCAGAGCAGAAAAAAGATGGAAAGTTAATAGTATTCTTAATTTGCTACAATTATTTTAGGATTAGATCTTCCAGATCAAGTTTCTGATCCTTTCAAGATGATCTCAGAAAATTGCTTTAGGACACATCTTTCTGCTCCAAGGTTGAGAGGTACGCAGTTTTGATAAAAATGAGAGTGAGGGTGTAGCAGACATGCAATTTATTGTAGCCTGATGGCCTCATTAATCTTCATGGATTAGTTCAGGCAGCAGCAAACAGAAATAATCCATCAGCAAAGGGAGAACACATAGGGTTATAGAAGGTTTACAAAAGACACATTGCACTTACTATTAGGTTTAGGTATGGGAACAAATTTCTTAGAAACTGACTGTATATAGGATGGTGTGCATTAGAGGTGATATACCAGATTACAGAATCAAAATGACCTTCCATTTTCCCCATGCCTATGAAGTGAACTTGGCAGTGCCCTCATACAGTGGTTCACAAGAAGCACCTGAAGAAGACTGGATGGTGAAGGTGAACAGTCTACAAGAGTGCAGTGTCTGTGAAACAATGACTGTGAGACCATAGGATCTATGGATAAATTATTATTTGTAGAGAACATTGTAAAACAAAAAAATTAGTTACAAGTAATTGCTGAAAACATATTTACTTAATTAAAACACATATACCGTTGAAAAGAGCAATGGAAAATAGCTTACCAATGGCTGCTTTCACCTCTATAGGCTCTGAATCCTGGGAAAATTCACTGAGCCCGGCTGCATTAACAGCTCTTACTCTGAAAATGTACTTTTCACCATTGGTGAGCCCATGGCAAATGAATCTAAAACAAATCAGAGAAGGAACACTTAGAAACTATTATAAAGAAAATAAAAATCTTAAGAGGACACAGAAAATATTTCTTCCATAAAGTTTATTCTGGTTTCTGAAAACAGAGGATAAACCATGACCCCAGTCACTTATATGTCTAAACCCATGTCTCTTTAGACATACCATTTACCAATACCCTTTCCTCCTTAAGACTATATGAGTTTTTGTGTTACCACAGGGTCTACCTTACTTCTGCTAGTATGTAAAATCCATACTTTCTAATAGAAAAAAAGTGAAAATCTGCAGAGGTAAGGTCTATATTTACTTCTAATGGGATATTTTCATGACAGAAGTAAAAGATACATGTAACACAAGCTCCCATAAATCACTTCCAATCATAAATGAAAAACTGCAGTGTTAAAAAAATTTACAGGGCATTGTATAAGAGTTGAATGATTTTTTAATTTCAGTTTCTTGCTTCTATACATGACACAATAATCCAAGTCAGACAAATTCTTTCATTCAAATAAGTTTTTTACCGTTGTTACATTAAAAAACCCTCATAAATTTTTTCTTGTGTCCACTCTGAAAACACAAAATTTTCCAAGACAGGGATCATTTATATAAGTTGTGATTTGGAAATTTTAACTCTTTATTTAAAACAACATTAATTTTTCAATAGGTATTTTAAGTGTATTTTATTGCATGTTACATTTTTTTGTTCTACTTCATAATGTCATGTCATGTACTAGCAACACTGACTTCATGCAATGGTGTATGATGCAAATGTAACATGGAAAACAAAACCAAAGGCTTATTTTGCGGGGAAAAAATAAAACACGAATCAAAATTTTCAGAGTGGAATTTTCTCTACCCATTCTACTAGTCTTTTCCAAATCATTTGCTTTCACCAGGATGTGTGCAGAAAACAAATTTCAAAAGCTTAAAATATTCTGCATAATGAAAATTATGACCTACAGCTAATGCTCAACTTGAAAAAACAAGAGTTAACAGACATTTTAACATAGTGACTAAAAATTCTATCACAGTGATAGAAACCTATGCAGTGTAGTTATATCACAATATGTAGTAACTCAGAACAATAGTTTATTTCTAAGGTGAATAAAGATCACATTTCATATTTTAAAATAAGCAAAAGAAACTTTCCATGAAGCATGAAACTTCACCAATACTTGATATAACTACAATAGAAATGATGGAAGTCTATATGAAAATATATAATATTGCTACATACAGCTGTTGCAATATAAATGCACAAAAAATACTAAAGGAAAATCGTTGTGCTTGTGTTCAGGAAAATTAGGTTTTAGGTACTTTTGATATACTAAGCATTTACTGTGCTCTTCTAAACCACAAAGTCAGTCTAAGAGTATTTATCAGAGCCTCACTTATTTTAACACAGGTTGTCATGGACAGTAATTACAAGTAAGCGTAATCAGTCATAACAAGCAGGGACTACTTCTGTACTGACATCAATCCACTTGAGAGAAAGTTCTGCAATTACTACTTCAGACTCTGAAGATTACATCCTTATTCAAACAACCCCAAATTTGATTTTGTGAGGTTTTAAATCTTGATTACTTTTTCTGACTAGAGACCAAACTTCATATCAGTAAGAAATGTGAGTTTGTACCCAATATTTAAGTGTTCATTAATATCTTGATGATTGCAAGTGAAAGAGCAATTAGAAGTAATATTGTTAGTGTGATATAGTCCATATGCCCTCCTGACAGACTACATACACAGTCCAGAAATGTTTACAGAACTCTTTCAAAACAAAGCACTTTGCTTCCAAACATTATGCAGTTTCGTTTTCCACATTTGTAACTTCCTCGCTGTACTGTTTTTCATCAAACAGTACAACAGCTAGAACCACTGAGTTGCTTCTCTTTTCTTCACTAGCAATGTCTATGTTTTTTCCTCCTTGCGTAATTATTCCTAATATAAGGTTGATTATAATTTCTTTTTGGGCAAGACTCACATTTTGAAGTATGTTTTTATAACTTCTTATGAACTTCACCTGCGAGACTGATTTAAGCCTTCTGGTTACCACAGAGAGATTAACTCTGCTACTACTAATGACTGGAAAGCACTTATGTCCTGTAGATCCAAAACTTGTACCATAATTTTCGTGCTTTAAAATTCATTACCTTGTGCCTTTCACTGGATTGTTGTTGCATGGTTCCCAATGACCAGATCCATTTACACTTGATTCAATGTAGTACCCAACCAGCTCCTTGGCATCTGGGGGCTCTGTCCAGGTGACAACAACTGAGGTGTCTGTATTTCTAGTTGGCATAATACGGCCAGGAGCTTTGGGAATATCTATGGGAGAGAAGCAGAAATAAATTTGTGACCAGCCAGTCAAAAGTTAAAAATAAAATAAGGATGACATTCTATTCTTGATTTTACTAGCATGACTTAGATTTAACCTTCAAAAAACTTCTCTGATTTAAGGACAGAACAGGATCAGTAGGCAAAAGCCTTTGGTGGTGAGTTCCCTCACTTTTCCATTGCCTATGATTCAGGGCATTTCTTTCAAATTATATTTAATTCATCCTCTTGTACTGAATATCTGCACCAGAGATGTGATTCAGAGCCTTCTAAAAGGTAAAATGTGTTAGGTGCACATTGAAGATCTTCTGCAGCCCATAGGATAAGCCAAAACCCAATGCCCCTGTTAAGTAGTCAAGTGTATCTACAGTGTTTTTTGAGAAGAGACATTTTACTCTTCTTAAAAAAATGTAACTCATGCTCATCAAAGTGCTCTTAGAACTCAATATGAAGTAAACAGAGACCATCTGGGAATTGGATTGAAATCTGCATTGCTGTTTGAAAACAAATTGCTTATGTAGGTGTAGCTACTGATGCTTTACTGGGTTGAACATCTTGGCTTCTCTTCCAGTGAAAATAGTCTCTTCATTCATGTAAGTATTAAATTCTTCACTTTTGTTTAATTTGGCAAACAAGGAAGGTTAAACTCTGCTGATGCCTAGGCTTATTTTCAATAAAGACTGTAAGTGAAACAAAACACTTTGCACTTCCTTGAGTTTTAATTTTCTTTTGCTATTTGAAGTCTTTTCAGTTCTTGGCATCATTATTTGAAGCTTAATTTCCTTGGTTTACATCTGTCATTTGACTATGCACTAAAGGTTGAACAACCCAAAACCAAAATTATTTTAGATAAGGAAAATAAATAATTCACTAGTTTTCATACTTGAATTATTTTCTGGGCAGCTATCTGCCTACAGAAAAACAATTACATCACCAACTGAAAAGTTACCATGGAGGTAATTTAATACATATGATCACACACTTACCGAGTTTGTCATCCACTACAGTGGCTTCAGTTGCTTCTGAGGGTTCACCAATTCCAGCTGAATTGCAACAGCGAACTCGGAAGCAGTAGGATTTGCCTTCAGCCAAATCAAAAACTGCAAAGCGAGGAGACTTCACAGGGATCTCTGTGTTCACCCTTTGCCAGTCCTCTGTGCCAGCAACACACTGCAGTCAAACCCAGAAACCATGTTTGGAACCAAAGTCTCTGAAACCTCAGTGTCTAACCCAACAAGGCTTTCTACTCAGACCACCAAATCCACCTACCCCAGAAAACTTAAATAAAAGTTTACTGGGTTTTATACACCAAAGCTAAACTCCTCTCCACCACAAGGATGTGATATTATTAACTGCTGCATCCAGTCTGGCCCAGTTTCAAAATAAGGTCTGCAGACATTCACCATCATGTAAAGAGCAAAACTCTAACATTACCACATTGCTTCTAGATGTTCTTATGTCACTCTTAATATTTTGGTGTGTATTCCAGAATAAGGAATCTGACCCTCACAAGGATATGACTCTCATTTTCCAGAAAAAATTAACATGTGCAATTAATGTTTTCATTTCTGTGGCTAGAAACTCTACATACCATGATCACTTACACCACTAATACTAATGATTAATTTTTCATTGTGATTAACATTAAGTATTATTTCAAGTATGGTTCTGGATTCTGAGGGATTCAGATTCTCAGGAGAATGTTCTCTGACTATGTGACATTAGTGCTGAGTACTCAGCATACAATCAGTTATTAAAAAGCTTTTTCATATGGAAAGTCAAAATTCATATATTCACCCTCTCTAAGGCTGTTGCTAAGTGAAACTCATTTATTTAGACCAGATTTTGTACAAGAGAGGAAAAACACATAATGGGAAGATATTTATGTCTCCCTTGATGACACCTCCAGCCTGATTGGGAAAAGCATTGATAAAAAAGTTTCGAGCCATGAGCTACGAGTGAAAAGGGTGATGGTGTGAAGAATTTTCTTGGCTAGCAGCCATGAAAAAACATAGCAGGAAAGCAGAACACTGAAATGAAAACTGATTTTGTTCTAGAAAATCAGAAAAGAAATTTTGTCATCTTTGTTGAGTCAGTGAAACAAATGGAAAGTTAATGTAGAGGATAAATATAAAAAGGCAGCTGGAAGAGAAAGTGCTGATGCCAAGAAACTCTTGCAGAATCTTCCATCCAAAATGTTTACAATCTGTCTTACCAGACAAGCTTCATTTATACAAATTTTATGTATACATTTTATATATCATATATATATATATAAAAGATCCATATGTATAAACATGTAACTTTGCTCTGTGCTTTCTCATTATAGAGGGAGTTTGGCAGTCTGTCTACTCCAGGGTAGGTGAATAACACAATTCACAAAAAGAATGTTACACTTTGTGACACATTCTGCATCTGCATTCCTGTTTTTCTTCCTTCTTCTCTCCTTAGTTTATCTTAATCTACAGTTTAACAATTTTCTTGGTGAAGTTCCGGTCCTGGCCCTTTTGAAAGTCTCAAACAAGAAAGAAAGTTAACTGTAAGTCCAGAAGAGATGGCAAAACAAACAAAAGATTGCCAGAGCATACTTTTGATTTTGTCCAATTTTACCTTTTCCACAAAGTACATGATACCCTCATGGCCCCTCTGTCCAGGAGGTTTCCAGCTAAGCACAACATAGTTCTTGGTGGCTTCAATAACTCGGAGGTCAGTAGGGGGACCAGGAACAACACCCTCTGAAGAACAATGGAGAAGAATAGGGAAGTAATATTTAATTTCTTCATATTTTTATCAGAATTGGTGTAATAAATAAAATATAGGAGTATTAATATACCTTGGCACCTGGTATTTTTAAAAACATAGAGTTAGAAGTCTTCTAAATATCGATTTTAAATGTCCTTCTTTTAATTCTGAGCATGTTTCTTTGTTAGATCTTGAATAATGAAACCTCACCTCAACGACCCAGTTGTGAGTTATTTGAGGTTGAACGACTCTCAGAACAAGGAACTTTGGGCGTGTGCCAAAGTCCACTGAACTCACCCAGAGTTCTCCTAATTACTCAGCCAGCTTCACATTAGACTTTTGTAGGCAAAAGGGCTGTGTTTACCTGCAGGTTCTTCCTCAGTCACAATAATCTGTCCAGTCCAAGGAGCAGAAGGGTGACCTGAAACAAATGTCAGATGTATCATGGAGCAGGAACTCTTGAAACAATGAGAAAACTGACTCTTCTGTGGTTCAAAACTAACCACATCCCTGTGAGCTCCCTTTTGGTTAATGCTGTGACTATTACTCATGTAACAAGCTAGTTACCCACGCCAGTTGCAGGCTTACCAGCTTGAATATTGAGAGCAGCTCAGCAATCAATATAGCTAGAAAATTTAATCCACCGAAACATGTATTCCTTCCTGAAATGTCACTGAAGTCTCCTAGGTGACAAGCAGAGCTATTTGGTTCACTCAGCTCATCATTTTCAGAGAATTAATTTCAACTTTATTTTCGATCCTCTATTCCTTTGGTTTAACAGCTCACTTATTAAAGGAACAGCCAAATTCCTGCAGGCTGCTTTTTGTAATTTTTTAACCACTTTCCTTCACATTACCAGCTCTTAAATCATGGGTCACAGTCACAAACAGAAATGTCTCAGCCTGACTCAACACATCCACTTGATTTAATGTGGGTGGCTCTCTCAGCACCTCTGTGTTATCATATTATTGCAGTTATGCATTCAGCTATCAACCAGGTCAGTGCACTTTCAGAGATAATTTTTGCAAATGCTGTTCTCCACCTCCACACTGTTCATGTTATGTTGGCTGATCTGTTGTGGAGATGCAACCACAGAGGGAGCAGCTGGGGAGGAAAGATCACAAGGGATGAGAAGAGGAGATATAATGGAAATAAGTCACCAAGTCCAGACTTCATCTCCTGAGAAAGCTTCTATGCTGCCCATTGAGAAGACATAGTCCCCCAGACTTTGGGTTTCGCAAATATGATTGAATGCAATGTTTCCTGGCCTCCTTCCTTTGGCCTTTGGTTTTTATCTTGAATGGGAACCTAGATTACCTGGCTGCAGTCTGTAGCTTGCAGCATTGTATACAGTAACTCATGCAAGCTGGGACCATTGGAGCCCTGTAGCTTTGCATACAATGCCCCTTCACATTGGATCATTTTAAATGTATATGTTCAGAAATATGTAAAAATAGATTTTCAATAGACGTAGAAATTGATTTTAAGCATATGATCATGGCATAAGGGTAGAGAGGTGGATTTGGAAGCAAAATGCTTGAGACATTGCAAGGCCACAGAAAAAATACCCTTGACTTGTAAAATGCTAACGTTAAAGCAGAGAGCCCGGGATCTGTTGGGCTGTCCTGGTATTGTACTGGTATAATTGCATGACTTTGTCACATGAGCACAGAATGAGCCACCCTTGTCTGTGGCTCAGAGAGAGCTTATTCACAGGATCTGTTCAGCTATTTTGTTGTCTGAACAAAAGCAATTCTCTCTAGCTCTCCTGTGCCTTTTCCCCCCCTCTTACTGCGAGTTTGAAGCGTAGCACCGCAGCCAGCCAAAGCCATTTCAGCAGATAGAGCACTTTCTGCAAGGAGCACTGAGATTTCTTCTTGGCAAAGCTGCCTCCAAAGAATATTTTTGTTTTGTATTGCTCCCTCTAGTGGGATTTTGAAGGCTTCTGAGTTGATAGTTGTAATATGCTTTTGTTTCTTTTAAATGGGTTGTGATTCCTTAAGCCTCTCAAGCAACCTGAAAAAAGCACATCTTACTTCTAAGCCTGGCTCTGTCTGCAGGATCCAGAGCAGCCACGGGCTCTGACACCCGGGAGGGTAGGCTGACACCAGCTTTGTTCACAGCTCGGACCCGGAAGATGTAGGAACGCCCTTCAATCAGACCAGTGACAGGAAAACGAGCAAACTTCACGGGATTCTCATTGCACTGGGTCCAGTGGGCAGTGCCAACCTCACACCTGAAAAATACAAACAGCAAGAGCAGTGTTTGGATGGGAAAAGCACTGGGGGCACCCACGTGCCTTTGCAGCCTCACCATCTGTTCGCGTACATTGGCTGGTCTGCACAAGTTTCCTCAGCAGCTTTATACACCAAGGCAGCTGCACCAAGGCATCAAGGCTGAAGTACCATCTACGCACGTGCTAAATCCCTCACAGCTGCACCCCTTCTTTTCTGAACTGAAGAGGGACAGGAGCAGAACTCACTTCATGGCTTACACCCTCCAAAGTATGCTTAGGGAGTGTCAGCTTTAGCATACTTGAAGGGACATGAAACACGTCTCTCTTGCAGTTGCCAGAAGGTGACTAGTTCATCTTCCCTGCACAGTGCTGCACTGTACATGCAGCAAAGTGGTGGGCTTCATGGGGTGCAGAGACCTCCACTGAGAGTTCTGGGACCAGCACAGCACAGAGATGGCTATGAACGGGGTTAAAGTGGGGCACTTAGCCATACCCTGCTTCAGAGACTGCTGAGGCTGCCAAGGGAGCCTTGTGGGGTGCTGGCCACAATCCCTGCAATGACAAGACCCAGCGTGGTGGTCCTAGTCACAAAGCTGTGAAGCCTCACATACGTCAGGAGACTGGTTTTTGGCAGAAGGAAGAGAAAACCGTCAGCCACTTCAGCTTGGGGGGCCAGGAGGAGCCTACGGTGATGGCTGTCCAGTATGCAGTGACGTGGTCAACAGGAATATGACCTTCTAGCTTGGGAAAGACTTTTTATTGCCGATGAGATATCTGCCAAAGTGAATGTTACTGTACCTACCCAGACTTCTTGGTACACACAAGCATCTGTTGTTGTGAGAATTGTTACTATCCCACTCAGGGCAGTTTTCTGGTTCTGGTTTCTGCTTGGGGTGAGGGATGCCCCAGCTTTGCCTTTAGCATTACCACAGACTTGGCTTGGTGGCTTGGACCACCCTACAAGGCAGTTAGGGCCTACCCTGGCTGAATGTTTGAGTAATTAATTATCTTCGGTGGGATCAAACACTGGAGAACAGTAACAAACCTTTCAATTTAGGAGCAAATGCAGGATAAAAGAGGTGAACACAAGAGAAAAAGCAAAATGCCATTTGTCTTGCAGTTAGTCTCAGTGCTAACATCCCTCAAATGGCCTAATTTTAAAATGAGATACTATTGTTCAGAGCCTAGTCTTGTCTTTTGTTCAGGATTTTTCAATGAATGTTAAAGAGCTCTAGCTCAGACCTAGTGCAGCATAGTTACAGCAGCGATTCACACTCAAAAGTTATCAAAACGGTAAAGTTATATTTGAATGTTAGATTTATTTCAAAAAGCAATGCCATTTTTTTACAGATATACAATGTATGTATATACAATGGCATAACATAGTGGTATATTTCATATATATGTGTGTGTGCATATATGTATGTAATGTTTGGGTGTTTTTTACATGCATCTGAATAGGCCCACAGGAACTGCTTATTACTAATGGTGTATTCTGTTACAGAAGTTCAAACAAATACTACCAGAACTGAAGATGATTGCAAGACTCAAAATACTGACAAATTTCTTATATCCCAGGCTTCTATGCTCCTTCCACTGTGTGACACATGGAAGTTTCATATTTTTAAAAATTATTTCCAATTCTTACTGTTGCAGAGAAAACCAAGCAAACATGAGCTGCATGAAGCTTGTGAATCTAAGAGCTTGGATAACAACATCATAAAAGAAAGAAAGCCAAGTCTCTTTGAGGTACTATTTTGTTTTCTGGTACATAGTAACTATCAGGAAAGAGGCAGGAGAGTCCTGGTAGGGAAGGAGGCACAGCTGTCTGATGAAGGGACAGATCCTGTAAGGTACCAAACACTGCAAAGTGCCACGGCCTCTCAAGCCTCAGAGGAAGCAGAGAGGGCAGAGCTATGCAGCATCTTGCAGAATCCTTTCTATGCAGTTAAATGAAGCAAGATGGGATTATGCCCATGAAAGTTAGATCGGGCCCAGGCAATCTAAAACAAAAAAGCAATTTCCTTCTGGCCAGCACCAAGAATGAAAATAACAAATTACTATTTTATCTCATGTTTTTCAATGTGCTGTTAGTTTTTCAAGTTAGAATGAGCAGCAACATGAATTCTCCAGTTCAGCATGCTCACTGACCTGTCAATGAAATATCCAAGGATGGGGTTTCCTCCATCAACAGCGGGTTGCTTCCAGGAAACAATGACATAATCTTTGTTGGCATCTAAGCACTGCACATCCAGTGGTGCACCAGGGGCTCCAGGGATTTCAGCATCAGCATCTATAAGGATGGAGAAATATGTTTCCAAATGTGAACCACAGTTCTTTCTTTCACAATTATTAATCTTTAAGGACTGAACTGTGTTCCTACCAAGCTAAAAAAAAAAAATAAAAAAAAAAAAAATAAAAGGAAGTTCCATTACTGGCTTCAAAAAGTATTTGCTTTCATATTGTCAGTATTTTTCTACATATTTGTTTTCTCTTTGCCACATTTACAAGTACTTAATATGTTACAGCATACTGTAATGTAACTCACTTAGGTATTTTAAATAAAATTAGTATCATGCATTCCATTTAGGGAGCTGCCAGAGACACCGCTGAACAAAAAACTTGGCAGACTGTGCCTTACAGCCAGGCAATAGTTGAATCAAAAGTATTCACGCATTGGATATAACAACATTAAATATCTTATCTCCACTCATAGTCCTTCATTGTTTGATTTTGGTTAGCTACAAACTGGAAAGGTATCAAAAGCTTTTGAAGTTTAATTATATTACACATGCCTTATCACTGTGGAATATAACCTTCATAAGGATGAGCATATTGTTTCTTTCAAGTGTTTATCACAAATCTGGGACTGCTGGTGTCAAAGGGCCTTGATGCCAGGATCAGCTTCTGGACATATCTTATCTAAAGCTTTAAAAAACAGCATAGTGTTGGGCACCGGGGAATTTTACTGTGTACATACAGTCTGATTTGTGAGATGGTGTAATTTTCATGTAAAGAAAAATAACCTTGCAGCAAGATTGTGTGAAAGACTTCCAAATCAGAGAAGTGGTTTCTCTGAAGAATAACATCAATTTATGCAATTACGTGTAGTTATTTTCAAGGCCTGCTGTGAGCTACTTCAAGAGAAGACCTGACTAAGATGTATATACCCCAATAAACAATATTTTGCTAATAAATATTTTTCATACATTCCTTCTAAACCCCAGAATTTTTAGAAAGGTTTAATATTACAAGGCATTACAGGATTTTGTATTACAATATACAGTAACCCCTATTTTTTATGGTTTTGACTTTCAGTAAAAAATGCCTTATAAAAGTATGTAACATACTTCATTAAGTAAAACAACAGTCTTCCTTAAAAACAGCTATACTTTATACTATGTCTTCTCTTATAGACCAAGTAGCATCACACGGAACTTTTGAAACTGCACCACAGTTGCCAAGTCCAGGTTCTTATTACAGGTAACTCGATGCATTTTCAAAAGTGATAACATACAGAGTAAACAATCCAGTTAACATCACAAAATGCTAAGAACATTAAGAGTAATAAGAATATGTCTCCAGTGACCTCTTTATAAAAGGTTTTAATTGTCCATATTTACCAATTAACGAAATATGAGAAAACAGTTTCTTTCCAAGACAGGCTGGGAAATAGCTGGGACAACTAGCATTGCTGATCAGCCTCTGGGAGGCTAGGATTTCATCCCTGATGTCTTGCTGACAAATGATGACCTGTAGCCATGGCAGAGGAGTCACACATGCTCTCAAAGCCTGTCTGAAGACCTAATGTTATGAACCTAATCAGTCCTTTTCTCCCTTCTGTCACAGGGAGGTCTATGTGTGACACAAAAAGACACCTGCTCCAGGTAAAATACCATAGCTAGCCATTTACAGCAAATTTGTTTACAGTTTAGGAGGAGCAGTGAGGAATATACTAGCCAACCAAGGCTGTGGGGACCATTTAAATAGGAACATAGAATATAATTAATCTAATCAGAATTGGGCAAATTGGCTAGTAAGATACCCTGGTGAAAGGGATAGTGGGTTCACATCCAGGTCACACCTGCATTGCTAGATGATGTAATAGGATTGAGGGTGACAATTTATTTATATGGCAGCAGAATGTAAAATAAAGAAAGACAAGTCCTATTTCTTGTCACAGATACTCATTTCAATAGACTTTTTCTTTATTCAGGTGTTGAAAACATCTGCTTTAGTTGTATTTTCTGATCAGGCTGTTATCTCACACAGCTCTGCTGGACTTAGCAAGACAGAACCATTCTGGGCATGGTCTTGAAGCCAAGATTTTCTAGAACCTTTTGAATTAGCATTACACACTTCAGCTGCTTTTAGCATCTGGGACAGATATAGAATCAGTAAACACAACCTGATAGCAATGGCTCCTTTTAAAGAAATAATTCTCAATTGACATTCAGTGAAGTTTTTCATGATATAAGCAAACAACACTCAGAAAAATAACATTTTAATTCTACACTTTGCTGCATTACTTTAGAGAATCACAGAATGGTTGAGATTAGCAGACAACTCCAGAGATGGCCTAGTTCAACCCCTGGCTCAGAGTCAGCCTGAGCTGGTTGTCCAGGGCCATGTCAAATCAAGGTTTGGAATCTCTAAGGATTGAGACTTCACAGCCTTCTGGGTAACCTTTTCCAGTGTTCAACCACCCTCACAGTTAAAAAAAAAAAAGAAAAAAAAAAAAGGTGCAGATTTTTTTATGTTTAAATGAGCTTCCTTTATTTTAACTTAGGTCCATTGCCTCGTGTTCTGGCACTGGGCACCACTGAAAAGAGCCTGGCTCTGTCTTCTTTACTTCACTCCATCAGGTACTTATACATGTGCATAAACTCCTCCTAAGACCTCTGTTCTCCAGGCTGAACAGTCCCAGCTCTCTCAGCCTTTCCTCATATGAGAGATGCTCCATGCCCTAAATCACCTTCAAAGCCCTTCACTGGACTAACTCCAGTGAGTCCATGTCTCTTTGTTTTGGGGATGTCAGAACAGGATCCAGCATTCCAAATGAGTCTCACTAGTGCTGAGTAGAGGGGAAGGATCTCCTCCTCAGCCTGCTGGCAATGGTCTTCCTAATGCAGCCCAGGATGCCACTGTTCTTCTTTGTGACAAGGGCACATATTCACCTTGTTGTCCACCAGGATCTTTTCTGAAAAGCATCTTTCCATCCAGTCAGAAACCAGCCTATACTGCTGCATGAGATTATGCTTCCCCAGGTGCAGATCTTTGTATCCCTTCCATTGTACTGTTCTTGCTGCACTGTGCATTACAGAGAATTCCTCAAAAGGTGCACAAAATCTTGATAAAAATAGTGCAGTTTAGAAAGAAGTGAGATGGTTACAAAAGTGCATTTTCAATTATTATGTGTATTTTTCCTCCTTAAGAATTATGTTCAGTACTCTTCACCAGCTAAAACTAAGAAGGAGTAGTGAAGTTACATCAATACCCTAAATTTCCTCCTCAGAATGCCAATGGAGTTTAGAATTCTGGCACGTGACATCAAAGCATGAGATATGCATTGAGTATTTTACAGAGATAACAACTGGAAACCATATTGCTAGAATCTATTAATAGAAAATAATTATTCTCTTTTTAATGAGAGGAAAGGGGAAAAAACCCACTCAAATATCTGAGACTGATTTTGCCAGCATGTTTTCCTCAGTTCTGTAGTGAGTTTTGTTCACAAGAGAGTAACCTACCTCGAACAAAGACATAGCCACTGTACTCTTCATAATACTCTCCCATCGTCACTCGTAGAGTGTAAAGACCTTCATCTTCCTTGTTTGCATGAGGCAGTGTTAATGAAGCTCGCTCCCCGCTCCACTGCATCTTGACCCATTTGGATGGTGTAATAAGAACCCCTAGGAATTAGAGAATTTCATGAAGAAGTAGCTGGATCTACTGGGGAATACATTCTGAATACAGAAAATATATTTGATAGATTGGAAATACACAAGAGACCATTCTTATTAGATGACTTTCTATCTTTGAACACAATCACAGCTAATTCTGCTCTCATGACAATTTTGTCTTCAATTTCAAAGTGTAACTTCAGAAAGCAACAGGGTTTTTTATCAGCTGTTGCACAATATATTTGTGCAACTACTTCATAAATGTCTTGGCACAGAAATAAATAGTAAAAGCTATATGGACTTTGTAAATGGGCCATACAGAAGTTGGATCTGATTGAAATGCTTCTAATTTAGATTTTTTTTTAAGAAAGAAAATATTCCTAGAATACATTTCCACACTGCCGTGTCAGTTTTCTGTGGTTTCACATCAAAATGCTAACTTTTGAAACAATTTTAGTTGAAAAAGAGAAAATACTACTGTTGGAAAAAAAAGAATAAAGTGATGGCCAAATCATTATGTACACATATGCTGAAATACATAAAGATTTGCATGAAATAAGTGTGTATTTCTTTTTGTCAAACATTCTCACCATTTCTGTACCATTCGATGTCTGGTTTGAAGCGCTTGATATCAGGATTGATGACAACTGTGCAGCCCAGACTCATTGTTTCGCCTTCTCTGCCAAAGGCTACATCAAACTTGTCGACAAAGCTGATTTCAAACCTGGAAGCATAGCCATGCGGGGTAATGGCAACTGTACAAAGGGAAAAAAAATAATCTGGCTGTTTACTTTGTCTTTCCTTTGTGATCACAGTAGGAAGAAAACATACACAGTGATTATGAATACGCTCTCAGCTAAAGTTTAAGTTATAAATAGGAATAATATATGTATTGAATTATCAGCTTAAGAGGTAATTGCAGTGTAAAATTATCCAAGCCCTTTCTATCACAAAGAATCAACTATTTCTTCATTCATACAACTCTAGTTCTTACAGATAGTCCATTTTACCAGGGAGAGGCTCTTACAGAATTTAATTTCTGAATTTTCAAAATTTCAGATCCACATATTTTATCATGCAGCTTGTTTCATAACATAAAAAGTCTTCTATTTATGATTAATTATTTGTTCAGGTCAAGTTGATCTTTAGCTTATATGGTTCTTCTCTTTCCCTTTTTAACTCCTTGCTCTATCTCAGACCAGTCATGTGTCCACTCAGCCTTTTCTTCTATAAGCTAAATAAACCTTTAGGTGAGCTATTAGTATAAAATGAGCTTTCTAATTCCCCAGGCATGTTTCTATACTTGCTCCTGAATTTATCTTTTCTGATGCTGCGTGTCCCAAGCTGTGCAGTCTTCCAGACTATCTTAAGTGCCTTACACTTGCACTGCACATACGTGGCACAGGGGCTTTCATGTTTCTTTAGAGAACAGCTCAGTTGATAAAACCTAAGGTCTTATTTTCCTTTGACACAACTGGCCTATGCTAGGTCTTCCTGTGATCAATGGACATATGTAAATCCTGATCTTTCCCATAACCAAGTGATAGATCCCAAATTATATTGGAAATGTATGGCATTATATTCTGTAATGTGGTACATAACCTTGTTTCTATTATTTCAGAACTTTGTCATATAAATGCCAGCTAGTATGCCTTTGTAGCATATCTCTGATTCTATTTGTGCTGCTACAAGAAAAGTCCAGAAGTCTCATCTGTCAAGCCTTTCATGCGTTCCCTAGCACACTTCACCCACGTAGCATATGAGGGTGAATTGTCTCATCATCATGGAAATATCTGTAATACTGTAATAAATACTGTAAAAATCTGCAGTACTGTAAATCACATCAAAATGTGAGGTTCTCAGGTAAAACAAACTACAATTTTTACCTTCTCATGTCCAAAATAGTCAAACTGGGTTCTGGATATTTGATATTTTACCATGGAATCACATAGGCAGCAGACCTAGAAAGCAATGCCATTCCCCTGCTAGTGAGGCGACCACCATCTGAAATTGTAGAACTCAGGACTTCTGTAAATCAGACCTGCTTCCTTTTTAAATAATGTTACTAAATATTCTGCTTAGTGGTATGTCATGATGTCACAACTATAAATAAAAGTGTCAAACATATTGCTACTTACATGGAGAAATGGAAAGACTTCCACCATGCAAAAGACTTGCATCAATTTCTCCTTTGTACCCTACATAGAAAAAGACAAATCCAGTCACTATCACCTGGAGGTAAAGGCTCTCTGAGACACAAAACCAAAACAGGTAATATGCATCTTAACAGAAAAAACTTGAAGGAAATATTTTGCAACCTACTCTTTACCACGAGGGAAGCATAAACTGAAACTTCTCCTTTGACATTCATAGCAGAGGCCCTGTACTGGGCAGTGTCATCAAATTCACATCTGAAATTACAGAAAAAGATTAGGCAGAACACACATTTATTCATTCTTATAGCCTCTCCTCTGTTTTAGATTAAGTAAATTCTCAGAAATCTGGGAAAAATCTATAAAGTAAAAGCTTGGGAAACAAATGCACTGGACACTGGATTGACTGTAGCAATTAAGTTTTTCTCAAGTCTTAAAACATAGTGTTTGAAATGAATGTTTCTTTTCAAATATCACTTACATATTTGAATTTGAGAATACAGCACAAGTAGGAAAAACTATCTGATAATATTTATCTCTAATTTACTGTTTCCTATGAAAAGATCCCTAATGTGGAAATCGTAGAAATGGTAGATTTTGCAAAATATTTTCAAAGGGCACCTGCCAGTATACAAATTGTGAAGTCTAGATTGTTGCTGGTTGGGTCATATTTTCAATGTTTTTAATGCAAAGTGACCGCAAAACTTTTCCATTTGGAGGATGAGTACTGTTAAAAGATCCTCCTTGTGTATAAGTGAGGACATCTCGGTTCTGCTCCTCATTCCAGTAAGAATTATGAACTTTGCTGTATTTGAAAAACAGTTAAATCACATATTTTTACCCTTAACTAATTTTTTGTTTCATGTTTACCTGCACTCATCAAGAAGACAAGTGGGAAAAGTAATCACAACTGTCCCACACATTTCTGACTCAGCCATAAGTAGAATATCCAGATAAATAATCTGGATAAATAACTCAGGTAAACTGCATATCCTCTACGGAGGTAAACCAGAATGTCAACATTCAGTAGACAGCATTCACCTCAGCTGAAGTCTCTGATATCTCTGATACCACCTCACTTGATATCTCTTACATCCCCAAGAGTTATATGTACATTTTGCAGGTCTTAATCCATAGCAACATTTCAGTTTGAGCTGTTTGTTAAATGATCTACTATTCCCTTACGTGGTAATCTCCAGTGAGTGCAGCCCATATCGACTTTCAATGATATACTTCCCAGGGTGAGTCTGTACATCAATGGGCACATTGTTTTTGTACCTATGGAAAAGGAAAGAAACAGTATGTCACAAAGAGAAGTGCATAATTATATGCTTTAAAAGGTCAAGTTCTTGATGTTTGAAATAAAACATCACTTTCTGCATGTTTCTTCTGGATAAACAGCAGTCTAACTCCCTGGGAAGACTATTCTGGAAGTGTAACCTCTTTCTTTTTGTCTTTGACCTGCCTAGGTAAATAAATTCTAATTAAAAGGCAAAAATAGTCTTGAGTGGGATGAAAATCAGTTTATATTACCATGAACTTCATGTTACTACTTGTAAAGGAAAGGAGAAGTCTCATGAGAAACATCTCAGAGTTTTGTAAATTGCAAACAATGAAAATTCTGTAGCATCATTACCTATTAGGTATCATACGCATTTCATTTGGTTTGCATATTTGATCTACTATTAAAACCTTTATATTCACAAAAATGTCAGATTGAAAGTTAATTTTTTTTCACTTGCATAGCTAACTTAACGGAAGTCCCTAATGGGTTAGACTGGTATACACTATGAGTGTTTTCTGGTACAGGAATACCTTTAGGCAGGAAAAGTTTACTGTTCCAAATTCCCAGTAAGTAATTTGAAGGAATGAATGAACAAGTACTGATGAGTAGTGAGCTGGTACTGCTAACTTCAGAATTTATATAAACAGCTTGAGACTCCCTCTGTGAGAATTCAGTGGTTCATGGTAAATTGTTCCTTACCAATTGTTGCATAAAATGTTGCCCATTCTGGACAATATATGGAGTAATCAAGTAAATGAGTGAATCCTGTCTTAAGCAATAAGTATCCCACATGTAATATGGAATAAACTGGCAATAGAATCCTAATAAATAAGACAATGTACTGTATTCAGTACCTTTGAGATTGATTTGAGGTCTATAAAGAAAAAGTGTTTCCTAAGAGAGTATCCTACTTTAGTATAGTTTTTCCTTCTCCATACGGTACATATATAAAGAAAGTGGAAAAATAAATGATGATAGATAAAAGCATCTTCACCTCTTGCTTTGATGTAGCTTAAATAAACCTTTCTCCTCATAACAGATAACCAGACAAAGAGCTTTGCTTCTTCATTTCAAGTTTTAAATTTTAAATCTCCCATAACTCAGTCAGGAAAGGGAATTGGTCTGGTGTCAGTGACTTGTCCCACTTCACAAAAAAAATCAGTAATTAGCAACTTTATTTTTCCAAGAATATTATTAGCTTAATATCTCTCAAGATGAAGCTATATCCACAATACATCTGAAAATTGTCTTTCAGCATTGTCAGTGTTATGAAATAAAGAATATTTCCCTGGCTACAAATATGTGGGCACAGTAACACACTGGGATTTTTCCAAGTGCCAAAATCAGCAAGGATCACAAAACCTAATGCTTTTCATCCTGATCTTCCACTCAGTAAAACATCTATGAAAAGGGACTCAGTGCAGGGCAATACTCCCTATTCTGGACATCTATCGGTTGCAGAGATGCCTGGCCTTATTACAGATCTCCTACCCTATCATCCTGGCTTAGACAAGAAATAATACATGGGTCCAGCAAGAGTAATCCATTAGCCACCACTTTTCACATCATCTGTGAGGTGGTGCCCCCCCAGACTGATCTGCCTGGGAACACCTGGACATCTTTATATTCCATCTAGTGTGTCAAACAGTTTAGAAAACAGAATAATGCCATCAGTTCCTAATATTTTCCAAGGAATATGAAATCCTGTGAAACAGGACTTGACTCCATAATCTCTTTAACTTTTCTCCAAAGGACTGGACAACACTTGGATCCTATTGGCAGTGAAATCGTTCAGTAGCATGGGGGTGCTGTGCAGAAACAAATTTTAACTGAGCCATGCCAGCAGCAAGGAGATTTTCCCTTCTTTTGTCTTCATTATCAGGTTAGTAAAAAATAATTGTTTCAATTTACAGTCATCTATAGGAAGAATAGGGCTCATGTGTTAAAAGGACCACCTGTTATTTCTGGAAACTCAAATTCCAGAATAGCCAAGTCATTAGCTAACGTTGGACTGCAATCTCCCACTGTCATTAGACATTGATAGTTTATGCTTTCTGCTGCTGGTTTCAAATGTCCTGGGTTTTCCATGTGCTTTTTTTTCCAAGGGAGACTGAACAGCTGCATCAGGCTGTAAGGTTTTCTTTAGAGAAAGTTCATGGAGCCTTGTAATTTTTCAGGCACAGCATGAAAAGGTCTTCTTTGCTTATACAAAGAATGACTATTTGGAATACTTGACTGACATTCGGTTAGAAGTACTGAATGAAAGCTGACAGATCCAGGCCAGCACTGTTCTCTATCTCAGAGCAAAGACATCTGCTGAAATGGATGTGAACTTTTTTTTTTCCATTAGTAGCCTGTGGCAAACTGAAATCCCCTTGGATTTGTAAAATGTTATATTAATTTCCACCATCCACATTTAGCACTCAGATGAAAGCACACAGTGAGAGCAAAGGCAGACAGCTGAAGGCTCAGTTTAACCATGTCAGGTTTTGGGGATGAGGTGAATCTCAACCAAAGTGAAAATGACCCAGCTCTCGTGTTTGTGGGTAGGATTCAGATTACAGAGCTGGGTTACAGCCATGAGCATAGCTGACCACTCCTTATGTCCAGCTAAGACCAGATCCAAAGGGTTTGTCTGGAATCCTCTCCAGGAGGAATGTCAACACAGGGCACTCGCAGCCCTTACAAGACAGGAAAAATGTGTCCATGCAGAACCCGCTATCTGATGTCAAAGTCTAAAGAGCAAGACTTTGTGGACATCAGTTCTGGCCTATTAATGTACCTTTTAGTAGCATTTTGGTCAAGCCCCAAGATTAAGGCTTATAAGACCTAAATAAATGCAGAGTCTCTTGAGCAATTCAAGTAGCAAATTGCAAAATATGAGTATTATATAACATCATGATATAGTAGTTGTTTTCTGTTGTCTCCACAAATACAAGGTCCATAGGACCTACTCCTATAAATGCTGAATACAGTCTTAATTTTTGTTAATTTTAAAAACATATGCATATATTTTATACACACATTCTAGAAGAATCTTTTAAACTAAATAATGTTCATCAAATCTCATATAATGTCTGCAAAAAAATTATTACTTATTATCTTAACAAGTTGATGGTATCTATGTACCGTGAGAGAGATAAGAAAGATTGGCTCAACAGATGATGAGAAAACAAAGTTTCACAAGTCACTGTTAATCAAAGTAAATTCAATTCCAGTCAGGATAAACTTTAACCCAAAAGTCAAATTAGATCTTCAGCTATGACTAAGAAGATATTTTGGAGTTCTTACAGCAAAGATTTAGAACAAGAACCATTCAAGTGAATAGAATATTTCCAATTGACTCCAAAGCTTTCAGAATATTTGGATGGTTCCAGATCTATCTGAAGTCTTTGAGTTCAAACAAAGATGATGTGTCTGCTATGAACACATCATCATCATTGTGATTTCACATCATCATCATCATAACATTTCAATTTCATGGCACTTCAGTACTATTCTGCTGAGCAGCCAAGAAGCTTGCTTTTGACCAAAGCCTGCTTTAATGCTTCAGGGACATTAACGTCATTTGTACATTAAACAAAAGTATTTGAAAAACATTACTAAAGACAGTCTAATAAATTAAACTGCTATTTATTATTAGATAGAAAGAATATATTTCATGTCTCTATCAAATAAAAAAAAACAACAAACCCATGTACTCCAAATGCTGTTATGCAAAGTATTATTGTGTCTTTTAATATTTTACTCTCTTTTGGTACAAGGTGACTTGAAAGGTGTTTGATAGGTCTGTCATCAGTACCTGATTTTTTTTTAAATTGAACTTACATTTTTCCAGAAAAATGACCACATTCACTGAGACAACTTCAGATGTTGGTTATCTGGTGACTTGCAGTGCCAGAGATACAAACTTACCATGTAACACGGGGTGCTGGCCAGCCAGCCACGGAACAACGAAATACAACATTTTCCTTTTCCCAGATAGTGTGAGAACGAGGCTCAATGATAAATTCAGGAGCATGTAAGAGTTTATCTTGATTCAACTTTTTATGGAATGCCTGAGTCTCTTCTAGCTGGAAAAGAAACATTTTATTATAAACTCGGCTATAAAACTTGATTATGACAGCAGTTGGAAGTGCAAATTATTAATTCACAAAAAAACCTGCAAAATCCCCTGTATTTTTTATTTAAAACTTCAGACAGACATACTTAATGTATTTATCTCACCAGGACACCGCAAACAAACTTTTCGTGAGCCTTCTGCAATAGCTTGGAAGATTTGATTTTACTCAGCTTTTTTCCTTGGAACTGTTCTAAGTGAAATAATTCGCCCCATTTAATTACTTGTTTATTATTTTAAATACAGAGTGAGGTGTCTTCTATACTTTTGCTCGAATGCAAGATTGTGTATGCCTAGATCATCTCTGACAGACCTGCTCTCAAACCTTTCCTCATGATGGAATCTTTCCTCCTCCCACAGTAACTAATATGCTATAAATCTTGCTTTCTGCAAACTAAATTATTTATTTTCTGGCCTAACTTTCACATGTATGGAGAATTACAGGTCCCTGTATTCAGATTATTAAAAGAAGAAAGCTTTTGCAATCCTCTCAGTCTTTTATTAACTGCACAAAACTCATTTTCCTTACAATTCTTTCTCAATTCTGGGCAGGTTCTATTTGTCCTCAACATTCATTAAACAGTAACTACTCATTATCATAGGTCTAACAGACTCCAACACAATTAAATAACTGCCCCCTATGTAATAGTTATAATACTCTAGATTGGCATTTGTTTTTCTATGACTGACATTAAATTTGTGACCTTTTATAACTCTCAGATCCTGAGAAACATCTACCTAGCCAGGCATTCCATATTTACTTGATCTTTTCCTTCTGTGTGTAGTAATTTCCATTGGTTGTTGTCAAATTTCACCTTCACTCTTTCTCAATTTTTGAGATGATTTTGAATTTTTATCTTGTCCTTCAAAGTGTTTACACCCTTTCTAACCTCATGTCATGAAGATATTTTATAAGCATATTGCCAGTTCTTCTGCTCAAAACAGTTATAAATTTGCTAAATTAAACATATTTGCACTTTTCTGCCAGTCTTCTCATAACCTATTTATAACTCTGCTCTGGGTATTATTTTAGCACCATTTAACATAGCACAGATAAGTGGACAGTAATGCACACACTTAGAGATTCAGTTCCAGACGTTCCTCCCTAATTTACACCTAATTTCCCCTAATTCTGCCCTAATTTACAGCCTGTGATTAAAAGTCTGGGGTGAACACTTTGGACAACCTTGTTATCAGGCCATAAAAGTTCCGAAATTACCCATCTACCTACTCACGGCCAAGATACATATATTGGCACCTTTATTCTTCACCCAGCAATCTGCCTCATCATCCAGGTGAAGAATGCTGTGCCATTTAAGTAGGTGTGGGCATGACCAAAGAGCATTCCCCAGCCCCCTCCTCTATCCTTTTCTCCCAGCACAACAGAAGCAAGCCTGGTGCCTGCCTCAGGCACAGTGCATCTTTCCTTATCCATCTGACACCTGGATAACAAGACTTCTAAGGAATTCAAAAGATTTCCATTGAAAATACTTTGGGTTTTTTACTACCATTATGGTGATTGCCCATGGAGTAGACCAGGGCCCTGGTATGCGAGGCACTTCACGAACATCATACTAAAAAGACCCACACTGTTTAGAAGCCTAGGTGTTAATTCCTACTCTTTTACCGTTTTCTTCATGGCCACACGTTCAGCAGACTCCCGGATCGCTACTTTCCTTGATTTTTTTTCATGATGCTCCTCTTCAGAAGTTGTCTTGGCCACCTTGCTGACACTAACTCCTTCACCTGTGGCAAAAAGGTTCCTCTTGGCAACATATGCAGCACTTTCTTTAATTCTCTCTTCTTCAGTGTCTGTGATCCCACTGATATTCACTTCTCTGAAAGAATGTTTAAAAAGCAGAATCCCATTGGAAAATGCTGAGAATTTATTCCATTTATACTTTCTATCAAACTAGCCAGCTACAGTGGCCAACACTGTTTCACAACATATTTCTGCTACTACAGTCTCATATGTAGTCAAAGCAGAAACATGGAAGGGTTCTGCAAAGAAATGGAGTATTTCACTGTCTAAAGACATGGCCATTTTCAGCGCCTCTCCCTATAACTATGCCATGCACATTTTCAGTGTAACCATTATCCTGCTGTGGTTTTATATCTTCATCACTATAAAGATTAGCATAAGGCATACCCACAGATCTTCATCTATTGACTTATGGCTGCAGCATTCATAATAACACTAGCAAAGGCGCAGGAGACAATTGTAGCTGTACAACAATGTCCTCACTTGTCTTTTATACAAAACCCCCACATTAGTGTATTTAACAAAAAGTTCTCCTTGTTCATAGAAAATTGAATCCTGTAATGCTTTCACAAGATGATTAAGGATTTTCTTGAAGCATCCTCTTCAGGCTTTTTACAGGGGTGAGACGTGAAGAACAGTTACTCTCAATGGGTCCAATCCTGTTTCCCCACTTGCATGTTGATGTATCACTGCAACCTTATTGGTTTGGCATTTTCAGGACATTATAGCTGCTATAGTAGTGCATATACAGTGAGAGTTCCTTGACTTAAGAAGAAGTATTAATATCCTACTGCTGAATTTAGTTGCTTTAAGGTGATATTAAGATGGCACACTGAAAACAGGTTCTGTTTAAGTTCTTGTTAAGTGCCATCTTGCAAGCACTATGGAAACAGCAGCCTCTGTTCCCTGAATGCACTTAAGCACAGCCTCTCTATTTTATCATAAAACACTTACTACCACTATGAAGCAATAATATTAGGAAGAACGATTTTTTTCTGTTTTCTTGATAGCACATCTCAATACTCAAGAAAATTTGGATTTAAGCTCACAGTTAAGTGTCCAGCCCCTTATCTATGAAGTCAGTTTGGTGAGATGCAAGACAGCCCAAGGAGTGGAATATGTTGTAAACTTAATTACACTTAAAATGGCTTGAAAGACTAAAAACCTTACTTAACAGTATAGAGCTTTGACCTATGTCAAACTCAACCTCCTGTGTTGGAGGCTGCTTTAAGAAGACGCTCCTTAAAGAATCAGTGGAATGACAAATTCCCTTCACTTAGACACATCAGCTGCCCCCAGAAATATAATCGGTAGCTGCAGATATGTGGCCAAGAATTTTTAAAATAATTTTAAAAATCAATTTAATGAATATGAATATAGATATCTACATTAAGTTTAAATTAATCCATGGTGTTTTTCTTCAAAGGCAAACAGATGTTATTTCCTCCTTAATTGCAGTAGTTAAGATCTCAGCAAGTTCACAGGATGGATGGGTTCCTCAAGGCCTTAAGCATCTTCTGGGAGCGGATGAATATCCTCAGACTCATACAGGACTCATCCTAGTCATCTGCAGTTTTGGCCCCCAGATATTTTTGACCAACAGTACTAAATATTTAGATTTTCTAAAAATTTCTTCCTGTTAAAATCTTCCCAGATCAAAGAGAAACATGCTCCCTGAAATGACGAATGTACTAAGCACACAGTACCATTTAAGAATTGATTCTGCAGTCTTGTCTCAGGGGTTTCAGTAGAAAACACTTTTCAAACAGACAAAGAGATCAAACACCCATTTAATGGCACACACAAAATATAATTTTAAGGGTATCTGCCATCTACAGTCCTTTGGCATAGGCTTATTAGTGGTTGCAAACAGTTTGCCAAGCCACATTCAGTACCTTTAGCACCTATGGCATTAAATCAAGCTCTGGGTGCTTTATTGCCTAGAATGCTGCCTGGCTGTCTATAATTTTATTTTGCAAGGACTAGCCCAGGTGTATAAGAGGAACAGTTGTAAAGTGAATAATCTGAGCAAAGGAGTTTCTTACAGCAGAACCAGAGGGTTCTGAATTAGAACTAAATAATGGAAATGGTGACACATTGCTGAATGTCATCCAGCAGTATGGGCAAGAGCTCCAATGAACCCACAGAGAGCTGAACTTTATAAATAACTATTCCTTTTATCAGCTATCTGCCCATGGGAAACAACACATCAATTTCACAGGGGAATTTGGGAATGACATATAACATGCACATGGTTCAATGGGCTTCAGCTGTTATCTTTCAAACAAAAATAAATATCTGACAGGAATGTGGCATGCAACTTCCGTAATCTTGGCATGTGGTCATGAGCATGATGCCAACAGAAAAAGGCCTAAACCAGATACCATTTCATGCCATGTTGAGTTGGGCACCCTAGCAATCTCTTTTAAGTAATTTTAAAAAAGAAAATAGAATCAAACAAACTTTTGGGGTTATTTCAGTGGCAGAAAAGCATACACAACTTTCTGAATTGCCACGTGCAAAAATTAAGATTGATACCAACAACAGAAAGAAGAATAGTAACAATGATGTAACAATATGATAGTATTTTTTAATGTAGGATCCCAAAGTATTACACAGACCTGAATAAATGAAGCTACAGACCATCACATGGAGTTACATATTACTGTATGCATAAAAAGTAAAAAAAAAATAAAATTAAATAATTTATTAAGGTTGGTTAAGATATTAACATGATGTACTAAGATCCCAGGGACCTGTAAAATGGCAAAGTACTAATTATAAGTCATGTTTTTCAACTATTGCCCAACACTATAAATTTTACTTTTGTAGACTCAAGATACAATAAAAATGGAGGATATGTGTTCTTGAGGACATGGGAGACAGATGATGAATCTACTGCCACATAAGTATAAACACCCAGTGAGAAGCAAAAGGAGTGAGAAGCCTTGAGAATATGTTATTGCAAGTTTTGTTTGAGACTATCACATAACTATTTATGTGTTTCTATCCCAGAAGATATAGATGAAGCTCTAAAACAATTTTTTTAAAAGGCAACAGTGTGTTTCTTAGGGCAGTGAATCCAACAGAGGAATGTACAAGGGGTGAGAAAAAATTACTCCAAGACAATGGGAGGGAGTTATTAAAACCAAAACTGCTGGTCTCATCACAAAAGCATCACAAATGCTCAGAAGGCCAGAGCAATAATATCTTCCACTGGCAAGCTGGAACTCAGTTTCACATGAAACCACAAGTTTGGATACAAACCAGAGGTGCCATTGGGTGTTGACTAAGCAGTAGCCAGAAAAGCACTGGCTCCCAGAAATGACTTGGAACTGTCCCATGAAAAATACTTTTGTGCAGAGGAAAGACAAGTTATAGGGAGGTTTCTGTTCTACTGCAGGTAGGCAAGAAATTTTTCTCCTGGTCTCTAACCAGGGACTAGTTTTCTACACTGCACCCCAGTATGTATTAATCTCAACGAGTGACTAAGATGGGACTGCTGGAGATACCTACTAAAATTACTATGCCATGCCCAAAAAAGGGCAGGGGAGCCTCCTTGCTCATGTTGGTTCTGGCTTCCACATAAAGTTCACATTCAGCTTTACTGAGAACACTGCTGCAGTAAGACGTATTACACCAGTAGTAACTATGCAATAAATACCACCAACACGTGAGATCAGCATGAATCATTACAATGGATTTGAGAAAGTATTTGGGTTCATTCCAGGTTTTCCCTGAGCAAGGACAAGACACTAGCACATTGTTTCATTGTTTCTATGTTTAACACTTGGTAAGAGACGTTTCATTACAGAATAAGTCTTCAAACTAAAGAATAAGCTAAATAATGTGGACAACATGCTTGTCAGGTTCTTAATAAGCAGGGTTATAATTATATTTACATTTCATAGAAAGTGGCTCTGATGAAGTGTTCAAAACAAAGTCCAGACATTTGTCCTGGCTCTGGATGATCAATGTCTGATATACTGCCAGCCAGTTGACTTATCTTTGTCTTTTTATCACTCATGTGAAGTGCAAACTATCATCATGAGAGCCATGAGTGTAAAAATAGATTAAAGGATTTGTTATTTTATAATTTGTTAATACAATGTCAGAAATAATATACCAAATAAAGTGAAAATGAACATACCGTCCTGTGAATATGGGCACTGAGTAGTCTATGGCTTCATTCTCTTTGTCCTCAGATATCAAATTCTGTTTTGCTCTCTTCGCTTTGGGACTCATCTTATAGGATTGATCTTCTATCATTAAATTGGAATTTTTCAGTCTGAAATGAAAACTGTATTGTTAAATTCAGGAAAAAAAGCTGTTAAGAAGCACTCCAAAATACAATTAAAGTACTAAAATACATTGCTGTCTTATTTTATAAGCAAGAATGTATAATCTTTATAGCCATAGCGTCAGTGATATTAAACGCATAACTAAATGTACTTTTGACAAATTCATCATTACAACCATACCACTGATGCCTCTTGATATTAAATCTACATGAAGAGAATAAACAATATACCTGATGGAAATGTATATTTAATAGCTCTTGGCTTGGGACTTGGAAGAGTTCATCTACCCAGTTTTGATAGATACTGAGTAAGTCACTGAGTAATTCTGAAGATTTTATCTGAACTCGTAACCTCTACTTTTCCAAAATTTACAGTCCTGAAATTGTCTGGTCCTGAAACAAAATGGTGGTGTGCAAATATATTCAAAGCGATGATGCATTTAAGTTTCTCTACAGAAATTGTAGGGCAGAGCATTGCTCAGTCACCAGTGTTGCCATTCCCACTGCTCTCTTATACCACTCCAATCCAGTGGAAGCAGAGAGCTGAGTGAAGCAGCACCATTTAATACAGCACAGATAAATGGAGAATAAGTGGAAAAGAAGAGCAAACCAGAGGGAGGGATAGCTGCCCCTCCTTGCCAGCCTGGGAAGGATTGTGAAGCATGCAAAGCATATTTGAGGCAATAATGTTTGTTTCATTTTTGACTTGGTTAACTTGTGTTAACAAAGCTCTAAACACCACCATCCTTCTCTGCCAAAACAGCACAAATCTAACATCCAGACCCAGGGAATATGCTCATTAGTTATAAGTCTTTTATAAATCCCCAAAGTGTTTATTCATCTCTGTTGCAACATCACCAGAGGAAATCACATGTGAGTCTGCTTCTGGTCTGGAGATTTGTCTACACAGCATAAGCTCACTGCTTATGTGTGCAGATACAGGAGCAGAATTAAGGTACAGGGTTTCTCAGCAGAGCTCATTAGCCCAGCCATGTACCACCATCAGGGATAACCTTCCTCCCACGCCATGGATAACTTACACTGGTGTCTCTACACTGCATGCTGTACACATATAATCAAAACTCACTGGGACCCTGAGAATGTTACACATGCATAATGTATTATTACAGATATTATATCCTTGGGCCAATGTTTTCCTTAAGGTGTATGTCAGGAAAAGTATCAAGCTTCAGAGGCGTCGCCAACACAAGAAAAGTGCTTAATTTCCAAAATATGTGGTAATAATCTATTCACTGAGATGGTGTGTGAGATCACAATGGTCCAGCTTCATTCTCCCATCTTTTCTTCATTTCTTTGTACCCATCCCTTTGCTCAGACTGAGTTTTCTCCCTACACAGTTCCTTCCAAATCAGTCTCCCATTCTCTAGTTTCTTACTGTCTTTCTTAATGTAATTTCTTATCCTTCTCCACCTAGTTCCTTGTCTGAATGTCACGTCCCCTCTCACATCTGCTTTCCAGCCCTCATCTTTTTGCCCTGCCACTTCCATCACTGTCAGGAAGAGTTTCCCTTCCTTTCTCTTAGTTCCCATCTCATCAGATTCAGCTGCATTCAGCTCGCCTGGCATAGCAGTGGAGGCAGCTGTTCTCCCCTGTGCTCCCCTGGGTGCTCACGTTGTAGCCACCATCACTGAGCCTACAGAACCACTGCCACAAAATGCTTGACACAGCGGGTAAAAGCAGCCATGCACTGATCCTCCTTCCTTCCTCCTCTCCCTGCATCCTGGTTTCCATGTAAAGAAAAGCACAGTCAGTGAGGGCCTGTAACACACCCCACAGGACCGGGGCCAAGGGTGACCAGCAGGCACCGTCAGGTCAGCCAAGGCATACATCATGTCTACAGGAGAGAGATGCCATGGGGTCTGACACCAGGCACTGCCCAAGTGTCCAAGAGAGGAGGATCCAACTCTAGGGACAGAAATCCAAGCAGATAACACTTGGGGACAGTCCAGACAGAGTACAAAAAAAAGGAAAAGATACAGTGAAACAGTATATGCAATGGCCTCACTCCTGGGTTGGACAGTGATGTGGTACAATCACTACGGCAAACGCCAAATGAATTGGGAGAATTCATCATCAAATAAGTGATGTGAAACATTGAATTCATTACTTTTTATAATTGAACTATAGTCTGTAAGGAGCTGCAGTTCTTTATTTAGCAGGCGACTTTTTTCCTGTCCTATTTTAAAATGGGACAAACCTGGAATTTTGACACTGACTGCCATCAGATTTCCTCAGGGCTTTAGGCTGGACTTTGTAGAAGGCTACTTGATTCCTGGTTGGTTCTAGACCAAGAAGGATCATCATACAATTTGAACTAAAGTTAAAATGCCAAGAAGTTTCTATTTACATGAAAGTTGTTGAAATGTGGTGAAAATTTCAGCTCAGGTATTTACAGCACTGTTAAATCCAGACTGGCACTTTGTCCCTAGAGGAGAGTTTTGCCGTGCTGGAAGTTTAGCTTCCATTTAAGGTCCAGATTATGCACTCATGTAGGGAATTAATGGAGATGTGTTAAAGTTTCAGATTTTTTCAGGATTTTTTCTTTCCTCTCCGGCTAACAATGAACTTTGCGGGGCGGGGGAGGGTGACACTGCCTCCACCTAGATAACGATCCGAAATTCCACCTCGATGGCTCCAAGGACAGTTCCTTTTGTTTTTTGTTTGGGGAGTGGTTTTTTCCCTTCACTTCACTTCTTCGGAGGAGACGGAACCGGGAGGACGGAGGTTGCTTCGCTTTTCTGCTGCAAGTTCCAGTTTTTCCTTTTTTTTTTTTCCTGCTCTTAGCCCGTTGGGCTCAGTGCTCCACTAGGATATACAATCTAATCTTCACTGTTTTGGACTTTGGACTTACTGCCATTTTTCGCCTGAGACACCAAGGCAACAGCAAGGGGAATCCCGGACCCCTTCGGCTCACCACCCTTTCCCGCCCCGGGGCAGAGCCAGCCGGCCAGCGAACAAAAGACCACGCGCTCTGCTACGAGCCGCCTGCGGGAGAGGAGCCGACCCCCCCCCACCCCGTATCTCCACGGACTTATTGTTCAGGTCTTTTTGGTTATATAATTATCTGTTCTGTTCTGGTGGTTCACATATACATATATGCATATATAACTATATTTAGTGGTTAAGAACTGTTATCTCTCCTTCTACATTTTCCCTTCAAAATTAAAATTTTGTTCTAAATTTAAAAGAGGCGTGATCTTTTCTTGAGAAAGGTATTCGAAATTGTTTTGGTTTTGCCCTAAACTAAGACAAGATGATACACAGCAGTTTCTATCACTTCCTGCTAGGCATTTTGTTGATGTCTTTTCCTGTATCATAGGGGGGATTTCCTATCTTTTACTTACAACTCTCTAAAATCATTTGAAAAGGAATGAATAAATTCCTATAGGTTCTGTTTGTTTGATGGTTGTTTTTAAACTCAAACACTCAAAGTGTTTAAAGCTGAATATCTCACCTTCATTTTTTTCTGCCTTTCACAGCTCACCTTGTGGAAATATCCCCATAATCCTTCAGATTAATGCCACACAATGGAGCCTGAGAAACAGAAATGGAACTGGGACGTTTACTGGGGTATGATGGCTAGGATAAAAACACCATACATGCCCAGCTGATTCCCACTCTCTTCTGAGTTTGCTAAACCATGCCTCTTGACTGAGGCACTTTTGCTACAACCACCAGATTATTTTCTGGGTTATTACTCCTGGATCCTTCATGTTGTGGCATCCCTTGGTCAGCCCTTGCGTATATGTTCTCAGGAACTGAAAAGCACCTTTCTAGATGCCTTTTACTCTTTACTTCTTTCCCTGGAAGTGGCAGCTGAAGTAAGAGTTGCTGTGCTCTCTTCTAAGAGCAATACTTTGGAGTGGTACAGAAGAGAGTACTTGGCTATCCAAAGTGTATATGATAACAGTGAGCTGAATAATGAATCCATGCGGATCCTGTAATTGACTGCTGTTGTCAGACTGCTAACAAAACACTCAGTCAACTTATTTCAGTAATTTGCTCTTCCAAAAAGTTGTTCTGAACTAAAGAAGACACTGCTGAGAAGTGTTTCATAGAATATTGCTGGTTGTGCTTTTTTAGACCAGTTTCCTCTTCCTGGTCAAGAACAGATAAAAAGGAAGTTTATGAAGAGATAAATCCCTTGATCAATTCTTTTTGTTTCAAGTAAAGATCTAGGGACATCCTGAGCTATAACAGTGAGCTTACAATCTTATATATGAAAATGGCACTTTCTTTTGAACCTGTTTCAATCTGCCACTTTTTATTCTCTTCTGTGTTTCCACGCCACCGTGCGTGAAAATTGTTCTTTCTTCATTCTCTGCACATCTATCACTATTTTTCACATTAACATCACTTGCACACATTTGCCTCCTTCCCAAGGTAAGAGCCCTAGCACCTTACCTTCCCCCATAAGAAGGTATTCCACACCTCCCACTACCTTCTTTGCAGCATTCTGACCCTTTTCTAGTTTAAGACTGCATGTTTTTCGATGAGATCAGAACTGCACCTAGTTTTTCAGCTACCATCATACCTTGGATTAACACACTGACACAATATGCTCTCTGTTTTATTTTTGTTTTCTCTCACAACTGTTCCTAAATTTCTAATTGCTCCATGGCCACACCCGAGTACCCATCTGGTGTTTTCAAAGAAATATTCAGAGTTACTCCAAAATCTTCTATAGAATTGCACTGCATAAGCCAAGAGCTGAGATGAATAAATTTGAAGCAGCAGAAAATGTTTCTCCTTTCCAAATCCTATCATTTGCTTCTGTTCATGCAGAGATATATGAAGGCTAGTAGAAATGCATACTTAAATTGAGCTCTTTGGGTGGGAAAACAAACTGAACACTATTCTGTCATGAGGTTTATTACCCTGTTTTCCTTTTGTGTTACTACGATTTCCTACTGTACAAGACAAAACCCAAACCCTGTCTACGACCATTATTTAGGTGGCCCAAAGGCTTTCTTGAACCAGATTCTAAAATCTTGCCCTTTATTTTAAAATGTTCCAACCTTTTACCTGATATGTGGAACAGAATCTCCCCAGAGGAGAAGGAGCAGGGTATCAGTGCTCTCCAGTTTCATAGGGAGGAACAGTACCGTGACCTTTTAACATCTTTCAGCCTCATTTGATATGCCCAGCTAGCATACGTATATTTTTTTCCAGGTCAGATACTATCTGCACTGCCTTATTAAGGTTGGTGACCCAAGTCTAAGGTCCTCATTTCTTGGTGGTTTTTAGCATGTTAAAATACCAAGGCCAGCATTTTTCTACTCCCTTAGTAGAGTCACTGAGTTGTAAATGCTAAAGGCACATTGTCCTGCAGAGATGCAAAAAAAAAAAGATGCTATTAGTTTTTCCCCCTAGTCCAACAGAGGAACTAAAGACAACAACACTGAGCAGAGCCTCTGAAGCTCCCAAACAGGTGTTTTGTTTTGATTTCTTATTCTCAGACAGACAATATGTTGTCACTGTCCTTGTTTCTGTGCCTGAAGAGACAGGATTCCCACCCTGCATGAAGAGAGTTTGCACCCAATAGATGTAGATATGTATTCTGGGAGCAGACCATGACACCCTATTCCATAGTTATTTCACTCCTGCATGAAAAGGCACCTGTAAACTCTTTTACACCTCTACAAAATCATGTCCCTAGCATACTTTTGTTACATCTCTCTCTCACTTTATTCAGACAGCAGAAGGGGATGGTGGTATGCACAATGTCTGCACAGCTGTACCTGCTGAAGGAGGTCCATCAGCCAAGAGGCATTTTCCAGGCTCTCTTTGTAGCAGACGCTTCTTTCCTAATACTCAGTGTTTTAATTTGCTCACTTTAAAGAGGAGATAGTGGATTGGCAAACCCATTTACAGGAAAGGAAAGAAAATACAGGATTTTCAGAGAAGACCTCTATAAAGACAGCCTCTAAAAATGAGAGGTGCTCTCTGGTGACTATATTCGTTTTAAGTTCCGGACAGGCTTGGCACAAGCCCAGGCAATATTGCTGACAATAATCATGCTGTTCCCTAACACAGCTTCCACAACAATTTTATTTGAAGGGGAATTGTTTCCACATAGCAGGTCTCATTAAAACAATTTCCATGCTTGGCTATGACGTCTGGAAGTCACCTCCTTAACCCTCACCTATAATAAACCAAAGGATGAGTAGTGCCAAGATGATGGTCTTCTCACGTTTCTGAAGTGCATTATTTACTCAGCCCTGTCGTGATTCTGGTTACAATATTGCTCAGAAGAACGTTCACTGTCTGCCAGTCTAATTAATTGCAAGTTAGTATGTCATTTCTCCTCTCTCTGCTTGGTTTACCTGACTTATACCAGGTCTTCTTTGCTGTTTTGCTTGACCTGCAAAATAGGTGCAATGCCCGAGCCACACCAGTAACTTCTGGTTTTCCTCTAAGCAAGTGTTTGGCCCCTTTAGTGGCAGATTATCTGTCTGCGACACGATGGGATTACCTGATACTGATAGAGAGAAAAATAACACAAGGAAAAGCAGTGAAAGTTCAAGCAGAGGCAAATGAGAGAGCTTCCCAAAAAAGAGGTAAATGGGTTTAATCCAGCAATCCTCTTTGACAGGCCTGTAGTGGTATAAGCAGCTTTGGCAGACCTGACTCAAAGCTTCTCGGAAGCACATGGAGGATGGAGCGCTGCTGTGGAAGGTATTCCCGAGGAGCCAACCTGCCCATGCTGGCATCCCCTAAGGATTGGATAGAGAAGGTGGATGGACATAATATTGGCTGGTGGGAGAGAGCTGCCACCCCTGGCCTGCACAGATGCTGCCCATGCCTCAGGGGAAGCAGCACTCTCCTGCAGGGTATGGCTACAAACAGCCCTGTGAGGTGGTGGGGTGGGCTGGGTGGGAAGGGGCAACCTTTATATGGCGAGACACACTTTCTTACAAGAACCCAGGGCTTTGCAGCTTTGGCAAATAGTAACCAGCAAAACTGCAAACTTCCATACTTGCTCTTGATTTTGATAGTTTTCATTTTTCTCCATATACTTCTTCAAGCTGTTGTGGTGTGAAGAGGACTTGAAATGTGGGGAAAGACAGGCCACTTGCACATGGAAATTTTTTTGTCCTCATGAAAAAGCAAGCTGTGGCTCCTTCAAGCTATGTCAATGCTCTGGGCATCGTTTCCACTTGAGAAAGATTTCAATGTCAGAGAGTTGGATCTAGGTCAAGGTCTTGCAGGTTGCCTAGTCCCTAGTCCTTCTCCGCTATTTTCCCCATGATAAATTCTTCACATAGCACTAACTGCATGTCAACACTGTTGCTTCATGAACACTCTTCTGTACTGTGAGTGCAGAAAGGTATTCAACTTAAATTTTGCAAGAATACTGAAGTTTAGCAGAGGCTATTTCAGATAAAAATAAGAAGCAACCTGAATAAAAGCTTAGTATGTGAATTTTCCTGTTGGGCTTACTGGTGTTTATCTGCCAAACTATATCCATTATACATAAATGTATATTTGATGTTAATATCTAGTGATAAGCAATAATCAATTGTTAGCTGTAAAGTTTTGCCTAGGTTTGGATTTGTGTGTCCATTCTGGTTTGAAAGAAACACCACAAAGTCATTTAGACACAGCATATCAATTTCTACTTTTTGAAAATAGAAAGAATTTGAAGACTCATTTCCTTTTTTTCTTCTTTTTCTACACCATTGCTTTCATAGGGGTGAAAACAGAAAGTTTTTGATTCATCTTGTTTATTTTAGTAACACTTTTTGTCTCCACATTACCCCTTGAAGTGTTTTCAGCCATCTGGGGAAGACAGAACAAACTCAGAAAGAGTTACTTCAAATTGGTACTACGTTAAATTGTAGAGTCACATTATTTGTTCCACTTTATCTCTTGCAAATTGCAGAAAAATGGGCTGCAAAACCAAAATAAATACCAAAATAGAGGCCATATTAACCATAAAACCATGTTAAATATTGAGATTTTTCATTCAGAACCATATTCTCCCATGTGTTAACTAAGTTTTGTGTAAGAGATTTGAAACGCATGTGTCTAATCTCCAGAGTCCTTGTCTTACATAGCAGCAATCTGTTTCTCAAACCTCCAACACAATGACAGGACCACAGAAAAAAAAAGAAGTTACAGCTGAGACATCCTTATCTCTGATTACCAGGATAGTACAAATTATTGGCAACTCTCGTACTACAGAGTGACACATATGCAAATATACTATTTTAAACCAAAAGCTATTATCTTGCACAAAACCTAAGGAAACCTGGAAATGTTCTAAGTTGTCTCCAAATTAAGCAATTTAACTTCCTTTAATATTACTTTGCTAACTTTAGAGTTGTTCTTAGACTATACAGGTTTCAGAAGAAACTCGTATGACAACTGAATTGCTTGTAAGTGGGACTCAGAAACAGCTTTTCTTAACAATCATTTTTTACAACTTCAGGTAATGTTCCTGGTTTTTTATGGGAATCTTTTCTGTAAGAAGGCGGCAGCTTTGCGTTAAGATCAGCAATGGAGTGCAGGCACAGCTGCATCACTGCAGAAATTTGGGGTATCTTCCCCTACCCAACTCTCTTTGGAAGCATAACCCTCAGTCCCAGCACCTCCAGTTTTCTTGCCTTCACCAGCAGATTGTAAATGAGGTTTCACCACTGCTTCACTCAGTGGTTAATTATCTGCACAAGTGAAATGGTTTCAACAGCAAAGACTGGATATTACCCAGCCTAAGACAGTCAGTTATAGAATCCTGGAATCATTAAGACCTCTAAGATCAACAGGTCCAACCATTAACCCAGCACTGATGACCCGACCACTAAGCCATGCCCCTAAGTTCCTCATCCACACGGGTTTTGAACACTTCCATGGATGATGATTCCTCCACTTCCCTGGGCATCCTATTCCAATGTCTGACCACTTTTTCAGTGAAGAAATGTTTCTTAATATCAAATCTAAACCTCCCCTAGTGCAACTTGAGGTCATTTCCTCTTGTCCTGTCTCTAGTTACCTGAGAAAAGAGACCGATTGCCACCTGGCTACAACCTCCTTTGAGGTAGTTGTAGAGAGCAATAAGGTCTCACCTGAGTCTCCTTTTCTCCAGACTAAACACCCCCAGCTCCCTCAGCTGCTCCTCATAGGACTTGTGCTCCAGACCCTTCACCAGCTTCATTGCCCTTCTCTGGACACACTCCAGCAACTCAATGTCTTTCTTGTAGTGAGGAGTCAGGTAAAGTCATTCGTCTGGGTTGTTACAGCCTGAGGTTCAAATTCCTGAGCAAACCCTGTAAAGTAGAGATTTGACGCTGAACTTCCTGAAAGCCAAATGAGGGCTGTCATCACAAGGTGCTGTATACTGTGGTACAGTTAGTCAGTCCCTCAGTGGTTTTGGCCAAAATTCCACAATCCTTGGAAAATATTTAGACTTCAAAATTTGAATTTTCTGGTGGACAAGTCTTCATCAGTTCTGCTAATGTTACTCTGTATTTTATATTAATATAACAGTGATCAGATGTTTTGGGCTGTAATTTGTTGATCACTTCCTCTATTGCTAACAGCTGCTCTAATCTTGCTTTAATACTCCCCTAATTTCTGTAAATCTCTGACATACATGAATACAAATAATATGAGGCTACTATATCAAAAATACTGTGCTAATGTAATTGCTTGTGCAACATTTATTATCTGAAATAAACAAAAAAACCATGGTTACTCTTCTTGTGCAAGATGGACACTTCAGGGTATTCCTACTTTGGAAATAGTATGCCTCTACAAATATACAGTGTGAAAATCTCAATTTCTTGAATCAGTCAGCATAAAAGTGAAACCATTAGGGCAAAGAAGAATTAATGATACATGGACATGTCAGCTCAAACTTGCATGAACAGCTTTGAGTCTTTTTAATTCTCCATATAAGACACAGCTTCCACCCAAAAGCAATCTCAACTCTTCATATTAAATTCAGCTGTACTAATATGGCTAAATAACTTGGAAGGAGAGGTGAGTCATGCCTAATCAGTTTGGAGCCTGAATATGTCATTATTCAGCCACATCAGCATTACCAGTGCTCTTCTTTTGCCAGTCCAACCATGTCACATGAATTAGTCCAATAAACTAAACTGATCATAGTACTTCCTGTTGCCAAATCCAAAGGAAAAAAACACATCAGGAAAATACATTAACATCAAGTTACATAGACAATTTATGTGGAAGAGGAGGAGAGTTTTGCCATTGATTTCAGTGGGAGGCAGTCGGGCATTTTTGTACTGGAATGCTGTTTCAAAGACAGATCTACTTACCCTAAACTGTAGGCTTCCGATCCCAACCTGTAGGCTGCAGCAAGCTTGTTGATGGATTCAGATGCATGGCTGTAGGCAGCTGAGCTCCTGCTGAGAGATTCAGAGTCGAGACTGTAGGCAGCAGACCTTTTACTCTGTGCAGCAGAGTGATCATACGCTGTGGATCCATAGCTGTAGGCTGCTGACTCAAGGTCATAGGCTGAAGAGCCATGACTATATGCTGCTGAGGTGTCGAGGTTGAAGTCTGCTGCAGATGCATGGCGGTAGGCTGCAGAGCCCCTGGCATAAGCTGTGGATCCTTGAGCATAGACGGCCGATTTGCTCTTTGTTTCCTTTTGGTACTGGCTTACAGTGGATGTCAGTGCCTTATGACGATATGCACGGTCATAGTGCTCATGGTGTCTTTGGTAGAAAGGTAAAGACATCATGGGTGCCTCTTAATGGTGTTTTTCGATGCACACTTCTGAATGTAAATAAACAGGATGGTGTCTGAAAAAGAATGGATCAAACATAAGAACTGCTGTCAAGGAAACTCCCAAGTTAGCATACAAATAATGCATAACTTCATACAAACTAACACAGAACTTAAAAAATCAACTGCAATGAATTTAGGGTTATCTTTTTATGATGTGGCCAACTTTCAGATAGATTGATATTTAAGTCATTCAAGATGCTCATATGTCATCCACCATGACCAGAAACCTTTGCACTCTCATGTCCACTCATTCGTAGCTGGCGTCCCTGTTATTGAAAACAATTCAAATTTTAAGTGCTTGACTTCTCCACTCATTACTACAAACAAATTAACTTTATGTGCCTAGTTTCTTCAGAGATAGTGTATATAATTTTGTTCAATGACAGTAGAGATAATAAAGTAAAAAATTATTTTAAAAGACATGAGCAATTCCAACATGGTTACATACGCTGAAATAAAAAATATATTAATATTTCATTAATCTTTAGTCCCATTTTCAGATTAAATTTAACATTCCATTTAGTATTTTAACAGTGAATTTAAACATTAAGATTGAGAAGGATGTCAGTTTTTCTGTAAATTTGCATTATATTATTTTGTATGTGATACCAGGGTTCAATTTAAAAGGCCTTTTCATACTTTTACAGTTTAATCAGGGATACAGTCTGTATGCTATGTATAAAATAGTATCATGCTCCTCAATCCAAATAACTCTTTTTTTTAACCTAGAATGTCATGTTCAAGATTGTCAAGAAACTCCCTCCAGAGAACAGCCCCATCTAAGTTTCAGTTTGCACAGTCATCAGTAGATTGTCTTGCAGTTGCTTGTAGTAGGAAATCTGATCAGGTGAGAGGTAGTTCCCCTCTCATAATGGGATGAGGGTTGAGTGCAGAAAGGATTTCCCTTGTTTGTTTTTAAGCTAGTGATTCAGTCTTTATTTTGCTTTTGGTTTATCTTAATGTTTTGAAAACTGAATTTTTCTTCTTTGGCATGCAAGTTTGCCTCTACTAATCCATATAATAACCCTTCTTTCTCTTCTTTTTAGGCTTACAACATGGCTAGGAGTGTCCCTGAAAAGGTGCCTGATTACTAATAGAAATGAGCTACATCGAGGAATGTTTAGAAAAATTAGAAAAAAATGTCCAAAAACAATGGTAGAAGGTGTTTGTTATTGGGTTTTTTTATTGTCATCACAACAATAGGAGACTTGTTCTGCTTCTTCTTTTGTTCATGTTAATGAAAAACAATCTAATGTTTTGACATAAAATACACTGACAGAACTAGAGAGCAATCACGACTTCATGAAAATCGAGGGGGCTGTCCTGTGCAAGGGCAGAAGTTGGACTTCGATGATCCTTGTGGGTCCCTTCCAGGTTAGAATATTCTGTGATTCTGTGAATTTATTTTTTTTCCCCCTGGTCTTTATGCTTTCTATATTTCAGTCCTCAGCTTTTTCTTTAGTATTTGGCCGAGATAGCAAGTCAACAAATTGCAAACTATTCTCTTTGGCAACTGCTCAGGTACTCACCCTAACCGAGGCAAATTATCAAAAAAACAAAACAAAAAGAAATCAAACCAACCAAATAAAGCAAAAAGCAAACAAAACAAACAAAAAAACCCCAAACCAACAAAGAGGCAAATTTGCAGCACTCTTTCATGGCAGATGCTCTTTGTATAATAATAGAGTAGATAACTTGTTTGCAGAAAGCCAACAAGCAAGAAACTCATTCAGAAGTCTTATGTAAAAGAAATTGACGATATCCTCACCACAGAGAAACTGTGACTTCAGGGAGACCAGTTTATGCATTTCTTTTGTTTTTATCTAAGAAATGGGGAGGAATGGGAAAGTGTTACCTCATTGTTTTCTATAGTAAAAAATAAAGTTCCTTTTTAATCCCCTTATTCATCATGCTGGCTATTTTTTCAAGTCAGTCTAAAAGAACACAATTATTCTGTCTAGTATCCGTGTTTCTAATATCTGTCAGAAGTTTCTGTTGTTATTTATTTCACTTTGCTAGCTACCCATAGGATGCAATTTCTCTTAATTTCCCTTGTTTCAGAAGATTTTTTTCTTTATTTTTCTTCATTGCTTTCTTCATTGCTTTCTCTCCCAGCTCTGCAGAGCTAGGTTTAGGATTTGTAAATTGTGATCTCTGCTGAGCAATGTTAAGGCATACAGATTAGTATTGTCTTGCACTGAGAGGGAAAGAACGTGAGAACATCCTGTTTTCCTTCTGCAGAGTACTACAGTTGTCTCCCTCTGTCTTCACCAGCTTTATTTGCAGCACTTGCTGTCTTCATCACACGTACATCAGACACAATGCTAAAGCCATTCAGTCCTGTTGCTCAGGGATTCCCACAACCTTCCAGGCTTCAAAGTAAGGAAGGTGATCTAAAAGCATAAACCTCTGCATTTGTTGCCCGCTAAGAAGTTAAATGACGCATTTCATTTACATCTTACCAGAGCAAAAGAACAAGCTAAAATCTACAAAGGAAAGCTTTTTCTTCCAACCTCATAAGGTCTGGACCTCACTCTCCTCGGGATTGAGAGTCCATGACTGGAGTAAGAACTAAGGCAGTAAGGCAGGAGCTGAGCACAAAGTCATCTATCCTGGTTCAAATCAAAGACGAACACCAACTCACATCACGTAAGAGGAACTCCTTTTATAGGTCTTCTATCACACTATGAGTTTTCACATTTCCTCTGAGACATCAAGGATTGCTCATAGGTCAGAATAAGTTAGTTACACTTGTCTGATCAGATAGAGTAGAGATGACAAGAAACTCAGAACCTTCTAAGGATTTTGTTCCTATTTGGGACACTGTCTGATTATCTGATGGACTCCCATCTCTTAAGTTTTATAAAATCCATGCTGCCTGCACCCACTTTGTCTGCATACATTAACCTGCCCCCTTCAGTGTGAGGGCAACACTCCCTCTCAAGATCTGTGCAGCATTTCATCACTGCAGAGTTTGGCCTAAAAGTATTACTGGCCATAGGTGGATGAATATGCAGGTTTTGGAGCTTTATGTTAGCAGCTGTTCAACAGCATTTTTAAAATGAGTACTGAGCAGACAGATTGTTCTGTACTTGTCCATAGGTTGCAGCTACACATTAAAAGTAGTGATTTTACTTGCATCACCTATTGCACTGTTTCCCATAAAGATCTACTCCATGAATCAGTGGAAACAGTGAAATAGATTAAAAAAAAACAAAGCAAGAAACTCTCCTAAGTAGGAAAAAAAAAGATAACATTTCCTTCAGCTCACTCAATGTCTTTACAAATCACAAGACATCCTATGCAACTAGAAAGATTTTAGGTTATTTCATTCTGTAAGCCCAGAGGAGGCTACATGACAAACTCCTCCAGTATCTCAGTAACACATGCTTTATTTGAGAGCACTGGGACAATATGCAATAATAGCTGAGGGATAATAAAAAAGCCTTTGCACTACTTTTTTCTGTTTCACAGCTGAACCCTTGGATATCTTCAGTTCATGTCTACAAGTCCCTCAAATAACTGCTGAGCTGAGAAGAATAAAGGGAGCTACTATCAACTTGGCATTACAGATTCAAATTAAAAATATTTGAACACATAAAGCCTTCTGGCATAAAGAAACACTTACCAGGACCCAAATGAATGGCAGCAAATGGAATAGCTCTCAAGTGGATGAATAGCACAAAAATATAGCAACAATAAAGCCAGCAAAGAAAGAGGTAGTTAGGACGAGGGGTAAGGACTGGACTTCAAGGTCCAGAACAAAAATAATGCCTGCAGTCAGTGGAATGTCAGAGCCCCAGTCCAGACCTTTTATGGCCAGGGGGATGCTATAAATATAGCATCGAAGAGGGAGAGAGACAGAGACAGATACTGATACCCTGTACTATCTCGGTGCAAAGACATGATGACAGCAGCTTCTAACTGAGAGTTCTCCCTTTAAAGTATCTGCATTAAATTCTGTATAAAATTCAAAATTATTTATAGGAACTTTTTTCCTTACTTAATTCAGATTTAGGAGAAGTAAAAAAAAATTATTGTGTCATGAACGAGAAACTAGGAAAGACCAATCCCTACATTGACCTTTGCCATGGTACAAGAACATGAATATTTTATGGATTTCTCTTTTTTTTTTCTTAATGCCAAGCTGCAGTACATGTAATACGGATATTTCCGTTTAATGACAGACAATCTAGAAAGCCATAAAGTGTGTTACTATTCAATGAAAATGTATTTTCTTTGTTCTGTTGACAAAGTGTTACTTTTTTATCATCTTTTTAAAGATAAAATACTAAATTAAGAACATGACCTCATGGGGCATTTAAATAGATATAAACAATGCAGCTCTAAGATCCAACTTTTTGTTTCTAAATTAAACACTATTACCTCTACGAATAATTAAGTGGGCTTGTCCTCTTTCACAGAATCACAGAATATGCTGAGTTGAAAGGAACCTACAAGAATCATCAAATCCAGTTTCCAGCCTTGCACAGGACCATCCCCAAGAGTCCCACAATGTGCTTGAGAGCACAAAAATGTGCAATCACTGTGGCTGAATATCAGAATAATTTCCGACATCCAAGATCTAATAGGTGGAATTCACTGTGACTTCATTGTAAATACAGATTTTGCTCTGCACTGTAAATTTAACTTTCAATAAAAATGATCAGTCCATTTTATTTTGTGCATTTGCATTGAGAGAAATATTAACCTCTCAGTTCTGTTATAGCCACTTTCCACCACACTCACCATGCAACACAATGGAGAACTTTCCAGATCCTCCTCCTCTGCTGAGGCCATCTCCTTTATGGGTGTAACCATCAGATGGAGGAATGGACAAGGCTAGCAGGCCCCAGGCTTTTCTCTACAATGGTTCATCAGTATCATCTTCCTCAACTCATTGCCTTGACTCTACCTGAAATCCCTTCATTGTCCCCACTAGCTACTTATTCCATGGGGAGCTGCTACCTCCTCCCTAATGCTACACCAAGGAGTAAGTTCACAATCCTCTCCATCTCCACACCAGGAGCTGCTCAGCTACCCTGAGTGTGTATGGCAATTTGGTCGTTGCTCTTGAGGACAAAAATAATGGCCAGCAAGAAGTTGTACAGGCACAGAAACTTTATCATGGCTCAGGGAACTGGCCAAACCTGCAACAGGCAGAATGAAATATTGGAACACTAATAAAAGCTTTTCTTCCCACAGAGTACCGGGCCAATGGCAGTGCCACTGAGCTATATATTCTGGGCTATAATGTATACTTTCAATTAGAGATGATAGAGGCCTCAGTGGATGAACTCCTGGATTCTATTATAAACTCAGTATCCACTTCTTCACAGTGGGTCATTTGTACAGACATCTTAGAAGTCCTAATGACATGCAAATTGCTTTTTAAGAATTCAGAAAAATGTAGGGAAATGAAAACCATTAAACATCTTGTTTCTCTGCTCTCATTGCAGTGCAATCTGTATAGCTCACAGGTGGGGGATAAAATTCTAAACAACATTTTCAATGTTTTTATGGGTATAATGGCACTATCAAGTCCAATACAGTTTTCAAATTCTGTGCTGCCTCTGTTTATTCTGTGAATAAAATGGAGATACAGTGTAACAGCAAAATCTTTTGTATTCTTTTATTGTTTTAGCACTTTAATTTGCACACTTGTAGATCTGTCTTTAGTATGAGATAATATCCACAGCTAATTTCAAATCACTTAACTACTATTTGAATATCAAAGTACATATTTGAAACCACTTGGAGCTCTGCAAGTCTCAGAATCTCTGCAGCACTGTGTATCCACACATATTTAGTCACATTAATCTTGGGAGAGAGACTCTTGGGAAAAGTTAGTTCTGTCTTCTAATTAGAATGACATAGTGCCAAAGACTAGTTTGTTTTTCTGAATGGGAAAGCTGAAATGTTAATTTAAAATCTGACATGACAGGAAAAAAAAAATTAGCTTTCTAGACTTTCCATTGAAGTTTTGAGAGATACAGCATCCTGTATCTATGGGCGTAAGTTAAATTCCACAGCATCCCAGTCCATCTCTTTCACTTATGCAGTCTTAAATAAAATTAGCAAAACACTTTCGGAGGACAGAGGCTTTGAGCATGTGTGTTGTCTTCTGAAATTTGTTTTCAAACTTGGGTACAATTTTCTGAATCAATTCCCCCAAAAATTCATTTTTCTCCAGAAAGAAAAAAAATCACTTTAGGAAAATGTGCTGTTCTCCAGTATACTCTAACTGCCACTTTCATAACCCACTGAAGACCCATGAGAAGGTCTTAATTTCCAGGTAAAAGTCCACCTCTGTTTCTGTTTATTCTCTGCATCACTCTCAGCTCATGTATGCCACAGGAAGTTAGACTTTTAATAGAAGGGACTAGGAGCAGCACAGAGCAGTTTGAGTGTGCTGGCCTCACGCCCAAAGGACCAAGTATAAGACCACTGATTCCTTGACATGGATACAAATTACATTCAGAGTTTCCTGATCAGAGAGTTTCTCCTCACTGATGTAGAGGCCGGGTTGGATAATGAGGAGGACGCTCCCTTTTCCTGCACTGCCAGTCTATGATTCTAGCCCTCCCACTGTTGCTCTCCATGAAAATAAAGGCTAAATACACAAAGTATTTCTCATAGTTTATTTTATATACAAAAGTAGGGGCAAATAAATTATGCGTGAAATGAAGCAAAACTAGTGCAAGTGTTTCACTAGAAGTGCTGAATGTCATTGATTGTTTTGCACTGGGGGGTGCTGGTCCATTATTATCCCAGTTAAAAAGGCACTGCATAAGGTGTCAGTCAAAATGTAATGTATTAGTGATAATACTGTAAGAAGAAAATAGTACGATCCCCCTTATGTGCTGGGAACCCCAAGCAGAGTAGCACCCAACAGCAGGCTCCAGAGACACCTTATAAGAGCCTTCAAGTAGCTAAAGTGGGTCTACAAGAGAGCTGGAGAGGGACTTTTTACCAGGGCATGTAGTGACAGGACAAGGGGGAACGGCTTTAAACTGAGAGTAGGTTTAGATTAGATATTGGAAGAAATTCTTTCCTGTGAGGGTGGTGAGGCATTGGAACAAGATGCGCCATGAAGCTGTGGATGTCCCATCCCTGGAAGTGTCTAAGGCCAGGTTAGATGGGACTCTGAGCAACCTGGTCTAGTGGAGTGTCCTTGTTCATGGCCGGGTGGATGGAACAAGATGATCTTTAAGGTCCCTTCCGACCCAAACCATTCTATGAGTCTATCCCAGGAGCTCAATTTCTGAGCCCTTAAATAAGTTCTTAAAAGGCTGATATATGACATAATATGGCAGAAACAAGAGATACAGAGACCATTTTGTTGTGCAAAGCAAAGGCTGTAGCACTGCCGAGTGTACAGCCCAGCCTGTTCTGCGTACAGAGCTTCTGGTCTACTGTATTTTTTATTTAGTGCTTCAATCATTTGAAATGAATGTTGAAAACAAATCATTGTCCTGTTGAGCTAAAAATACTTCTATTAACAATCTTTGTACTGTTCCACACCAGCTACTTTGAATCTCTTCCACGCTTTGTCACTACTCAGTCTCTGTGTGTAAACTGCACAAAGATTTTATATGTGCTTGTAAATTTGACAGACATATGTAATACAAATTTATTCAGAATATGCAAATCAATAGGTGGAAACGTTCTCTTGCTCTCTTTTTATCCCTGAGTCTGATGATGATTACTGTTGCTTTGCATAAATCACAGCAGAACTGTGGGAGCTGGAGACACAAGATTCAGCCTTCCTGTCTGAAGTAATTTGTCAAAAATCTTCCATGTGCTGATGAGCTTTCAAAAGAATTAAGATGTTGTATCTCATATTCTCCAGTTGGTTTACATTTTAAATATTACTTTATTTAACTTTTATTTATAAGCATGGATTTTCCATCAGTTCTTATTTTCTTGTGTCAAAACTTTTCTATGTAGTACCTGTCATGGATGCCTCAGCTAAGCTGTAATTCCTTATATGTTTTAATTGGATCCCTTTCCATTTGAAAGAACAGTTGGAGGGGGTTTTTACCCATGTTATGATTTTTTAAATAAAAAATTTCTGAATGTTGCCCCATAAAGAATTATTTTCTTACCATAATTAAAAAGAGGCAGGAGGATTGCAAATAAAAATTAAATTTATTTTAAATAATAGTCCTTTCTTCAAAGTCAGCAAAGATCAGCCTAGCAGAAAAAGAATTTAATGTGGAATCTTAACAAAACCCCATCTGTAATATAAGGGTTTGCAGAAGAAAACACAGTCTTTTTCCATGCCTGTGGGCCCTGTTCTTGCAGCCACTGGCTTTTCTGAAGTATTAAGTAAACATGAACTGGAGAAACTCTGCTGGACGTTCTCATAGTAATTGTCAAGCTTTGCTAGTAGGCTCAGACAAAAACATTCTCCAGATTTGAAAAATGAACCTTGAGAATGTGATTAACTTCCTGTTCTTTTCTGGTTTCCAAGGAAAAAATTTCACCCAGGGTCTGTGGCAAAAGACCCCATTTTGCTGGTCAGTTTGGTGATTTGGTACTGCTCCCTTTAGCAAACCACAGGAATCTGGGAAATGTTTCCCAGTCCGTAACCATCAGAGCTGCACAGTATTCATGGCATAAGAATCAGAAGACTTTAGTTCATATTTTTTTCTCTTTTATAGAGCTTTTTGTCTTGTTTTTCTGTATTCTTCCTCTCCTTTTTTCTTTTTTTTTTCTCTTTCCCATGAATATTTTGGTCTTCACAGGATCTTTGTATTGCTTGACTGCATAAAATACTAATATCTAAATTTTCCTTACACCACAGGGAATTACTATTTAAAATTATGCACCACGAGCAAAATTTCTAAATCTAGCTATACTTCAGTAGTGATTTATAGTCACACTTTTCTCTAATGAGACTGAATTGTGTGCAGCAGTATAAGACCAATCTTTTAAGCTACTCTGTTTAGCATGTCTGAAGTAAAATAAAAGAGTGGTTACCACTTTTATTGGATTGCATTTATGCACTTGGAACAATTTTCAATTGCCAAGAAAGTCATTACTGAGCTTAAGCAGAGAAAATCCTTCTTTGAAAAAAATTAAGCCTATGTGTAAGTGAAAGACTTCAGAAATTGGCCATATATTTTCAAAAGATAGGATTGTTGGTGACAGAGAGAAGACAAGCATCATTTTAATGTCATCTCTATATTTGCCATTATTTCTGTCTGATAAGCTTGATGTTTGTAGAAATTTGCATACTGTTTTACACCTCCATTTTCATGCTGCTAGTCCAGCTAACAATTTCTAGTAATTACTATCAACAGACAGTACAGGGCACCTAAAAGGCAACTTAGAACTACAATGAGAATCACAAAAATCACAAATAATTCAGGTTGGAAAGGACCTAGGCAGTCTCTTGTTGAACCTCCACACCAAAGCAGGGTCAGCTGTGAGATTGTCCACAGCTTTGTTGAGTTGGGTCTTGAAAACCTCCAGTGACAGAGACTGTACAACCTCCCTGAGCAGCTTGTACTAGTCCTTCATTATTTTAACAGCTGAGAGCCAGGACCATCATCCACAGATCCTCATAAATTTGGGAGCTCTCCTCCAGAAACAGTTTGATTCTCTGTTTGCATTAAAAACTATGACATGTTTCTGGCTCTACAGTCTGGTGTTCGAACTCCTCCAGATACCCCAATGCATGCTGGTTGTCAGTATTCTTAAAGTTGTGGAACAGTAACAACAGACTGATGAAAGGTCTGATGACAGATTTGTTTTTAAAGTCTCTTCAGTTCAAACAGTGTTGTATTTTACTATTCTCATTACCGGTTCAGAACTGTTAGCATCAAAGTCAGCCCCGGAGCCAGTAGTTTATCAATGGCACAAAGCAAAGTGATTTTGCTCTGTTGCACAAGTTTCCAGTGTCTAACTGTGGTTGCAAAGCTTTCCTTCAATTCAAGGGCTAATTTTTGACAGTGACAGGCTCTAAAGAAATTTTAAAAGGTACTTTAACATTGCAATCTACTTGTCCAATTTTCCATCTCCCATACTATGTCACTATCTCTTGCTTTCCAAACTTATCCTGGTAAATCAGTGGCAGAGCTCAAATCACTGGACTTGGGAGCATTTGAAGGGAGGCAGCTGGAGAAAGCTTCTGATGAGAATGGATTGCCCTGCAGTCAGCGGGGTGCTGTCCCCAGAGGGGAGGCTTTTCCCAAGAAGGCAAACCTTGACATCTGAATGATCTCTGCACATAGCTCAAGAAAGGATTGGTGCTACACTGCTGAAGGCTCACAAACATTTAAAATCAGCAAGCACATGATGTCCAGAAACATTGGTAGGTCTTCAGCTGCATGTTCAAATAAAGGATGCAGACCTGAGAAGACAGAAATCATCTTTCCATAGGTTACGAAAGAGCTGTACGTGAATCAACAGAAGCTGCAGTGGTTTCAGGAGTTTAATTACCTATATGAAGGAAGATTAACTTCTCCATGTTGGACAATGGCAAGGGAAAGCCACTCATAACAGTTGTCAATGTTAGAGACAAGCAATCTGTATTTGCCTTATTTAACACTGTAAGCACTGAGCTGTACAGATATTGCAAGCAGTGAGAGCATGGAGCTGTGGCAACAACAGGCATTCTAAAATTTGAATCAGCTCACTAAAATTGCTGAATTACATTACTTTTCAGAGCACTACTTCTCCAAATTATGTGTATAACTAATAGATCAGTATTCTGAATGCAAGCTTAGACTAGCTAATCAACCACACGATTGTTTACATAGATCAGTGAAAACTGCTGAAAACAATATCTAGCAAACATGGCAATGCTTTGTTTTTGAGTTTTTCTTTTCAAGTGTCAGATACAAGCATAATATAATTTCACTGAAACTAATTTTGAAGCAATGAGCAAACAGAAACCAGATGTACAATTCACAAAACTGTTTAGCTTCAGTCCCTTCTCAGCACAAGTTCTTAAAACCAGCTTATAATGTGAAATTGAATTTGGAATTCAAATAATTTTACTTAAAAAAAGCGATTATCTGGGAAAGACACATCTTGAGAATCCCACAATACTTTGAGGAAGAAATGCTACACATTAGGGCATTACTATTCAAGATGTAGTACTCAGGGAGTTTGTGAACAGCACTCACTGGGTGAGCTGCACGTACACTTAATTAACAGCCACCTTTTAATAACAGTGGACTTGGAGTTCATGGGAAATTAAAGATTCATTCACCATAGTCCTCTCCTTTGCAGGCAGATGGAAGGCTGACAGATCTTAACGATCCAGGGAATGGCACTGGCACCAGTCTGAGCACAGTGGGGTTATACTCTCCCTGCCCTCTTTACACTGTGATCTCTGGCTTTGCAGTCTGCTCATGAAGGGGGAGCAACAAGGAGCTACAACGTAAGAACCAAATAAATATGACCAGAGAATACAGCACTGGGAATGTATTTCAGACTCCAGTCATCTAAGTCAAATTTCCAAACATTAAAATCCTGCTACATAATTGCTTTTGTGTTGGGTTTTTTGTTTTTTGTTTTTTGTTGGGGTTTTTTTGTAATTGGCTTCTCCTTTCCCTGTAGCACAGTTGAATGGAGATTTGTTTCCAAAGCACATTTGCAAACTATTTGGTATTTAAAGCTGGTGAGTCACAGTCACTTTGCTGTTGCATCCCTACATCTTGTTCTGAAATGGTTTCTCTCAGAGTTTGCTCAGTAGAGCAGGTACCACTCCCACGCAGTGCCAGGATTGACTTTGCTGGCCAAGGAAGATGTTGCAGCCTAATTCTCTGCAATAGTTTCTTTGCCTGGTTTTCTTCTGCTCACATAGTAAAGGTGCTACATGGGCAGTGTGGCAGCTATTTGGGATTTGGTATTAATAATTCTGCACTTTCGTCACAGAATGTCTTTTGTTCTAGTGTCCTCAAATACAAATTATTCTGTGATTAACATTAGCTGCTCCAGTTCAAGAAGACACAATGACATTGGTGTCTCGGGTTTTATTTTCTCATGAGTCTCTAAGTTAAATGTATTATAAAAATCTTTGTCAGCATATGCCCTTACTACTTTACCTGACTTGCTGGTAGCAAGCTGACAATGGAGCAGAAAAGCCTTCTTAGCCCAGGTATTTTCTGCTTCTGAACTGCTTATAATCATGCTTCCTCCAGCACTCATCCCCTGTGTGTTAAACTGGGCTACATGAGTTATTCAGAGAACTACACACAGAGGGCTGTACTCTTTATGGATAGGCACACACAGTACTTGATCCTAAAATGCCTACTATCATAATGGCAACACAATCTCTTTATCACAAGAGGTGCCACTCTGCATGGCCTATTACACTGCTAACCCCAACAGAATCGATTCTTATTCTTTGCCAAAAGAAAAACAGAGCAAGCGAGATAGCCTCCAAAATTATCATCTCTATAGACACACACTCTTTGGATTAATTAGAAACATTCTTATAGATAACAGCATAATCTTTGTAGAAATAATTAGAACAGTGATACGGACCCACAACACTCAAAGTTACTAGATAAAGTTAAAAGCACGTGAAGCCTGAAATTCATGTGATTCACTGTCTTATAAAGCTGATACCAACCTAAGGACTAAACATGCATAGCAGAAAATAAGAACTATATCTCTGTTTACTATTTATAGTCGCATGTAACACCAGAGGGGAAGTGTCTGTCAACTAGACGGGTCTAATTTTCTGTTAGAAGATCCAAATTTGAGCATATCTAGTGACCATTTATCACCTCCTGGCAGCGTGCTGAAGTTTAGCCACATTTCTTTTGCAAAAAAAGAGGTTTATTTAAACACTTCTTTTCCTCTGGCAAAGCCCAAAGAAAATTAAAGTTATCAACATGAAAAAGATCAAATTGAATAGTTCAAACATATTTTCACATTCTGTCATTTTATGAATTAAAGTTTTAGGTTACTTAGCTTGCAGAGGCTGAACTTCTTGAAAGTTTCATATTCCAATGGGATTTTGTGAAAAATCTTTGTGATTAATCAACACTGGGGGGAAATGGTGTATTTTCAGACCAGAAACATTAATTCCTAAAGATTTTTGCCAGTATTTTATTGTATTTATCTATGTATGATGAAGAAACAGTTTTCATCAAGGCAGAAATACCTTGCAATTTATAAAACATGCATTTGTCATTACTTCTGCAGGTCTGACAGTGTCATTAAAATAAAATAGGCAATGGACATCTTTACAGCTGATATGAGATTTCTCTCATTTTGCCTGCATTAAAAAATATGTTGTCTTATTAAGTGTATCACAGTACTCCACATTTCCCATCCATGAAAAGTCCTATGTTTCGAGTTTCAGAGTTGAAGAGTGTGTGCTGCTCAGACAGCCATGGTAGGCAGACAGCTGAATCCTCAGCCCGTGGCTGTAAGCACATCCGAGAACAATCCTGAAAAAGTTACTAGTGGCTTCCTGAAGCAGGGGTGATTTTCTGTGTACCTGTCTGCATCTGTGTAAGTTCTCACTCTTTCCTTGTAGCTCTCCAGGGACTGTTCCTGTACCTGGCAGAGTAAATAGAGAGGGAATGTGTCCCTTCCCTCTGCTAATGCCAGCAGGGACTCACAACCAAGTGCAGCTGCGTAATGACTGCTAGATGGACAACAACACCTGCTGATCACTTCCAGAAGCTCTGGTGGAGCAATTAATTTTTTTTCTTGTTGCTGGGTTGCTAATGAAGAGGGGAAGAAGTCTGCCTGCTGGAAAAGCACAAGTGAGAAGCACCTGGTCTCATTCATGGGCTTCCTACCCTAACAATGGTGTGTACTTCCAGGAGGGTGTAGGAGCAGTGATAAACCCAGCCTGTAGCAAAGAAGCCAGAGTTCTGTGTTCCTCCCTAAAGTAGCACTAGAGAAAGATGGAGGGTTGGACAAGCTGGATCTGGTGGAAGAAGGGATGGACAAGGGCTTCAAAACTTCCAATTGGAAAAGTGGGAGTGTGCCCTTTTCCTGCCTTGAAATTGGTACAAGGGGAGGAAAAGTAAAAAAAAATAATTGTTTTTTCACTGCTGTCCACATGCTCATTTCATCAATTTTCATTAAAAGGTGTTCATAAACTATGAGTTCTCCATTGGCTTCCAGGTTTGAATGAAACTCACTCCAAATCTCATTTTTTCCAGCTCTTGGCCTATTCTAGAATATTTGGTTTCATATACTTTCCAAGCACTTGGATATTTTATTCAACTAATATTTATTAAAGATTTCTTTCTTGTCTGTTCTAAATTCAACCTAGATTCAGATGAAGGTTTGCAAACCTCATTTGAGAGGTAAGTCAGCTCTGGCTCATCACGTTCACACAGGTACAGATGCTGAAAACAAGGAGACTAATTTTTTTATACAAACAGAAAACATACTTAGTATGTGTTATTGATTGCTATGATGCAGTACCTGTTACTGCATCTTTAACTGTGACTGCAATACCATAAAACAAAATGTTTTCCATCCCAGAACAAAAATATCTAAGCTTTCTATAAAATGATCACACTGATTCCCAGCCTGTAGCAAAACCAGAGAGACTGCTCAGGGTTTCATCACAGGGGAAACTGCAATGTCAGGTTTCATAAAGCTTTAACAGCAGTGATACACCCAGCTCACAAGAAAGCTTCTGAAGCGATCAGAGCTTGGAGACACTTCTCTTAAGTTTCTGGTGATTGGGAAAAAGCAATTAACAGCAGTGAAGCAGAGCAGAGAGGGGCTACTATAGCAAGGCAGACCCTCACTTTGTAAAATGTCCAGTAATTTCCCTGGGTAGAGGCAGGCAGATGTTTGCTGCAGGCAGATGCTCGGTAGAGGCAATGCTGTAACGTTCTCAGCACAGGAAAGCTATAGACATGCTGGAATGGGTCCAGAGGACCTCAAAAATTATCAGAGGGCAGGAGCACCTCTCCTATGAGGATGGGCTGAGACAGTTGGAGTTGTTCAGCCTCGAGAAGATAAGGCTCTGGGAAGACCTATAGCAGCCTTACAGTACCTAAAGGGGAGAGGCAGAGAGGAACTTTTTACCCGGGTATGTAATGTTAGGACAAGGGGTAATAGCTCAGACTGAAGGAAGGTAGATAGTATGAAGAGATTAGATATTAGGAAGAAATTCTTCCCTGTGAGGGTGGTGAGGCACTGGAACAGATTGCCCAGAGAAGTTGTGGATGCCCCAGGAAGTGTTCAAGGCCAGGCTGGATGAGGCTTGGAGCAACCTGGTCTAGTGGGAGGTGTCTCATCCCATGGCAGGAGGGCTGGAACTAGATGACTAGCTTTAAAGGTACTTCCCAACCCAAATAATTCCATAATTCAATAATTCTGTTCTATGATTTGCAGAGTTCAGAAGTGCCCCAAATACCACCCCAGATCCCACTGTACTTGAGGTGTCTTTCCCTTCCTTCTCCAGGTGTCTTTCCCTTCCTTCTCCAGCCCACAGCAGGATTGAGCTCCACATCGAGTTGATGTAATTTTACAGCCCCCTCCCTCTCGTGGCCGTGGCGGTGCCGGACCTGGCCTGTCCCTCGGATCCTGCCCAAATGCGGAGCTCCCCTTGCTGGCGACACCCGGAACGGGACCGGCTCCCAGCGCCTCGCAGCGACACAAGCGCCGCCAGGTCAAGGTGGGAATCCGAAACCGAGGTGCATAAATCAGAGTCAGCCTCCTCAGAGCCTGCAAGCAGCGGCTGCGGGGCTCCAGTGCGGGTTGCTGGCGCTCGGGCGAGGAAGGAGCTGCGGGGGGATGGACCTTCATCCCGCCGCGCTGCCCCGCGGCGCAGCCTCCCTGCCGCGGGGTGTGCGAGCACCGCACAGCGAGGAAGGAGCAGGCACAATCGTAGCAGCTAATTCTCCTTAAATACAGTACAGCATCCACAGCAATCAGGGAAAGAAATAACCTGGAAAAAATTAGAACATTTCTAGTACAAGCCATATATAAATTACAGAATGTGGATTACAATAAGGGTTTAATGAAGGAAGGAATGCTGCTACAGAAAGCAGAGATGACTCACCTGCCAGCCAGAGGCTGGGGAGTCCACACAGTGAACACTGCGTGAATGTGGCTGCTCCCCAACCAGACCTGCTCATAGAGCATCTGCACTGAGTTTGTGCCCCCCTCATTATTGTACAACCCACCCACAGATAAGTAAAGTGTGACAGAAGTTGTCACAGAGCAGAAAGGGGAAAGGATGGTTAGGGATGTGGTTTAGTTGTGGACTTGGCAGTGCTGGGTTAATGGTTGGACTCTCAGAGGTCTTTTCCAACTTAAATGATGAATTTATGGGCTGCTATTCCTTTTACTTCCAGTGCTTGCAATGTCCAGTGCATGGCTTGACTCATTGCATTCAACACTGGAAACGGCTTTTGTTGCAAAATAGAAGGACAAATATACTTCAAATATAATGTAACAGTTCAAAACAAAAGAGCTTCATTTGCACAACTAAAAAGAAAAAAGTCATTTAGAGCTGCTCAAAATAAAAAACGTTCCTGTAGTACTGATCACAACTGAAAAAAAAGTGACATAGCCTATGAGATCAATTGCAGATAGAAGAAAGAACAAGATAAATACGACCTGATGGCATCCAGCGTATCATTATATAACTGTATTTTTAAACATTATTTTATGGTTATTTGCTCTTCAGCAATACCAGAGGGCTACCTCTGTAAACAGACACAGCCATTCAGATGGACAGCTCACCAAAGTGCTCCCTTTTAGCACTTCAGACAGTTTGGTCATTTTCTTTCATGTGCTATCACTTACAGCCTCATGGTGCAGGAGAAAGACAGCTTGGCTTAGACAGCACTGTTGTTTGCCTTTTTCTCAAGTGTACTGGTGACAATTTGTATTTTCCAAATGTTTCTTTACCTCATCTGGGAGTGGGACATCCGAGCTGTACAAGAAGCAAAGGGACAGTAAGGCCAAAGTAGCTCAGCTTGCACACTGTGAGCAAGCAACAGCACCTCTGGCTTCTCTACAGGCACATCTTCACAGGTCATTGAGGTGCAGGAATATATTCCCCCTCCAGGAATGCCTTAAGAACAGCACCACCAAGCCCATGATGTGGTACCCACCTTCCGCATACTGGAATCAGCTGGAGTGGCACTATTTAAGTAAACTAATATTATTCACTGTAGTGGGGAAGTCATGTGTTTCTTGCTGGAGCTGGTAACTAATCAAAGCATATTCCTTCTTTCCCGACTCAGTAGTGGCATTTCCCAGAATGTACTGGCTTCCTTGGTTTATTTTATTAAATAAATTATTGTTTACTTAACTGAACACCATAAAATAATATATTCTCCTGAACTTTGTATGAAGTTATTATTAATATTATTGTTGTTGTTACAATATTATTGTTGGTGATATTATTATACTTTGTTATTGTTACTATATTATTATTGGTGGTATTGTTCTATTTTGTTATTGCTATTATTTTACTACTTTCATAGTCACTCAGGTTCTAGAGAAAAAAATAATTGGAAAAGCATTAGATAAATCACTAAACTTAGGGTTAGAGTAGGTAAATAATTTATTTGAGGACGGTGCTCTGCTTTTGTTTCTTTGAATGCCCTAAGTCCCACTGACTTATGACACATGAACTTCATTAAAGTATACAGTTCATCAAAGTATCCTTCTCCCAGAAAAATGCATCCTCACAGAAGAGACACAGTGATGAACAGGTGTGACATCCTGGCACTTTACTTCCATATGGCCAAGATTTTGGTGGCTGCAGACTATTCTTGGTAAATTGATATAATTCACTTTAGGCTGCTATTGCCAGCCTGGATTGCAATATTATCATTTCCATGGAGGGAAATTGTATTCTACTTATGTGGAAAATACTGATCTACATGCAGAGTAAGGTACTGAGCATGAGAAGAATCTCCCAAACAAATGCAGAGAAAGCAGCAGTGGAGAGCCTTATAATGATGGAGCATGAAAAGACACGGAAGATGCAAAATACAGTGAGACCAGGTGAGCACAGGAAGGCAGATCTTTTTCCCAAAAAAGCCACCACAGAGGAGTTGCTGGGCAGAATGCCTGCTAAGCAAGGGAGTAGCCTGGTTGCTCCATTAATACTGTATCTATTGCAAAGAAACTATCCATGCATACAAAGGAATCGCCAGTGCAGAAGGATTAGCCTAAGTCTAGATATAGTCAAGACTGAGTTTAAAAACAGCCTTGGAAAACTTCCTCCTTAGGGATCTCTGGCCTCTGAGGAAGTAGCAGGTAGGTCACTGCAAGGTAGGTTCTAAAGTTACTTAGGTATCCAAATATTGCAAGTTTATAAGGGTTTTAGAAGCATGCAAGCTACCGAATCATGTTGAAGATAGACTCCAAAACTACTTACCTTACTGAAAATCCTTTTACATTTCCAAATGGCATCTTTAGCATTTATGGTTGTCTAGCTTACCTGTGTTTCAGGTAAAGCGAACTCATGGCACTTTTATACCACAGAAGGAAGTTTAATGAGAGCTAGTGAAGAAAAATGTTACGAATGAATAATGTATTTTTTTATAATTGGTTAATTATCTTTTTCTGGAAGCAGGATTACTCTTTATGAATCAGTATTACTGAGAGATTCAGCTTCTCCTTACTTCTCAAAATAAAAGGTTGCTCATCTTTTCCCATTAAGAAATTATTCAGAAGAAAAAAATGCAAAAGGTTAATCAACTATGGCAATTTAGAGTATAGGCCAAAGTCCTCTGTGATTAGTCAATATATTAAGCATTACTCATTATGTTAAATATTAAACCTGGCAGCTACTCATATCCAGGACTCTTCAGACACAGATGTCAGGTATGAAGACTTATTCTGACAGGTCTTCCTACATATTCCTCACTCACATTTTTTCCTTTGCTTGTTATTTTCAATGGTCTAATTTTGGATAAGTTAAAAAATTATCTTAACATAGGTCATAAAAATGAACATTCAGTGAGTACTATATCAATTTTTGAAGGAAAACTTTAGGAAATCCTTATAATTGTATTATTTATTTAATTGTTGGATAAAAATACCTTTAATATAGGTAAATATTCCCATTTCTGCTCTTATCAAGGCTAACTCAGATAAATTACACATCAATTTTGCCACTGACTTCAGCTGTGGAAGTACTGGACTCTAGACACATAAGAAATAAAGACTGAAAAAAACGTTTCAGAACAGGCACAAGTTTTGTACATGGCATGAGAAACGACCCATTTCAGGATCATGAGAGGAATGGTTGTGTCAGCTTCCATGTTGTAGGCATTCTGCAACAGAAACTCGTGTTCAGTGTCAGGTGCTGACTGTAGTGACACAACAGACTCATTGCAAGTGGGCAGCCTGCAGCATCCCAAAGGCAGGAGAGGTGACAGAAACCACCACGCTTCCCAGGAAGTAAAAAATACCACCAGGAGCACCAGCGACAGGGAAAACTGCAAATGGGTTTTTTTGTCTCTGCAGGTGCTGAGCAGAGATGTTCCCCCAGACCTGTGCTCTCTGCTTCAGCCAGGGGAGTCTATCAGGGGCTATACGTTGTGGTCACTCAGTAATTTCCCTAAGAAAAAGTCAGAAATATGGGTAATCTCTTAGTGTTTTCACAAACTATGTGACTTTATATACCATTGCAAACTCTGTAAAAATTATGCAAAAGTAACAAGATGTAAAGTAATAAATTAGGCCACATAGGCAGTAGTTGTGATGTCTGGTTTTTTATGTGATGCTCTTTATGTCTTTGAACTGTGGTCGTTGTCTTTTGGATTATGTTTCTATTCATCCTGTATTGTTCTTCATCTGCTCACCTTCCTCATCTTTAAGAATCACAACAGCAAAATCCAAGTAATCTTGCTCTTCTTAGAGGCTGGACTGGATGATCTTTAAAGGTTCCTTCTAACCCAAACAGTTCTATGATTATGAGAACTGAATGTATCAAGGACCACTGGATACCTGTTATTCTGCTGGCATCATCCAAGGCAGGTAAAAATTATTCAAAGGTGTGGTAAGATGCCAACAGCAATCTGGCATAAGGCCTTTTAATTTGGAAGGCAGGCCAGATCATAGAGTCATAGAATGCTTTGAGTTGGAAGGGATCTTTAAGATCATCTAGTTCCAACCCTCCTGCCATGGCAGGGACATCTGCTAGACCAGGTTGCTCAAAGCCCCATCCAACCTGGCCTTAAACCCTTCCTGGGATGGGGCATCCAAATCTTCTCTGGGCAACTTCTTCCTCACCACTCTCACAGTAAAAATTTCTTCCTAACATCTAATTAAATCTTTCCTCTTACTTACTGTCTCTGAACTCAGGGCAATTGAGTAATTAACTTGTTAAAAACAGTATTAAATATTAGGAAAAGGTTCTTTATCCAGAGGGTGGTTGAGCGCTGGAACAGGTTCACCTGGTCACAGCACCAAACCTGCCGGAGTTCAAGAAGCATTTGGACAACGCTCTCAGGCACATGGTGCGATCCTTGGGATTGTCCTGTGCAGGGCCAGGAGTTGGACTTCCTTGATCCCTGTGGGTCCCTTCCAACTCGAGATACTCCGTGATTCTGTGACTCTTCCAGACACGCTATCTCCATCGGCTGTTGCAGCACAGCACCTCCTCAGCCTGCAGAATGGAGCCATACCATGTACTTTTACACGTGTTGGGCTGTTTATAGCCACAAAGTTGATCGAGACTGGAGCACCTCTCTTAGGAGAAAAGGCTGAGGGAGCTGGGCCTGTTCAGCCTTGAGAAGAGACAACTGAGAGGGGACCTCATCAATGTATCTGGAGGGAGGTGCCAAGAGGGTGTGTTCAGGCCCTTCTTGATAGTGCCAACATCTACAAGAGCCAAAGGGCAGGAACTGATGCACAGGAAATTCCACCTGAACATGAGGAAGAACTTTCTCACTGTGCAGCTGACCAAGCACAGGAACAGATTGCCCAGAGAGGCTGTCGGGTCTCCCTCATTGGAGATATCCAAGAACAGACTGGACACAATCCTGTGCCATGTGCTCTGGTATGCCCCGCCCTGAGCAGGGAGTTTGGACCAGATGACCCACTGTGGTCACTTCCAACCTGACCCATTCTGGGTAACCCGCTCCTCTCGGCCCCCCAGCTGCCAGGAGCAGTCACAGGCAGCCGAGAATGGGGCTTGTTCCTGCGGGAAAGCGGGAGCTGAGGCACCAATAGCCCCGACTGCACGGGGCGGCTGGCGAAGGCGGTGCAGGAGGCCGGGGCGGCACTGCCACGGCACTCCAGGGCCGCCGGGAGGGACAGGCACCCCGCGGCGAGCCGGGAAGGTTTGGGAAGAAAGGAAGGGAAGCGCCAGCCCCTCCCGCCCGGGATGGAGCAGGGACAGGGCGGGGCCTTCCCTCCTCGCCCCGCCCTTCCCGGGTCAGGAAACTCCCGCCGTTGCCTTACAAGGGCCGGCGCGCGCTCGCTCCGCCCCCCGCCTCTGGAATGCGGTGAGCGCACCGCGCTGTACCAACGCGGCGCCGGGGCGGGGGGAGACGCGCGCAGGACCCGAGCCCGCGGCTCTCACCGTCTCCTCCCGAGGACAGCGGAGACCCCGCGGACGGAACGCCAAACAAGCGGGTCGCCCGGGGTCGTCTCCCCCGCCCCGCCCATGGGGCCTGGTCGCCGGAGTGGCGAGCGTTGCCGCTACCTCCCCCCACGCGCGGATGGTCTCGCCCACCGCTTCCTTCCTCCCGGGTGGGGCGGCGGCCTCTCCGCTTTCCGGAAGTGCCGCGCCCGCCGCTCCCACCGTGCTTTCACCGGGACCCTCTCTCGCCGCTGCTGCCAGGTGAGCCGCAGCGCACCGACCGGGGGTCTGGGCCGGGGTACGGGCCGAGCCGGGCCGCCTGAGGGATCGGGTCGGGCCCAGGGGTCGCAGGCGGGGACGGGGGTCGCTGGCGGCGTCGGTCCCCTTGGGCCTGGGCTCGGCTGCCGCTGTCCCTCGGCAGGAGCCGCCCTGCGGGCCGGGGCTGGCGACGACCACGGCTCGGGGCCCGCGGCTGCCGCCCCGTGAGGCGGGCGGGGGGCGACAGCACGGGGACGAGCCCTCCGTGCATTGTTTCGGGGAGCAGGTGTTAAGGGACACTGCTCGGCTGCCCCCCGGCCCCATCGCTCCACTGCGGCTGTCCCCTCGGCTTTGTTGGAGCAGGGGGAGGGCTGGGCTGGCAGATGGAGCGGTGGGAAGAGGGAGAGGTGGTGGGAGTGGTCCCGGGTCTGTTCCCTCCTGTGCACGGTTTGGAACAACCACGACTGCGACACAGCCACGAGGGACAGGGTGCAGTGCTGCCCTCGCTGTCAGAATCACTGGGGTTGGAAAAGACCTCTGAGATCATCGAGCCCAACCTACGACCCAACACCACCATGTCAACTACGGCACTAAGTGCCACGTCCAGTCTTTCCTTAAACACCTGCAGGGATGGTGACTCCAACACCTCCCTGGGCAGCCCATTGCAGCATCTAGTCACCCTGTGAGGAAATCCTTCCTGATGTCCAGCCCAAAGCTCCCTTGGTGCAGCTGGAGGCTATGTCCTCGTGTCCTGTCACTTGTTCCTTGGGAGAAGAACCCGCCCCCCCACCTGGCTACACCCTCCTTTCAGGTAGTTACAGAAAGTGATAAGGTCACCCCCGAGCTTTCTCTCTTGCAGACAGGCTGTGTTGACTCGAAGGCGTTGGATTTTGAGGCAAGTGTGACTCCATACAAGGGGTTAGGCAAACTTAGTAGTGAGGAGTGCGTTAAGGTGGGTTTTGAGACTGGGTGTGATGGTGTAGGGCTTGTTTTTTGCTTGCTTGTTTTTATAAACTGTAATCTGCTCTTTGTTGAGCTTTGTCACAGATCTGCAGAGTGCCTTTGTCTTATCTCTTCCTGCTACCACCCAGATTGTGACAGATGTGTGACTGTACGTGATGTTGTAATGACTTTACGATGCTCTAAGGGCCTACGTGGACAGAACTTGGGCTTTGGCTTTGAGGCTGAGTTAAGTTTGATGTTATATCTTAGTTCATGAAGAGACATTCTTGGCTATGGATTATGGGTATTTACTGTACGGTGGTTTGTTTTTTAATTTTGAGTGATTGGCATCACGATTATTACGATATTCACAATGTCAAAGCATTAGGGCCCCTGCTCTGAGCAGGTTCAGCCTGCACCACTGTTAGTGGGTTGTAAATTTTCACAGCTTATTGTCTGGCTCCAAATCTTTAGTTGCTTGGTTTTGTCTTCTCCAAGGGTTTATCACTTTCCCAGAGAAAGGGACCATAAGATCACTTTCTGTGTTTTGATAGCCACTTGGTTGCTTGACTGAGCAAATGAATGTAGAGGCAGCACAAAGCAGCACAGTGCTGTTAACTGCCTATTTATTTTACTTTTTTTAATATGTGAAAGTCTTCCTAAAGAGAGGTGGTGTTTTCAGAAATATCTTACAAGGAATCTCCCAGGTAAGGTCTTACATTACAAGCTTCTTGGACGGTTTCCAGAACAAGGCCCAGACCATTCACTGCATCATAGTATTAAACAACGGAGACTAAACCTGCATGTCATGACTTGTGCTATAAAATGTGAAATCTTTCAATTTTTTGTCGACTGAAATTCTATTTGCAGCCTATACTTGCCCTATTTCAATTATAGAAGTGTGGATTTAGGTGTGGTTTTTTTGTTGGGTAGTTTTTCTGTTTGTTGATTCTTTTGGGAGGCTTTTTGGTGGTGGTTTGTTGTTGGGGGCAGGGGTAATGACCTGGTGAATTTATCAGATTAAATTCTACTTTATCTAAGATTAGGGGGTCTGGTGCTTGACTCAATGAGGTTAGCTCTAGCTCATTACATTATTCACTGTTATACACAGAGATAACACGAAGCGTGAACACTTTTGCAACTTTTAAATCATAAATCTCTTTGGCTAACTGGATTGATGACTTTGGTTTTGTGAACATGTTCTAGTATACTACCATGTTTCCCAGAGCTGCATGCAGAGTCTCAGGTGTAGCTGCACCAAAGCTATGTTGAAAAGCACTGCACCCCTGTGGGACCTAATGTTTCTCTGTATGCAGGCAGAAGGTGTCTTGAATTGATGGTCCCTTGTGCCTTCTGTATGGCCACCTCCCAAGCCTGGTTCAGAGAAACTTAGAAAATAATAATGCAAGCTTTGCCAAATTTTTCATCTTCTCTAGTAAAATATTCGTATGCCACAATCTTCTGAACAGAATGAAAAACAATGTGTTGGCAACCTCCTTTTGTTACCTCCTCTTGTTTTGGACTGAGTTGTAGGTGAGAGAATTGCAGGTAGTGGCTTGCTGGAAGCACTGCCTTTACAGCATGTGCAAAGTAAACTTTTTTGCTTACTCGGAATAGTAATATCCTGAAATCTGTGAATTATTTCAGAAATGGTTATTAAAGCAGTTTGACTCTTATTTTTGTGTAGTGGAACTTTTAATCGATAATTCACAGTTTAACAGGAACTTGCCTGAGGTTTTCTACTGAGGTAAGAAAACCACTGAAGTTATGCACAACTCTTTGCTGCAGCTTGAAAGCAAACTACCGTTGTTGTCCGCTATCTTCATAAATATCTTGATGTCAAGAGTTCACATTTATTTGTTGATCTGTTATGGAGGCCAGACATCTCAGATAGCTCGTGGTCAGTGAGTGCAATGAAGAGAACTTCTGCGTTGTCGAATGATGCGCAGTTGCATTTCACCTGCTATTTTTAGTTCGGGACATAATGGTTTGTTTTGTACGTCAGAAGAACGCTGTGTATGCGTGTAGGATTTAAAAGTGTGGAATTAGCAGGGGAAATCAGTAACTGTCTTTGTGGACAGACTGAGAAGGACATAACCATGGAATTTCCTTTTATGATCCAGATGCTTGGTACAGCACGTCAGGTATCTGATACAAAGCAAGGTAAACTGTCTTTCCTTTTAGTCGAAAACAAACAAAAAATAACTGCTTTTTACCTGAATAATGGGTTGATTATGTAAGGGAGTTACTTTGCTTAATTTTACTCCTTTTTTAAGGATGAATCCCAGTTAGTGACTTTTGTCTTGCTTTGCAGGAGTCTAACAGAAAATACTCTATCTTTCAGCAAACTATCTGAGAAACAGAATGGTGCTGTGACTCTGATTAGCATTGCATTTCTGACCAGATAATTTTTTTCTAAGATATAAAACTAATACTTAGTGTAAATTTCAGAATGTTGCTATTTTTGTGATTACATGTGAAGCTTAAATTTGTCCTCTTTCAGGACACACTTGCTGTAGGTACTTCCTGTAAAATTTAAAATCAAGGATGGAAGGAATCTAGTTTGCATAACACTTAGTTTGGCCATAATAAAGGATTATAGCAGCATGGATTATGCTTTTGTTTTATCTAATGCAAGCAGAGGTTATGAGACTTTGGGAAACAACATGAAATAGGGTCTAACTTCTGATCCAAAAGCAACGTTGAGGTCTTTGTGTTTGCATTTCAGTGAATGACTCAGCTTTTCGTTTGTACTGTTAACTACAGTTGTACACTAAATGTACCTTCCCAGCTAAATAGGGGCAGTTAACGTGAAAGACTCACTTCTGTCCTGAGTTATACCATGTAAGCTACCACATTTACTTCTTCACCTGACAGACATCTTCAAGAGAAACAATGAAATTGGTACATTTGTGATACATGAAAATATATAAAGATTCTGCAAGAATATATAGATGTTTTAAAGGTTGATAATGGCATAATTGGTACAAAAATCTGAAGTTTGTTTCTTTTAAATTAATTCACTTAAAAATTAGTATGCCAGGATTTGCATGTGTGTTGCGTAATAGTTCCACTAAGAGAACAGCAATGTAGTGCTTCTGAACCAAGTCAGTGTTCTCTCAACGGCAGGTATTCTAACAAAATGCTATTCAGAGCCTAAAATCAGTTTTTTCCCCCTCCCAAATTGTTAGTTTAGCATACTGTAACCACTGTGCTAGCTTAACAGCCTTCTGTGTGGTAGGTAAAAAGTGCCTCCAAAACTGCTGAGTGTGTAGTTATCTTAATTTGTGAAAGACACAGGTGGAATACTGAATCAGCAATACAAACACTGAGTGATTTCATTTTAAGAGCTGCAATTTGATTTGGTTTTTTTATGTAGCCTACAGTGCCAGTCCCTGAATCCTGAAAGACCTTATCCTTTAATAGCAAGTGAAATCTGAATGAAAGAAAATGGAGCAGGGGATACCAAAGTAAATGTGTACTTTGGGGTATTTGCTGGTAACATGGAATTTGATATTCCTTTGTCCAACCTTCCCCCAAGGACTTATGATATGATTCAATAAGGCTAAATCTTGGATATGTTTCTGTCTCCTTAGAACCAACAGCCAACATGTCTAGCAAAAGGGCAAAGACGAAGACCACCAAGAAGCGCCCTCAGCGCGCCACTTCCAATGTGTTTGCGATGTTTGATCAGTCGCAGATTCAGGAATTCAAGGAGGCCTTCAACATGATCGACCAGAACAGGGATGGCTTCATTGACAAAGAGGACTTGCACGATATGCTCGCCTCCCTTGGTAATGTCTCCTTGCTGTTTATGCTTGCCATGCCAATTTGTGCTGTTACAATTAAATTACGGTGTTTAGGATATGAGTGCTGTCTCAGTTTGTATTACACTACTGACATTACTTTTTTGGTTTGAAAGCTAAGCCAAGTGTGAATGCCTTTATTTGTAGGAAAGAATCCAACGGATGAATATTTGGATGCCATGATGAATGAGGCTCCAGGCCCCATAAACTTCACAATGTTCCTCACAATGTTTGGTGAGAAGTTAAATGGCACCGATCCAGAAGATGTGATCAGGAATGCTTTTGCTTGCTTTGATGAAGAAGCAACAGGTACGTGGGTAAAATAACACTGTACATGTTATTACTACTACTTACTTTTGTAACAGCAAAAACTTACATTCATCAGAGTGGTGATGGATTTTTTTTAACTCTGACAATTCTAATTTCTGCAAACTAAAAATCATGCCTGTATCCTCTTCAGGCAAATGTATCTTTCTAGTCTCTGTAAAAATGCCAAATTTCTGGAAGTTCAATTCTGTTGTTCAAGACAAATAAAAAATATGTTGATCAGAACCAGAGCCTTAAATTATTCCTAACTTAAAATTCAGCTTTGGGGCAACTTTTGTAAGGGGCATCCTTGTTTTCAGAACTGTTGTGCTTTTATGAAGAACTTGTTTTTGGTCAGCAACTTGTGTCCACCTTCCCTCTGTTAAGCTGTACTCAAAGGAGAAGAAAATGAACACAAGAAAAATCTGCTGTGATTCACAGGAGTGGTGATAGAAGCAATCACAAGCTATATAAGGCTCCTTGTTCAATAATCAATGCCAAAAATTTATTCTTTGCAATGAGTCTAGTAAATCTGATTTATATCACTGATTCAGTATCAATTCAAAATCTTTGAAATATTAAGAACTTTCCTGTTTCATGCACTTTTTGAACACTAGTAGTCAAGTTCCATGACTTTTTCCTTTTTGTAGTTTTCATTAGGAATGCTCAATATTTCTGGTTTAGCAAGAAACTGATCCCTTTGTGATTTTTAAAATACAGAGTTATTAGAAGGCTTTTGGTACTACTGGGAATATAGCCTTGCTGTTCAGAAGGAGGTCTAATATGAATACTGACAAATTTTTATATTCTTTGAAACACCACAGGCAAATCATAAAATGGACTTTACTTGAACTAGTGAGACCCTGCAAACTCAGATGCCTGATTTGATTGAATGCTTGTAATTATTCAGCAGTTTTAGTAATAGGCTTTAATCGCTTTATCTTCATTTGGCAAACAGACTGTAGGTATCTTTAATTGAAGGAAAGAATTAAAAGAAAGAAATTATCCCCTATGTATTAAAAGATGAATGTAAAAATTCCTCTTTCTTCTGTCCTCTTGCACTGTGTTCCAGGGTTCATTCAAGAAGACTACCTGCGGGAGCTGCTGACGACAATGGGAGACAGGTTCACAGATGAAGAGGTGGATGAGCTGTACAGGGAGGCACCCATCGACAAGAAGGGGAATTTCAACTACATCGAGTTCACACGCATCCTGAAACATGGAGCAAAAGACAAGGATGACTGAGCAAATCCATGGATACCTGCACATTATCTCTACACTTACGTTTATTGTTAAGGGTTTATTCCTGATATAACTTCATGCATGCATTTAGCTTTACAGCTTTTGCCTTTCTTAATGTATATATCTATTCCAGGCCATTTAGGCATATTTGCACCTGTGTAATCAGACTGGAAGCGGGGAAAATATTGTGAGGAAAAGGGTAGGGAGATGAACATCCCTGGAATTGATAGTCCAGGAAAATAATCTCAATATTTCTGGTTTAGCTGGATTTTTACATTTTTGTAATAAATGCCATTTTGAAATAAAGATTGCTATATAGATAAAATACCTCAATCTTTTGTGAAGAACGACATTTCTATTATGCATTTACAAATGCAGGTGTGTTCATTGTATTATACTTGCAGTTGCAAGTCAAGCTGGAAAGCTCATTTTCATACTGTTTTGTTCAGTGTCACAGGGTTCTGTAATGCTCCTAGTGGGACGTGCTGGCATCTTTAAAAATGCAGCTGTAGAAGTCTTTCATCTCGGGTTTCTGAAGTGGGATCTGACTAGTGTAAGTACCAAAGAAATGGTAAGAGAAGACTGTTACAATTGCCTCATGGCCAACAGAGAACATCTATGATTCTTAACACAGGTATCATGCCTAGCTGTTTTCTTTTAATACTGTGGGCTTTCTAGCAATATTTTCATGTCAAAGTGTGCATTCCTGTTTGCTAAGTCTTTATGCTGGCAGTAAGTGGGAATTAGGTATATTTTTTCCTTCTGCTGAAGGAAGCTTGTGCAAAGGAATCCGTGCTGGCACTAATTAACAGCAATACATGAACAGAAAACCTACATAAAGCTTTATTGTTCTGCTGCTAATGCATTTGCATGTGAGAATGTGCCCACAGTCGTTCTGAGGATTAACCTGGTAAAACCCTGTTTATGCTGAAGTCCCTTTCCCTTTTTAAGAGATCATCCATATTCCTCATCCATCCTGATACGATGGCTTTTAACCAAGCAAAATCATTCATTCAGAACTGGTTGTGCTGATGCTGTTGTCTCAGATATGAAGGGGAAGGTGGTTTTGTTAGTTCTTCATATGACCATGTCCTGTGTGCCTAATTCTCTTAGCTACTGCAAGCTGGAAAGTGGAAGAATTTGTTTTGCCTCTGTATTTATCAACTACAGTTATGACCTCTTATCCAGAAAGCACATCCTGAGCTGTATCACGTGACTTAAGACCACAAGGAATAGGAATTTTGCTTCAGCACAAGGATCTGAAGATGCTCTGACAGCTTAGACTGTCAGGTGGGTTTGTCTCTCTTCTGGTGTGTTAGCACAAAGGCTTGGTTACTTAATCTCACTTGTGTTCCCAGTATGGCAGCTCTAGAAGATACTCTGGCATTGAGTGTGTAAATAAGTATCAACAATTAGCATAGACTTTGATTATTTTTTAATTTTTTATTCCTTGGTGCTTTCTTTCATTTCTGGGCTTAATTAAAAGGAGTTTTCAACCATTCTTTTCCCAGTTTTGTGTTTTATCTGCCAACAAACTTAGCCTCAAGTTTTCTCCTACCAAGAATTATGTTCTCTGCTACAGTACTTCAAGTTGCCACAGCTGCTGCTTTTTTGGAAAGTTTGTTAACTATCTTGGTGCTCTTCAGTAATGGCTGCTGAGGTATTCATGGAGATGCTTGCAAGGTTCTAGCAACAGCTAGTGTTTCTGGAAGGTAGTTTGCAAATATGCACGAAGTTCTCACCAACAGTGGCTACGTGACAAAGACAACAGAGTGGAGATCTAGGAAACACTGTCTTGTTGAAATGTTGCTATGTAACATTAAGGCAAAACAAGTTACACTGCTGTCACTTCTTTAGCCTGATCTTGTCACACCTGTGCAATTCAATATTGTGTGCATACATGCAAACAGCCTGCATGAAGGACAGATGTAAGACTATTCATTAATTTTTCCCTTTGAATATCTAAGGGGTGTAAGATTCAGAGATTAGTTTTCTTTCATTACGAATAGTGGATCCCCAAACCCTTCTCCTGTCTTGTCTGTAAATGTTAGGCACTGGTATCTTAACACTGAGTAATTGGCAGGTAAGCCGGGTGGATTTTTCTTGCTGGAAATAAGTTTTGAAGGGCTGATTTTAAAATGATAAATATAAGTTACATAAAAGAGAACACAGTATCCTCCTTCAGAGGAAACTGTCCACTTCAAAAATGTTCTGTACTGCTGCTCTTGGTTTCTGAACATCCAGCTGAAATGTGGAGTGTAGCTGCTTTGTAGCACCTATGCAGTGTGACAAGGAACATTCTTGGATGCTCCCCCTCTATAGACGAAGAGACAGGAAGCTACTCATGTGAAGATACCTATGCAGGAAGACATGTTACTGAGAAAGAATTCCCAAGGCTGTTTGAGTATAACCAACAACAGTGTTCCAAGTTAATGTTTCCTTAGTATCTGTATTGGATTGTAGGAGACCAGTTAGCCTGCAAGTGGGTACAAACCCCTTAACCACTGAAAGGCTACAAGGCCAACAGACACTGCCAAGAGACCATATAAGAGCATCAGATGCATTTTGTAGCTAGGCAGCAAGGAATGTTGACAGCTGACATTTCATGCCAGGGTCTGTAGGGATGTATCATCATTAATCCACTTCCAAAAATAAAAATAACTTTGGTCACTGAAAGAGCTTAAAATTCTGATGACTTAGAATTACCATTTTGCAGCCAAAATCTAGGAACCTAATCTTTTGTCCCTTGGGGTTCATATATAATGGTCTCCAAGCTCCATGCCAGACTAAGCTTATGAGCCAAAACGATTTTCATACACTGAAGCACACATTTAATAATCTACATCTACAGTGATATATAATGCCCTGTGAAGCACTGTTGAAAAGCAGTGATTTATTTTACATGACCCACTTACCTTGTTCTAAGGCTACATATGCAGAGGTCAAAATGAAGCCAAAGAGCTATTGCAGCTGTATGAGAAACCTCCAAAGAGGTTTGTGTGAAGTGCTGCCAGTGAATGTTTGCCTGCTGCCTTTTCTTCCCCCCATTCTACACTTGTTTCTGCTCTTTATGCTGCATCTAAGCAAATAAATCCATTTATCACACAGTGACCAGATGACTGAAACATTTCACAGCATGAAGGCAGCTTATTATGCTAGCGCAGCAACTAATAGATGTCACAGAGGTGGTGTCCCTAAACTCAGAAGTAAGGATCCATTTCACCACTGACCTCAGAACTATCTTTAGATCGCTTGTTTCTAGGATCACTGTCATATCTTGAGAAATGAATGTAACTCAGGGGCCCCATCCTGGCATAGGACATCAGTGACAGCATGCCTTTGTGTCCTGATCAGTGCACTTGATCCAAAAGCCAGAAAATACCTGAAATCTTGTCATCATATGTTTCTTGTGGCCATTTCTTGTCCAGAGTGTTAATAACCTATTACTTGGGATGTTCCTAGGGAGTTTCAAACAAATAGCTTCTTGCAGTCCAAAGGTATTAAGACAATGTAAGTTCAAATAAGAAGTGAGTAACAATCAAAACATAGGAACATTTTATACATCAGCAGTTAATCTGCCACTGGTATTGCCTATGTACACATGCTCCTATTTTGGCTTCTTACTTAACTTTTCAAATCCTACTGTCATTTTCAGGTACCTTCCTTCTTTGGAAAAATGATATGACAGTAACTCAGAAACAGTATTACAGAAGGCAAGAAACAGTATTACAGAAGGCAAGAACAATACAGAGGCAAAAAGAAACCTCTCAAAATGCAACTTAAAAATCAGTTAACATGAAATGTTGAAAAGTAATACTGGAAAGAAACCAAAACTCCACACAGCTCATTTTTTGTTGTGCTCTGAGCAGCACCTCCACAGAGATCACTGTTTTCCTAAACTTTTGATGTATCAGATAGAAAAATTTTCATCTCAAAAAACCCCCAAAAAGTGGCAGCACACGTTGATTTTTCCTGCTTTCCTCTAAGGCTCTTGGCCCTGTACCTACATTGCTCCCTGTTCCCTGGGACCACTCATTTTGGGTAGGAGCAGGCAGGATGCTGTTGCAGCATGCTCTTTGGGAATCCCTGTGCTAGACCTTTAAAAAAATAACTTGTATGGCAAATTTCAACAATACAGAAAAAAAAACCCAGTGGCACAGAATGTTTTTAGACCAAACGTGTCATATTCCCTTGAGATCATAAAACATAATAGGCATTGCATCACAGGGCTTAAGGGGTCAGGCAGTTTTTATCGATGTAATAAATCTAAAGGAAGTTGTTTACATGTTTCTCAGCAGCATGGAATTAACATGAGAGCAGGAAATCAAACTGCCTCCTGGAAAACCCCAACTGCTGGCTGCATGCAGTCTCCTCTGCCATGCAGCTATGATTCAACCCCTTAGTAAACCAGCCTTGCACTTTGATAAAGCTTGGAAGCCAGTTACAGATACTACAGGATTAGGCAGGTCAAGAGTGTCCTTAAAACGTGTGCCTAAAGGAGCAGATGGTGGCAGCAGCTGTCATTTTAGCAGTCTTGTAAACCGTCACTGCTCAGTTTTGCAAGGTTTATTTCATCCCTAATCCTCACTTTGACTGTCTTAGGGTATCAGTGAGTACAACCTCACTAAATACTGAACTATGCTTTGGTTTGGTTTTTTAATTGTGAATAGTCATTGGGAGATAGAAGACAGCATTTCACAATGATTTCCAACCTCTGCCAAGCACGTTCAAGTAAGTGGGTGTAAAACAAGGCCTGTGAGCCCTGTTCTCAGTATGTGCTAAAACAGAGTCAGCATTAGACACAAGTAACTTAAACCTTGACTTTGCTTTTTGTCTAATATATACTGATGTTTTTCCCTCTTTTGAAAATTCTTCCTTAATTGTGAGCTATCTATTTGGAATGCAATAGGTTTTACACTGGTAACATATTGCCACCCCACAAGAAGTATGTTGATTTAGAAATTGCTCCACCAGCCAACCAAACTTGCATAGGCATCAGCTAATAAGAAAACTGATAAACACCATACTTTTCGTGTTAAACACCTGACTAAATAAGCTGCTTCTTGTTTTCTGGATGTGTTTTAAAATACTATTTTAGATCTTCAGGCAAGCACTGAGGACATTTAATTTGCTTCCATATTTGTTCATACACATTGTCAGATAGATCCAAACTCTAATTTAACATTAAGGAGTGGGCACATATGTACATCCTTAAGTTTAGCAGAATTAATTACATGTATTTGAAAGATGGGAGGCCTCCTGCTCTCTTTACTAAGAATACCTATCAACACTTACTTTTGTCTTTCAGTCATCAACATTGTGGAACCATGGTGTCTGGCAATATTTCTGATTAAAAGTAGTGCAAAAGGGTCTGAAAAACCCACAAAGACTTGGTTAGAATGATTGCAACTCATGAGACAGGATAAAAAACAAGTGATGGACATACAGCACAAGTGGTAGTACAGTGACTTTTCCTCACTCATACACACTGAACATTACTAGAAAGTCAAACCAGTGCTCTTCCTCATTTTCCATATAGAGAAAGAATATGTCTTTCTTCTACAGGTTCCAGTACCTTCTCCGAGAGCCTTTATTTTTCATGCTTTGGGACCTACCTTGTGGCAGGGATCACTTGGGAAAGCAGCAATCATTTTTATTTATGAGGTCATTGAATGAAAACAGGGAATACCCAGCAGTCTTGCTCTGAGGCCTTACAAGAGACCCAAGCCAAGACATGTTCAGAATCCCTTCTTTCACTCATGACTCCTCAAATGTCTTCCCTTTGGATCATGGCCCTGGAGTTATTTTTGGAGAAATTCCAGAAAACTCTAGGACACTCAGCATCTCAGAAAGAATTACAGTCACTCTGAGGGATACTGCACTTGGTACAGCTTGACAGAGACAACAGATGCCAGCTGGAATCAGGGAAGAAGGGATGGAAATGCAGAGGGATGAGCCAAAACACTAGGTGAAGGAACTGACAGACAAAATGGTTTTGTTGAACTGTAGTTTAGACCTAGAACTTAGATGGATATATTTAAATTTGACTGTGCTGTCAATACTTAACTTCTGTAATTAACAGTTGTTAACAGTTATTGAACAGCAATAATATGCTCAGAAAAAAATCTCTTAACTGGCAAAACCTTCCATCCAACTTTCACACATTTTTAATTCTTGACTCAATGTGAAAATCACACATACGCTTTTTCATCTACTCTGCTTTCAGACTCTTTGTTTGTGTCCTTAGATATCCTCACTCTTACTTCTATGATGACTAAGGGTATGAAATTGCTTCTGTACAAGCAAAATTACCTGAGGAACACGCAAGAGCTTTCTAGAAGCAAAAGTAACACAAAAGAGGTGGACACACGATTCAGCATTAGCATTTCTTCCAATACAAAGTCTAGAGCACAGAATAAAAACAGGAATAGGTATGTTCAAAATTAGTAAGGTGAAGTTCTTCATGTAACAAATAGCAACCTTGCAAAGAGCTCCAAGGACACCTGCAAAGGATATTGTGGATGCTAGATTTACATCAAGTCAAGGATTACATATTAGGCAAGCTCATGAAAGAAGTTCATTGTGGGTTACTAAATACCACATTTGGATCATTACCTCTCCATGAACTTAGCAGAGATTGGGAGAGGATTCTAGGAAGACACCATAGCCTACGCGGATTCTTATTCTTCCCTAAGTACCCACGTAGAGCCATTGCTGCTGCTCTCCCCTAAATAAAAGTTTAAAAGCACACAGTATGCTCTCTTCTTCAAAAAGAACAGTAAGTATAGATTTTTTTAAAAAATAAAAATATTCCAAGTTTGGGGAAAATAACCCCAAAACAATAAAACTCTCCAGTGACTTTGCAGGGAAGATCTCACAGTATCTATTATTTGTTGAAGGTATCCAAGGAACCAGTAGACATCCTGGTGGTGCTCCACCTAGAAATGGAAGAAGCAGGAAGAGGATACAGCTGCTGACCCATTTCCAGCCTCAAGACCAATTTTGACTTACTGAAAAATCAGGGTGAGACTTGGACAGTGTCACTGAACCCCAACTTCATGGTTCTCACCTTCTCAGGAGGCAGCAGGATCTGAGCATTGAGCAAAACTCCAGCCTGAGCAACCCTGACAGGCTTCTCGCTGCCATGCATGGCCAAACGTGGGTGCTGGGGATGATCCTGGTATTTCTTCTGGCCTTGCAGCAAGCAAGCAGTACACCATGACTACAAGCAAGTGGACCAGTCTCCTGGCCCCCACTTGTTCAGGGCTCTTGCCATCGTGGAGCCAACAGTGCAGACACAGCCCATGGGAATGGCAGCTCACCCAAAGGATGGCCAAGGCTTTGCCCCCAGCCTTCCACATCCAGAATCTGCATCTCTTTGCAGCTGGGGCACACTAGTCTAGGCAGATGTTTCTGCTTCGTTAAGCAACCAAGTTAATCACAAATGTTTGCACTGTCATCGTAACTCAGCAGAGGCAGGGAAATAGAAACATGGAATTGTTAAGGTTGGAAAAGACCCTAAAATCATCGAGTTCAACCATTAATGGAGAGAATTTGATGACAAAGTTTATTGTAAATTGCTTACTGTGTATAATGGCCTTAGAACTTTATGCAAGAGATAATTTTGGAGGTCTTTAGACAAAACAAAGAAAACAAGCCTAGGAAAACATTTCAACAGCACCAAAGTATTTGAGTATTTTTAGATGGAAAGGACAAGAACATTTTACACATTTTGCTTAAAGGGATTTTTTTTAAAACAAGACTGACATAAATGAAAAAGAAGGTGAGAATAAGGAAAAAGTAGAACAAAGTCAATGAAGCAGTTAGGAGCTTAGTTTTTTTTTTAACTCATGTTTTCAGAATGCATAAATTCATTCCTATTCTGTATGTTTTATGTAGGAAATTATGTGGTACTGAGAAATAAACCAATTTTTGGCATAAGTTTTGTGATGTGATAGTGCAAGCATTTTTCCCAGCCCACAAAACAAACACCGTACAGAACTGAAGCTCATCATGAGAAACTTTTTCCATGAACAGCCTTCCAATTCAGCATAGTGTAATATTAGCTTCTATTGCACTTTGAGGCAAATTTTAGAAGAGCAATATTAAAACTCATTGGGGAAGTACTATGAGCTAATTAGGCCACATTCTCAGACCTCATGAAATAACTCTTCTGGTTTGAGGGAAAGGCAGAGGAAGAAAGTTGAGCTTTTTAGCAATTAAAACATCTCCCTTCAAATTTGGGACTGCGACTTCTAGATTACATATTAGATTACACATTAATTTCAGTAGCTACAGTGCCTACATGTAATCCATTTACATTTGTAAATATAATCGGTAATTTCAGCAAAAGCCTGTAAGTCTGTCTTTTCCTTTCACAGAATGATCGAGGCTGGAAGATACCTTCAAGGTCATCTAGTCCAACCATCAACTTAGTACCATCATAAACCCCAAGCTCTACATCCAGACACTTCTGGAACACTTCCAGAGATGGTAACTCCACCACCCTGCCTGGGCAATGCGCCTCCCCCTTAAGAGTTATTGTTTACCAAGGTACAGGCTTTATACCAACAAAGCCCAATACAGGTAGGAGGGGAGTTCAAAGAAGGATAGTCTGGCATATGTCTTTCCCATCTGACTTTTTCAGGACCTCTTTGTGTACTAAACAACAGCTTCTTGATGCCCAAGCGATTTACGTGGGACTTCAACATGCAAAACGTGAACAAGGATTCCATTCAGAAAAATTCCAAAAACTTAGAAGTGGGCTAAAACTGAACCGCTTCTTTAGTAATTTCAGACCCCGTTCTCCTACACCAAAAAGAGTTTGTACCTCAGTTTCTTTGCGATCCTACATCCGTAAATGCAGAACGGGAAGATAAGTGTCACCCTTTGCCCTGTTTTTGCGGAGACAGTCCATGCAGCAATACAGCCTCCGAGCGGTCTTACAGCGCGCGGCTGCGAGAGGCGCCAAGCCTCGCCCATGGCAGCGCTCACTCCGAACACTTACAGACCCCAGCGAGAAGCTCTCTGACGCCTTAAGCGAAACACGAGGAACGCTGAAGGAAAGGATAACACCCCGCACCTGTTAGTCCGGGCAGTGCCCTACCGAAGGTCAGGAGGCTTCGCCCACCGCGTGTGAACCTGGGACGCGGCGGGCGCAGGCTCCGGGAGCGCGGACCGGGGCTCCACGCTCAGCGTGAAGGGGTTTAGGCGTATGACAGGACGACCACAGGGGAGCACCCAGAGCCGCTTCCCGCGGGCCGCGGGGCTCTCCCGGCGCCTGCCCCGCCGCCCCGCACCCGCAGGCGGCGCCCGGCACCGGGACCGCTTCCCGCGGGATGCGCCAAGGCTGCGGGAGCGGGGGGGCGCCCGGAGGCGACCGCGGGGCCGGGCGAAGCCGCCGCCGCCCAGGAGCCGGCGGGATGGGCTGCCATCCTTAGGGAAAAGCCCTCGCCGCGCTTGCGGGGCGCCCCCGCCGCTCCTCCCGCCGCCCGGCCCTCCCGCGGCTCCGAGGGCGATGGTTTCTCCAGGAAGCGCCGGAGCATCCACCGCCTCCTTCCGCCTCCGTCCGCACCGGGCCCCGCAGCCACCGCTGGGGTGAGGGCCTGGGGAGACAAACACTGAACTTCAGCCTACATCTTCTAGTTGGGACTTTCTGTTTGTTTAGGAGCCTTTCTTTCATTTATCCATATTTTCTGCTGCTCTTTTTTCCTTCTTAATTAGGGAAATATGTTCTGATAACAGGCGATGGAAGTGTGTTAGAGGCGCACCTCAGTACATTCTTTTTTAAGTCCTAACTCTGTATTTACTTCTCTCCCTAGTGTCCCACAGCCAACATGTCTAGCAAAAAGGCAAAGACGAAGACCACCAAGAAGCGCCCTCAGCGCGCCACTTCCAATGTGTTTGCGATGTTTGATCAGTCGCAGATTCAGGAATTCAAGGAGGCCTTCAACATGATCGACCAGAACAGGGATGGCTTCATTGACAAAGAGGACTTGCACGATATGCTCGCCTCCCTTGGTAATGTCTCCTTGCTGTTTATGCTTGCCATGCCAATTTGTGCTGTTACAATTAAATTACGGTGTTTAGGATATGAGTGCTGTCTCAGTTTGTATTACACTACTGACATTACTTTTTTGGTTTGAAAGCTAAGCCAAGTGTGAATGCCTTTATTTGTAGGAAAGAATCCAACGGATGAATATTTGGATGCCATGATGAATGAGGCTCCAGGCCCCATAAACTTCACAATGTTCCTCACAATGTTTGGTGAGAAGTTAAATGGCACCGATCCAGAAGATGTGATCAGGAATGCTTTTGCTTGCTTTGATGAAGAAGCAACAGGTACGTGGGTGAAACTCAGCTGCTTGGCTTAGGGTCAGGTTGTGTGTTTATGTTGTTTATTTGGGTTTCTAAATAGTGTGCTGGTTTTTGCACGTTTAGAAATGAAGTATGACACTATTCCTAGATGGCATATTCTGCCCAGTAATGAGAATTTGGCTTGTCACTGAGACTGACAGCTGTCTCGCTGTTCTGTGTCAGTAGTAATGTTCTTCTGTGAGGCTTTGAAGAAGAGTGTTTTAACTGGGCAGTGTGTATGTTCTTCAAAGTGCAAAACAAGTCGTATTTGCTATAAGATGAGGAATTCGAATTGGTAACGTGATTTCCATGGCATTGAAAAGGTTACAGTGTCAAATTTGTCATACAACTGAGTTTGACCTCTCTCTGCAGTAGGTCTGAGATGCATCGGAATTCTTCAGTGTTTAGTATTTCAAGACAGGCTGTCCAGACTTTGTAAACTGTTCTGAACCCTTGCCTTGCCGAGTGTACTCTATGGCTGTCATGACAAATGTCTTGTGTCATGCCCTCATCTGCAGTTGTTTGTTTTCAGCTTGCAGGAAGGCTGCAACTTTAGTGGTCTAAAGATAAGAACTGGGTAGGGTCTATAAGACAGAAATGACAGATTGGACTGACTTGCATAGCACAGTGAGGGGAAAGAGGAAAACACAGGGCTTAGTTTTACTATATCAGACTTTCAAGGTTGTACCTGTAATCTTGAGGTTCGAGTTTATGCTTTTATTTATTTAATCATGTAGGCTCAGATTCCTGAGAGGTATGTAGTAACTGGGGATGAATCCTAAGGGCAATTCTGTGGAATTATAGAGTGTCAGTGCTTTGATATATATTGTGAACTTTTCTTACCAGTAGGTTGAAATGATGTAGCTTCTGTACTAGAGATGTCATTGCACCTATAAGATTCTTCACAACTGTCCCCCACAATATTTTAAGTTAACCTGTGGATATATGCTCAGAACCTTTCAAAGGATATTACTCAGTTTCAAACAGCTATTTTCAGACTGTGTATTTTTAGCACCTTTGGCCTTTTCAAAGAGCATCCCCTTCCTGCTGAGGTGTAGGTAAACAGGCTTTCTGTTGGTAAGGCCTTTTCAAATGTTAATCGACTTCCTCTCTCTCAAGGGAAATCTCTTTACCATCTCCTAGAGAAGGAAGTTTTGTTAGTAGGTTAATTATTTTCTGTCCACAGGTAGTCTGACTCACTGTGCTACAGGGTTTTTTTTTGTGTGCACCAAAACAAGAGCCTGTGAATAATGATATAAGGACAATCGTTGTCCCACCAGTTGTTTTGAACAGGAACCTTCTATGTCTATGTAAACAATAAGTTACTAGTTTGGGCACCCATGTACTGATAAGATTGATTATTATCTTTCACCTCTGTGTGGTAAATGTTTTAGTCTAGTCCTACAATGATCTGAGGATAATGGTTTCACAGTCTGTTTTGTGTCTTACGCCATCCTCAAAATTTAACGAGGAAACATGTGAGATAGTTATGCTGTCTTACTGATTTTCAGTTCATAATAGTCAAACTGTAGTCTTCAAAATATCGTGTGATGTATTTGTAGAACCCATGTTATGTTTATCCTTTATTAATTTTATTCTTCAGATACACTTGTGATCTGTTTTTTCCTTTTAAAATTGTACACAAACTTTTCCAGCTATACCAACCTTTGCTCTTTTACCTTTTTTTTTTTTTTTCCATTTCATGTTCTCCACTTGTGTTTCTTATGGGCCTGATTTTCTAGCTCTTTATCAGTGTAGGTCTTCTGAAAGGGAGTACTACAAATCAGATACTATGGACAAGGATAAGGTACTTGTTGGCATTTTCCTTACCTTTCCTACATTGCCAGTCTAGTTGGATATGTTGCTTCAGCATTACTGTTGTGTGTAGTACCATGGAATTGGTATAAAATTTGTATCTGTCTCTGTTTGGAGTAGTTTGTCTGCTCTTTGATCCTGCATTGTCATCTGTTTTGTGCTGCCTGCAACAGGCTGAATCTTAAGTTTTGCTTCATTTATTTGTTACTCCCCATATACTGTGTGGGAGGGAGAGTTGGAGTCCCAATTGCTTTAAAATTTGTTGCTGCTAAAACTTTTAGTGTATTCCTACTCTAGCAGCCCAGTTCAGTGTTTCAATACCTAGCTATGCAGACAGGCGCAATTAAGTCCTTGAGGCTAAACTTGCAGCACCAGAGGCCTCACATTCTTTGAATACTAATCCTTATGTCATCTCTCATCACCACTTGGTCCCTGTAGGACTGCAGAAATAGAATCTAATCTGTTTAGCTGCTTTTTCCTCTTCTTTACACCCATCTACAAAGAGAGAACTCCAGTATTTGTCCTAAATAAGATGGGCCCAGCTAACTGGGCATTCTCCCTGTTTTTGAAGTAGAAAATTGCCGCTAGCCTTCCTCATTTGGAGTCAGCAGCCAAGGGCTGGTATAGGCTGGTATATGATACTGTTTTCATTAGTCTGTGTTGAAACATGTTTTTTTTCCCTTCCCCACAGCACCCCCATGCTAATTTGTCATGCTCATTGACTGCTTTTTAGTCCTCTGATTCCCTGTTTGGTTTTGTCTCTCTAATGAACTCTGTTTGCTTAAGTTATTCAACTCTCTTTCCAAAGCAGAACTTTTTTATCACGTTCTAATTGTGTATACATCACTTGATGTGGGTGTCTACATATGATTTCCAGCTGTTCCACAGAGTTTTCATGTTTTCTTTTTGGAACATACTTCTACCTTGTCTATTCTGTTATTGATATTTCTCCAGCTAAAGTTCAATAACAGTTTCTTTCTCAAATGAAGAACTATTTTAAAGGCATGGCTGGTCTTGTTTCAGCATTTAGCAGTTTTTGCATTCTACCATCTACCATTTGTTATGCACATTCCTTTCGTCATCTCTAAATTTTCCTGGAATTATTTGGCAGCTGGTGATTCTGCCCATCTTTTGAAATGGAATTAGCAGAAGATACCTAGAAACTGCTCATTTTCATATCTTTGTAAATTTCCTCAAAAATCTTCTGCTAATATTTTAGCATAATATAAATAATATATCCTGGCTTTTTTTTTTTTTACTGTGTTCTCCACCTTTACCTCTCTACAGTAAACATTCTTCCTCCCTCCTGAGCTGACTTGCTCAGTCCTGTCCGGAAGTCTTTTCTGATATAAACACTTTCCCTGGATGCTTTCCAGGAGAATGCTGTATCCATGTAAACTGCCTCTAGCAACACTGTTGTGCAGCAGTGAAGAGCCAAACAGTGGTTATTTAGTCCCCAGAGGAAACTAGTTTATAGAGGATGTGCAAATATATCTAATTAAGTCAAGAAAAATATAATTCGTTAAAGAGAACTGCCTGTGTAATGAAAACTAGCAGTGACAGGAACTTGTTTTTCCACTTTGAGCTGTTGAAGATCAGGAGGTGGAAATAGGTGTTATTACATTACAGCAGGTCAGGCCCTGTTTTCAAAAATCTGTATGAAATGCGTTAAACTTCCCTTCTTTTCCCTTTGCAGTGAAGGAATTTCTTTAGGATTCAATTAAGAAAGTGTTTTGAGTTCTTGGGGGAAATGCCTATGCTGTATTAGTTAATTGCACGTCTGTCCTGCTGCTTTTGAGACCTGGCTAAGGAACTCTGCTTCCGTTTGTATTTCTCTCTGTATGTCTCATTCCAGGGTTCATTCAAGAAGACTACCTGCGGGAGCTGCTGACGACAATGGGAGACAGGTTCACAGATGAAGAGGTGGATGAGCTGTACAGGGAGGCACCCATCGACAAGAAGGGGAATTTCAACTACATCGAGTTCACACGCATCCTGAAACATGGAGCAAAAGACAAGGATGACTGAGCAAATCCATGGATATCTGCAGATAGCTGCTTCCCCCCCCGCCCCATTAATTTTATTTATCGGGATCTGTTTTTTTCTTTTTTTCTTGTTGGGACCTTTTGCATACTTTTTTAGCATTCCAGCTTTTTCCTCCGTGGCTCAGGCGCACCTGCATCTTTGTAACAAGACTGGAAAGGGGCAGGGAGAGAGGATGGCTTACAGTGATAGAGGTTGAGGGACAAAGATCAGGGAGTGTGGAGGCCCAGGTGTCAGTGCTACTCATCCTAACTGGATTAATTTTACATTTTTAACGGTAACTTTTCAAATAAACCACTGCTCTATTAAGTACATCATTAAAGTTTTCATGCTAGAAGTGGACTGTTTATCTAATGATGTCTGTAAATACTTTTGCAACTGTATGCAGTTGTGTTGTTACCTATTTTTGCCTTAAAAATTACGCATAAGTCACTTAAGCATACTGATGTTTGTACTTCAGCAACTGAGTACTTTGCCTGCTGCTGTGAGCATACACAATGAAGAAGAAATTCCCCATCCTTCAAATTTTAGTGTATTGTAGAGTAATCATTCTGTCCAAGACTTGCACATTAAACATTTTAAATCTTAACAATGTAATTCAGCGTGTATTTTACCACATCTGTGCCTCAATTTCTTGACACTAAGTACTATATTAATGCCACTTTTAAAAATCTTATAATGTAAATCCTAGCATTTTCTTTAAAATAAGGTATCATATGTGGGTAGAGTTGCTTGAGTGATGCTTCTTACCAGATCCGTGGGGCTGCCAATGTTGTGTTAATTACATTGCATTGCAACCATTTATTTTTTTCTTTATGTTCCTGTCTTGTTTTTTCAAAGCATGGTGAGAACAGGGCTGCATGAAGAAGGAAGGTGTGCTGTCTCTATCCTTTCTGTTTTCTGTCTGAAAATGCTATTCTTGGTTTCCAAATGAAACAATGTATTTTTAAGAGTGTTGACAGTGGTGCTTTGGGTATGTGAGAGGGAGGTGTTCCTTTTTGTTCCATTTCTCATAATTCTGTCCTCTAGTTCTTGTGATATGGATTGGAAGGCAGATTTGCTACAGTATTTTGAAGCAATTTTGCCATAATCTGAATGCTTGTGGTTCTGTTTTTTTTTGTTTGTTTGTTTTGAGAGAAAGGGTGATCAAAGCCACTTCTGACACTTCTAGGAATTACACTGTTAATCCCTTCAGAATTTATGTTACAAATTTATGAAAAGCCATTTGGCTGAGAGTGTTCTGCTGTTTCTTAGTAGGCTGCTATTGTGAACTGAACTTTTAATAAATGTCGTTAGAGGACAGCAATTAAATCTGAGGTTCCCACTCTACTGCAGTCCCAGTGAGCTCTGCAAAAGAATGGGAACTGCACACAGAGGTGACCTGGGTGCTGCTACATAACAGCCTGGAAGAAGAGATGGAAGTCGCTGAAAACCAGAGAGCAGAAGGTTCAAAACAGAATCAGAAGAAGAAATCCAAATGTTTCACAGATGTTTTCTCTCAGTTGCTGCTTTTTTTACAGAAAAATGGCTACGTTTAGAGCTGACAGAAATGAAAAACTCGACCAAGAACTTACGCAAGGTGCGAGTGAAACCAGTGTTGACGCGCCTGAAGGAGGCGAAGCCCCCGAGCCGGGGCTGTGGCCGGTGGGTGCCCGGGATGCCCGCGGGGGGGCAGTTCCCAGGATACCCGCGGGGGGGCAGTTCCCAGGATACCCGCGGGGGGGCAGT
>VWZG01007978.1:363048-385344 GCA_013396735.1 Grallaria varia | reverse complement strand
GGGGGGGCAGTGCCCGGGATGCCCGCGGGGGGGCAGTTCCCAGGATGCCCGCGGGGGGGGCAGTGGCCGGGATGCCCGCGGGGGGGCAGTGCCCGGGATGCCCGCGGGGGGGGGGCAGTTCCCAGGATGCCCGCGGGGGGGCAGTGGCCGGGATGCCCGCGGGGGGGCAGTGCCCGCAGGGAGCGGGGCAGGCGGGGCCATCCCCGGCGCCACCACGAGGGGGCAGCACCGCTCCCGGCGCGGGGGGCCGGCGGCTCCGCGCTCCTTCTGTCCGAGTTTCTTTGGGGTTTTTGGGGTGCGCTGTTTTTTTCAAGTCCCGTGGAGCAAGTTTGGTGCAGCGAACACGGGGGCAAACACGCTGCGCTCCCACAGAAGCCCCGCCGCGCCTGCCACAGTAAGGGCTGATGCTGTTGGGATTTTTCACATCGCAGCTTCTGCGCGAGCTGAGTTCTTAATCAAAGTTCGTTTGTTACGGAAAAGAGTAAAACGAGGCCTCTGCAAGCCATTGCTATGGGCCTACATGTACAAACACACATGTGGTGGATGTTTGGAAAAGATTGGGTTTCAAAAGGACTTACGGCCTTGCCTGTAACTCAAACCAGAGACGCTGCTCGTTCCTTGGTATCCCAGTGAGTGCTCATCTTGTTTTGTTAAGATTAGCTTTGAAAAAACTACCCCAAATTCAAATTTATATGTTTGCATAACTTTGTTTATATATGAAAGACTAAAACCTGTGATATAAGCTAGACTGCTGAGGCGCAGAGTGAGGCAGCTGGTATTTACCTACAGCAATAAATGCCAATTGTTAAACCCCAGTGCTTGCTTATGGGCCCGAGCTGTGTTGTTGTGTAGCAACGCCTATATGCCACTTGTCTTGTGATGATAAACTGTAATTCATTGTACTATTGTTCCTAGCCTTGCCTTCAGGAGAATCTTTGTTTTACTCTCAGGTTTAGTGGCATTTAATGCTCTCATAAAAACATGTTAGAGAGAATGATAAACATGGACTTTTGGTGGGTAATTCAGAGGCCTGGGATTTCTCTTGCAAAGAAATTTTAGACCTCCACTCAGCTCTGATGTGCCTTAAAGTCTTTGTCTGTCTGGAACCAGTAACACTGGTTTTGTAGACTAATTGCAGTTCTTAGTCCTGGCAAAATCAGCCTCAGTAAGAGCCACACAGACTTTTCAAGTGTTCTCACTGAAGTGGGTCAGCAGAACATGAAGGCATTTGTTGTGGAATGTCTTTCTCCTTTTATTTTTATTATTAATTCAGTTGTTTTGTAGCTAGGTCACTTGAGTGGATGGCGGGAACAATGTGGCCTTGAATCTTCTCAGCTAGAAGAGAGAATTAAAAGTAGGTCTGCAACATTCAGGCTGAATGTTAAACCACTGAACAATTGAGTAAGGGAGGGTGGGACCATCAAAAGCAGCTGTGTTTCTTTTTGTGCCTTTGTTTTTTATCCTTTTATTTTTTTCCTGGCAAATGAAAGAGCTTAGGCAGTGATCCCAGCAGAAGGAATAAAAGAGATCAATTCTACCTGAAGACTCTTTCCTGCTCTTCAAAGTGAAGTTCCCAAATGCTATGACTCACATACGGGGCTGGGATGCTTGTTTCCTGTGGTTGCAGAGGCACCAGAGCTGAACCCTAAATGAGTTTTAGCTTATAAACCGTTTCCTCTCCAGGACTGTTTGTGAGAAGCAGTGCCTCACCAGGGAACTGTCTCACACATCCTGTGTCTGGCTTAACACCCACTGCACAAACTCCTGTCAGTGTAGGTAATAACTTGTAAAGGTTCTCACTGCCTTTACTCTGATTGAGTGTAGTATGCTGTAAGCTGCTGTGGCTCAGCACCTGATTATCCTTGAGCAACTCAGCTATGTCTGTACCAGGGCAGTCATTTTGTGAGCTGTGCAGTCCTTGCTTGTGAATTACACCCCTAACTCCTGTAGAAAGGGCAGTGGTGATTCCTTACTTCCTCTTCAGTATTTCTTGTTGATGAGATACAGCGGATCCTTACTCAATATATTTGTTTTAATAGTTACTAATTTTAGAGCCTAACTCCCCCGAATGGGGAGAGAGCAGCATCTGTCAGTCTGGCAGGCACGCCTCACTGTGAATAGTACCAATGATGTCAAGCATTCTTCCCTGCCATCCAGATACCAAGTACCAGATATTTAATACAGCAACATCCAAATGTCAAATAGAATGGTGCTTGGTCTAAGAACTGCGAGAGGCTGAACAGAATTCCTGTTACCAGGGTGGCAGTGTCCAAATCCTAGGCACTTAGTCTGACCTTTGCAGACGGTTTCCTAGCGGCAGGCACGGCTCATACTGCTATTCAAATAACCTTAGCTAGCTGCTGACTCATCTGTAGTTCCACTCTGCATCCCATTGCTTAAGTATAAAAATTGTCTCAGTAGCACTCATTAGCTGTGAAAGGCAAACCTAACTAGAGTTCCTGTGTAATCATCATGAGATCAGGAGTGTCATGTAAACTGAGTATTTAAAAATATTGAAAAAGTGTTCACACAACTTTAATAGGGATGCATACCAGTCCCAGCAGGCTTCTTCCAGTGAGTAGGTAAGACTTGCAAATTAAAGATACTTGCAGCTGGAAACTTCCTTTTCAAATAACTGCAGGTCACTGTGACATTGGAAATGGTTGCAAAAAGCTACAGTGAGACCACAATCGTGGCACGCTGCCCCATCCCCCACATACACAAGATTTCCTGGGAAATCTGCTCAGCTCCATGCCTCACAGCCCTAACAAGCTTCAAAGCTACAGGGCTGGAGTTAGTTAAAAGGAGAGTTGACGAGTTTCATCTTAGCAAGATAAGCTTGTGAACTTTGTGATACATTGTTGGAAGAGAATTAAATGGAACAAAATTACTTGTAGTTAGTGCTTGCCTGTTTCTTTTACTGATTCGGGGATAAGGTATTGTGTCTTTATTAGAAACTGAGATATATGTTGTGTGAAACAGAAGAAGTTATTACACTATTATTGCTATCCTGTTAGCAAAGACAGGAATTTGGACCGGAATCTAAATCCTTCTACTTTGCCTGCCCTCCTTATCTGCTAATTAAAGAAGTAAAAATAAAAATGTAGCAATGCAATTTTCAATTGTCGCAAGAAAACATTTCTTTTAGACTTTGTCTTTTTTTGTAATTAATTGAACGTAATCTTTCAACAACTAAACAACTAGTTTTTCTGCTGTAACAAGTCTAAGTAAGCAAACGGCTGTTTATTGATGCTTTTTAGCACGTTCACCTATTCCACAGCCTCTTTGTCCAGATGAGGCAGAGAACAGCAGCATTGTTATTGGAGATGCCCTATTAATTGCAGACCTAAGAGGACGGAGGAGTCATCAAACTTGTACAAAAGGATGAATAAGGAATACACTGCAAAAATGGAGAACTCTGACTTACACACCCGAAGATGAGTAGGGGCTTACCTGAACCCCCAAAGAGGAGGATAAACTGTTGCCGTGAGGTGCTAGTTATAACTATGCAATGAGCAGAAACCCCACCTGATAACAGCTAACGCTGAATTTGGAAGCAAGTTGCAATGTGGATGGGACAGCAGTCAGCAGACAGTGATGAGGCTTGTTAGAAGTACTTGGGTTTACTCTGTGCCTGTTGCAAAGCATGCAGCCTGCTGCCCCTGAAATTTTCTGCCCTGAGCTCTGGACACAGATTTTGGGTAACTGAGTAGCCATCTAAACTAATGAATATTAAAATACCAGAAAGATAAGATAGAGGCTGAGGCACTCAAGTATTTCCTGATGCAGTTGATCAGAGATATGACTCTAGCTGAGGTTCCAGTAGTCAGCCTTCTCCAGAGGCTGGACATGAATGCCTGGTCAACAATTTATGTAGCCCCGTACTTTGACAACCCACAACAGCTTTTTCAGGGTTCTGTTTCCTATTTGATGTTTGACTCTCCTCCCCTCCCATCCTTTATGCAAGCACTTAAATGCCTTCCACATGTCAGGGGCCTGCATCTACCCTTTCTGTTACAAGCCTTACACACACTGAAGGATTAAGACCTGCAAGCCAGAAAGGCATTCCCTTCCCTACTTTGTGTACCACTTTGGGTCCTTGGGCTTCACTTTGAGACAAAATCCAAAGCAGCTAATAAGTTGTAAGGCAGGCTTTGCAAATTTTGATGAACAAAAATTCAAGCAGCTCCAGGATTAAAGAGTATTTCAGTGGCAGCTTTGAAAATGCTGTCAAGAACCTAAACGAGACAGCAATACCTCAGATATTTCAGGCTCTTGGATGAAAGTGCAGATCAGATTCTTGCGCACACCTCTGGATGCTCAACACATGACAGAACTGTCATCTGAGGGTAGTGGGTGAGTGTGCTAGTAGATCAGGAGACTGTTTTGGATGATGCTCTTACTAGTGATGCCTGGAATATCTTACACTATGCCAGGTTTTTAGGGCTGGTAATCATGCCTGTTCCACTGTTGATTTTAAAAATTGCTATGAAAGAGCAAGTTTCAAAGAAAGGGGTGCTGGCTGCTTATTTTCACATCTTATTTTCACAGCTTTCCCCACTTGAAGGGTACTTTACACCTGTGTGATTGACTGGATTACTGTTACCCAGGACAGATTTAATGCTCACACACACCCATTGCAGGAATGTTTTTGTTACCTACTGGTGGCTTTTAAAGTGACTATAAAGGCAGGGAAAGCTTTTGGGAGATGCTGTTACTATGAGCAGGTTAGGGTGTGTTTATTTTAGTTGTTTCTTCTCCTCCATGCCTCCCTTAAGCCTATTCACAGACTGCTTCTACAGGCAAATTCTACTGGATTCAGTGAGGCTCAACTAAAAAGGCCATTTCAGCAACATTAATTTACTTTTACATACCAATACATAATTCTGGCTTTTTTTTTTTTTAAGGTACGGTTTGTTTGAGTTTCAGCCTTAATCACTATTACATTAATTACTTATCTATTGAGTTTTCCCCATTTTAGCTCTGTGGCATTTGAAATTTTCAATTGGTGGATTTCCTTGCATTTCTCTGCTATATGCTGCTGGTGTCAGATCTCTGTGACATCTGGGCATATTTTTACATGGTCTACAAAGGTTCATTTCAAGATTTTGTTCCCAAAAGCCATGGAAAAAAACCACTGTATAAAATCTGTTTAGAACAGAAGTTGGTTGTGGGTAGGGGACGAGAAGTTTTATCACTGGAAATAAAAGAAATGTGGCATGAAGGTATTTGTTATATGGGTCTCTTTTAATGAGTCTTAGCCACTTAGTTGACTGAAGACATTAAATTGGTCTTTCCCTAAAGTAAGTAATTAACTTTGAACACAGAAAATTAAATTGCCTAAGATTATTACACAGCTATCCGAACAATACTTCTAGTGTCTTGTTGCTTTTATTGCTTTTTTGCCCCTGGCATTTTGTATGTAATCATCCAGACACCAAGAGACATATTGATTAAATACTTTGGGCCCCTTTGCACTGTATAATCTTGTTTTATATAATCTTGTGCAATATGTTATTTCTGCAGCCAAGTACTGAATAAGAACAAAGTTAAGAGAAAAACTTTGGGCAATGTCAGTCTGTTCTGTCATCCATAGCCAGAAGTAGTTCGGACTCCTAAAATAAGCTATCTCTTACATATATAAGAAAAAGACAGACTCTTGAGTTGACTTTAGTAGATATTTTGATATTAGGCTGAGTGTATTTCCTGTTACTACATTGGAAAAGCTGTCTGAAGAGCGACTTCTGTGCCAATGCTCCCAGGGCTTCAGAGAGCTGAGCAGGTCTCTCTCCATGTTTGTAAAATGTCTAGCAAAATGGGGGTTGGTGTATGTCTGTGAAAATATAATTTCTTAAGGCATTTCCATAATAAAAGTAATGCACACTTTTTCAGTAGATGTGACAAAAGCTATTTTTAAACATCTTCTACTGAGCCCTCTCTAATTCACTGGAACAACATTTTCACCTCTGGCTTTGACTACCCTGATTTAACAGCTTTCTGCTAGCAATGCTGTAGATAACAAGCAGCAACCAAAATATCTCAAGGCTGCCTCATCCTTTCTTATCCTCCAGCCTAATGACAAAAGGAGACAATTGGACCTTGTTTGCTAACTACATGTTGTTATCTTGCATTTGGGCTTATGCTGTCATCAAGTTGCTAATCATCATTCTGTGACACTGTCTGCACTGCTCCCCCATGAAATATGGGCATTGTATCACAAAAGAGCAAACACAAGCCTTGGCACCTGTTGATAGCTGTTGTTTAGAGGGAAGTTGTTCCTTTTGCCAGCCAGTGAAACATCAGAACTCCAGACCAGTAAATAAATGCTATTATCCCTCATCTGGGCACCATATGGTCTGCCTGCTCTGACTGTAGGTGAGCCACAGCCCTCCAAGCAGTCAGGTGAGAGACCTAGCTTCAGCCTCAGTAGCTATCTGCTTTAGCGGCAGTAAGGATTCCACTCTACTGTGCTGCTTAGACAACCAGGGACAGACTCCCTTAAAGTACTAGAAAGATTCTGTGCCCTTGTAGAAGTGCTGAAGTTTCTGCTTACCCCTTTGGGCATGGATAAATAAGTAATCTAGCTGTTTAATATCACTTGCTCTCATAGCCTCCAGATCTGCACCCTGGGGTATCTGCAGATCTGATGCCCCCTCAGAGAACTGATCTTGTACTCAGGTGACCAAAACTGTGGCTTAAATGACCTCTTCTCATCTCATGAAGCTTTTATTATGTCTTGCAAAAGAAGTCCAGTCTACACTGGAGTCTTGCTTTGGCACCAGGTTTGAATGGACAGAACCAACATGTGCATAGCTGGAGGTGACTGGGCTAAATATGTCAGCAGGCTGAGTCCTTCCATGGGCAAAAAGAGCAAATGAGGTCTGAATCAATTCCTAGGGTAGCACCAATTAGTGAGCTACAAGAGGCCTCAGAGAAGTTCCCAGAGAGCCTCACACTCAGCCCAGGTAATTATAGCTGCAGGTGGCTATAAGCATGAATCATGTAGGAGAAAGTACTACAGAAGCCACAGCAAGACTGGTTTTATAAGTCTAGGAACTCAGCTCAACTACTAGTCAACTATTTTATTTACCTTACTGCCAAGACACTGCCAATCCTTGCACTAACAGCTAGCCAGAATACAGCATGCTATTGCCATTTAAAACACCCACAATACTGGACAAGCTGCATTGCCAAAACCCTAGCCTACATCCATACAAGTAAATCCCGTATGCATACAAATTTGACACAGAAATTTTGGCTCTGTGCCTGCAACTCACTTTTTAACAAGTGAAGATCTGTTTCCATCCTAAAGGGTTTGAAAGGCACTTCTGTTTTTGAGAACATGAGATAAATACAGTAACAAATGACTTCATCATCTACCAATAATGTCTAGTAAGCATGTCACACAGGGTTGTGCAAAGGAACTGAAAACTTTCAGGTTTCATAGTGAACTTAGGCTCCAAACTCTTAAGAGAATGAACTGTACTTTTCTTGTCCTAACTGCTTACATGCCTGGTTGTCAGGAGTGATCTTTTAATTTACTTCTTTTTTCTAGAAGACTGATATCTAATGTTCTAGGCTGAGCTGAACAGTTTCACTGTTATTTCCAACCAAAAGCCATATTTGGTATACAAAGTGATGATGTCTTTGGGCCTAACTTGTGTCCTGCTCCTTCACAGGCTAAGTCCAGCAATATATTGAATATGTTTAGCACATGTGGACAGTATAGAGTTAAGCACAAGCTCAGTGGCACCACACATAAAACCATGACTGATGAGATTCATGCCTTTAGCACCTCAGTTCACTATCTAGAGCTTATATATGGCAAGTAGAGACCTGGGTGCAATTTTGTTTTGAACCTGAAAAGGCTCAAGGATTTTACAGCAGAAGTTTTTGTATAATGAAACCTTATTCTATTCTTCCAGTTGAAGGTGGCCTTTTAGAAGAGGGTCAGATTCACGGGAGCACAAGTGAAGACAGAAAGAGCCAGCATATGCGCCTGGCTCTGTAACTCAGAAGTTTCTGAAGCACTTGGGCTCCTTCAGTTTGTCCATTTTGTTCCAGGCAAAAAATTCCTAGTAAGAAACCAGTCCTGCGTTCTCTCCCAGGAATTTTCCTAATTGAACTGTAAAAGTGGGTTCGGAATTATATTCTTTTTTCCACTTTCTTTTCTACTTTGTACATACCCTTATGCTTTTCTTTTTGTCCAATTAAGAGAGTTCCCTTCCAAGTATGATAGTTAATATCAGTCTCATTTTTGCATATAAAAATTTTTCTTTTTATGGTTATAGTACTGGTGAACTGCAAATGCAAACTGGGTGTTGGGACTTCAAATGCTGCATTAGTCATTACAGCAATTCCTAACATAGGATCTGAGTTATTTGGAATTATTGCATTTCAATGATGTCCTGCTTCAAGGAATACATTATTCTCATTTGTGAAGGTCTCATGTACAAATAAATGTTATGATGTACGCCCATCCAAAGGGACCTTGACAGGTGGGTCCACATGAACCTTAAGAAGTTTAACAAGGCCGAGCACACGGTCCTGCACCTGGGTCAGTCAGAGGCACAAATACAGGCTGGGGACTGAATGGATTGAGACCAGCCCTAGGGAGAAAGACTTGAAGTGTTGGTTGACAAGAGGCCCAACAAGACCTGGCAATGTGCACTTGCAGCCCAGAGAGCCAACCATGATCTGGGCTGCATCAAAAGCAGTGCGGCCAGCAGGTCAAGAGAGGTGGTTCTCCCTCTTTACTCTGCTCTCATGTGACCCCACCTGCAGTCCTGCATCCAGCTCTGAGGTCCTCAGCACAGGAAAGATGTGGACCTGTTGCAGCAGGCCCAGAGGAAGGCCATGAAGATGATCAAAGGGCTGGAACATCTTCTGTGAAGACAGGCTGAGAGAGCTGGAGTTGTTCAGCCTGCAGAAGCGAAGGCCCTGGGGAAACCTCACTGCAGCCTTCCAGGAAAAGCCAGAGAGGGATGTTTTACAAGGGCAGGTAGTGATAGGACAAGGAGGAATGGCTTTAAACTGAAAGTGAGTAGTTTAGATATTAGGATGAAATTCTTTATTGTGAGGGTAGTGATATATCGGAACAGGTTGCTCAGAGAAGTCCCATCCCTGAAAGTGTTCAATGCCAGGTTGGATGGAGCTCTGAACAATCTGATCTAGTGCAAGGTGTCCCTGCCCATGGCAGGGGGGTTGGAACAAGATGATCTTTTATGTTCCTTCCAACCCAAACCCTTCTATATGATTCTATAACCCAGGAAACAACTGCACATCAAAAATTCTCCCACTAGGGCAGGGTCACAGGGCAAATCTGGACCTGACATCCCTGGTAAACAGCAGCAAAGTACAGCTCTTATGCATTCTCTGTCTTGACCTGCTCCCTCTTCAAACAGCCCTTAAATATTCAATGAAAAGACAGCCAAAGTCCTATACAGCAGGTACAGCCTAGGCCTATGACATGTGGAAAGTTGTGGATGAGCTTCTAGTTCCTAGAATGGTCTTCAGTGCCAAAGCACCTGAAGCAATGTTTTAAGCCCAGTTTAGAGGATAAGCATTTGCCAAGCCTAAATAACTGTAAAAAGTTGGGGGAAAGGGGTGGTACATAGGAACATACCAAATCTGTGCTACACATTATGCCTGCTTCTGCTCAGGTTCCTGCCCAACCCCACTCTCAGGCACCATTATTGCTATTTTTTTGCAGGCTTCTTTCTCTCAGCAGAGCCACAGCCCAAGCATACCAACACACAGGACTCCATGCCTTTAAGTAATGCAGCTTTTCCATGTATGTGTTTTCTCTGCCCACAACTCCCTAGCCAGAGTGTCTCTGTGGTACAGGATTAATTTGAGAGAGGGACACTTTCAATACATAATGGAGAATGATTAGCATAATGGCCAAGCCTTGGAGGGAAGGGACTGTACAAGTGTCTGCATGAGTCAAGTCATGCACTCACCCTGTTCCTTTTTTTTCCAGATATGGTGCTTAGGGTTTGTAACATTGCAGTAGGTTGTGTAGCTTCTCCATCAATATTTGTACTGTGTACTGTGGAAGTGCCCTATCCCAGACCCTGGCAGAAGTAGCATGGGTATAGCAAGTCATGAAAGTGAGCAGGCTCTGGCTCCACATTTTTGGTTCCATTGGTGGCAAGGTATTGATTCAGTGGTATTGAACCTATTCTGCACTTTAGATAGGTCCACCTTCAGCTGTCTGACCCAGGCAGGCCTTTGCATATCTACTGCATCCCAGGACATCCTGCTCTTGGCTTTGGTGCTATGCAAGTAGCACAATCCCCTTCCCCTGGCACACTTCTGCTCAAGTCTGCCTCTTCTCAGCTTTCTAAGACAATTTTGGCGATGTCAGCCCTTGCCACACTCCATGCCTTTCTAGTCCCAGTTTCTATCTAAGCTCTGTGAGTCCACAGACCAGCACAAGAGAAGCTGTTCACAGCTCCTGATCTAGTCCAAGTAGTCAGAACATACCCAGCTGAAATACTTTTTTTTTTGTGCAAGCTGACAGAAAATCATGGAATTGTTAAGGCTGGAAGAGACCTCTAAGATCATTAACTCCAACCACTAACCCAGCACTGCCATATTCACCGATAAACCATGTCCCAAAATGTCACGCTCACACATTTTTTGAACACTTCTGAAGATGGTGATTTTACTACTTCCCTGGGCAGCCTACTCCAAGGCCTGACCACCCTTTCAGTGAAGAATTTTTTCATAACATCCAATTTAAACCTCCCCTGGTGCAACTTGAGGCTATGTCCTCTTGTCCTATATCGTTACCTGGGAGAAAAGACCAATCCCCACCTCATTTCAACCTACTTTCAGGTAGTTGTAGAGAGCTATAAGGTCTCCCCTTGAGTCTCATTTTCATGATAGCAGAGGAGAAAGAATTAGGACCAAACATCACAATCTGATATGACATTTCTGGGCTTTCATGGAAAAGAAGTTATGGTACTAAAAGTGAGTCACTACGGACTGAGGGAAGCAGGTACCCTAACAGGAAGCATGTCTGGCTAACTAGTGCATAAGCAATAATTAGCACACAAGGCAGTACCAAGTTCAAGAACACATAAAAACTATCAAGATGAAAGAAAGCATTAGAAATAGTGTGTTATGGTTTAGGAATGGTACTCCTGCTAAAACCATGTGCTGCTTCTACTCCCGCTTCCAACTGGAGGCATGAAAGAACAATTTGACAGAAGAACAATTTACTGGAAACAGCAATGAGATAAGAAAACAAACAGTAATAGCGACAATGTTAATACCAAAAGGTATAAGGAAAGAAACTATTCATATGGGGAAAAAAAAATCCCCAATAATAGATAATATCAGATGTCTCCTGCTAGGATGGAAGATGGAGGGAGGAGAGCTGAAGGCAAATGTGTGTGGGGAAGGTGGGCATTATCAACCAAAGGGTGCCAGCAAAAGAAGAGAGAGAAGGATGGATGGAAGAACAGCTCTTGGAGCCCATGGTTTGGTGCTGCAAGAGGCAACAGCCATGATCAGCAGTGCTGCACAAGGCACAGGTCCTGGGGAGGGACCAGGCAAGCTCAGTACACAGGCTGGGACCAGGGCTGGTGGGTTGGGAACCAGCCACAAACTCCTGCTACTGGTGAGAAAAGGTGGCAGACTTACTGGGCAGGGATGGCACTGCCCTGTGTCTAATTTCTTCTTGATCCACCTCTTGAATTTTTTGAAGCAGTATGTCATCCTTACTCATGCAGACTCATTCTCACCCTGGAAGTGATTCTACAGATTTCAACTCAGATGTTATCTGTATGGACACAAATGTGTCATATTGAGCAGTTAAAGGCAAAACTGTGATCTAAAAGAGGTGGGATAAGTATTTTGTACACCAAATAGTTCCCTGTGTACTGGTTTTACTGAGAAAGGTTGTGTGGCCTAAGACCAGGACTTTGGGCTGGTTAGCACTGTGTTGTTATCCTGCTTGGGCTTTCAGAGGCAGAAGGTCCTACAGCAGCTATATTCACAAATACATAACCAAGTCCAGAAAACAGTAGTTCTGAGACGGCACCCAGATCTGAATCAGGTACTGCCTGTGAGCATTCTTGCACAGAGGACCTAACACTGTGGGGCTTCGACAGAATTTAACAGAATTCCTCCTCCTTCCTTAGTGCCTGAAAATATTGGGCTCCATGGGCTCTTCCACATTCCAAATAAGAACAGAAGTCATCCTGAGAGAAAATTACTTACGGGGGCTGTTATTGCTGCCCTTCAGAGAAGGGAAACAAGCTAAAAAACCACATAGAAGCTGAGATGAAAACTGAGGAGTTTCTGGATGGGTGCCCTCTGGAGGTCATAGCACTCTTTCTGATTAGAAAGAAAAACATTTAATTTACATTGAAATAGTTTTGGCAAGAACAGGGAAAAGAATCCTATATGATGGATATGGTTTTGATTATGCTTTGAAGGTTTGGCTGCATGGAACAGTAGCAACAAAATAGTTTGCTGTTTAAGCTACCCCCCACCCCCACCCCCCCAACTTTAAAAAGGCTTTTCTGCTTAGCCAAATATCAAAATGACATTTCACTACAAGTTTGGTCATCTCCCAAAGCTGCTCTCTCTTTAGTAAGAAAACTTTTGACTTGCATATTAAAAATATGATGGGCAAAAATAATCTTGATCAATCACTCATGGATTATGTCCTCCTGTTTATTCAGATGTTAACCTAGTATCTTTTCCTTTTCTCATTACAACCATCATTTTAACAGCAGGCTTGCACTTAATGCTACAGGAACTCTTTAATGGTGACTGATAAACATGAACAGAGGGAGAAAAGTTATTTTTGCAGGCAATTACTGCACAGCACTATTGCTGCAGCAAGCACTCTGCGTTAGAACGTGTGCAGCAAAAGCCGTATAGCTGAAATTATTTGCAGATCTCCATTTCAAACTCCAGCTTCACATACTTGAGACATCCCATATGTGGCCTGAGTCCAAAGGAGAAATATTTCTCTTCCTTTTGTTTAAAAATTATTTCTATCTCAGACTTGAAAGTATTTTGCTGCTGTCCATGTTCCTGCTGCTCTTTAATCTATGGATGTTGTGGATGACAGGCTGTACAGAACTGTAGAATACCCTGTAGTTGGGTGAAAATCTCTGAACGTTAGAAAGAAGATTGGCAAATGGGCATCCAAATACTAGACTTGAACTGTTCCCATTTGGTCAGGATATGAGCAAAGAGTTTTCCCTTTTTATTTGCAACCTCATCAAGGGGGTTGGGTTCCTTAGTCATTCTCTTATGCAGGCACCATGAAAAACATGTTACTTACCAAATCACTCTGACTCACTGAGTTACTTCAGTTCAAGGCCTCATCTATTATATATCTGACAAATCTCACTGGAGTCCTATTTCATGGCACAGCTAAAAGCTCCTCTTTCGTAACAAGTCACAACCACAGCAACAATTCAGTTGCAAGATTTGGCAAACTGGATCTCCAGATAAAATTAACATGATCTTACAGCGATGGGTATATATTTGCATCTCCAAACCAGATGCAATAATGTACAAGACTAATATTAAAGCTTCTGAATGCACTGTACAGCAAAGACCATGGTATTGAACACAGGATTTGCATCTCTTTCCACAGATACCTAGTTTAAAAACTTAGAGTACCAAGGTAATCTTTAATGTATCCAGCACTCATGGGCAAAACTTCTTTAATATATTAAATTGCTATTCTACTGAACTAGCATTCTGAACCTAGGCAAACATTTATTCCACAACCTTTATTTATAGGTGAGGTGTTCCCAGGAGGCTGTCCTGGCTCTAGCTTGAGCCACAGACTTCTCTCCAGAGGGGAGTTCTGCAGACCAGGGGTGGAACACTGCTTGTAAGGTTTTGCCCTGCATGCAAAAGGCTTGCTGTTAGTTCATTATGGTTTCATCCCCCTTTCTCCAAACATCTTCCTCAGCAAACCCAAACCTCTCTGCCTACCCCCAGGAAAGCTGTCCCTGCTCAGAGGCAGTGATATTGAGACCCCTTCCCAAAGACTGCAGCTGCAGGCATGACCTCTACATGCACATACTGCAAACTGAGGATGCTGTAGGGCCGGCCCTCTGAAGGTTTGACTGAAAGCTGTGTTGGCTTTGGCTTTCAACTGAGATGACTGACGGACTACAGCAGTCTGGCTGCACAGTCCCACTGCTCAAGAGTGCCGAGAGGAGAAAGGTGTGGATGTGGAGTCTGCTTGCAAGGCTTTGTGGTGGAAACTATGATAAATTAATATGTGTAAACACACCAAGGAGCAGCATGCAAGGCCTCCCCAAAAGAGTAATTGAATTGAATTATTTTTACATGTCATTATGTATCCTCATCCTATCCTAACTCTGCTGTTGCCAAAACAAGGAAAAAAGCTCCCAAACTCCAATCAATAAATCAAGCCTAAACATCAACCATACTTTTTTCCAAACATCCGCACAAAAAAGACAAGTAGAGAAAGCATGCAATATTTGTCAGCATAAACTGAAATAAGCACTGAAAAGAGAATTGTAGAAAAATGCATTATACTTACTATAGTTTAGGCCACATCCTGATTTCACATCCTGACTGAATTCAGCACATCTGAAACAATGCCACTAAATCCACTTTGCATTTACCTCAAGTAACTGAACAAACGAAGACCTGGAATGAAATTGAACTAGATGTTGAATTAATAATTAGTCTTAGTAGCACAGATACTAGTATAATCCCAAAAACTTCTTCTCCTTCCTTCATGTCACACTGTTTTAAACATATCTAGACAATGAAACTAATGCAGAGTTGGGCAGTTCCTCAGTTCCAGAAACATGGTTTTCAGAGGCACCAAAGGTTTGTGCTTTGAATCTTCGGGGGTTACTTATTTAGTAGCACACTGAATTGCAGCAGTTGTTTTTTCTCTAGAGAATTCTGCGCAGCCCTCGGATCCATAAGGTTATATTGCTCTATGTAGCAAGCAAGTACTGCCTGGTGGTTTTCTCCAAAAAGATTGCTCAGCTTCCCACTTCCTGCTAAGACTGGAATAAAGCAATTGCTTTACTGAGCTTCTGTCCATGTTGCAAAGTCTATTTTCCTAACTTTCAAAGTCTATGAAAATGCTCCTGAAAGACAAACTCAACTGTTAAATCCTTCATTTTGGGGAGGAAAGGGTAGGGTGGCGTTGCCCAAGCTTACTGTGATTGTAACTATAGTTGAAATGCACTCTCTTTTTTCTAGTCACATTTTCAAATGAGTCAAGGAGCATCTATGAACAAAAGTACATATTTCTCAGGAACAAAAACCTAAAAATTTACTAATAGTTATTTAGTTCTGTTTTATTCCCCAAGAAACTTACATACTTTCATGAATGCTTCAAGGACCACATTACAATTTTTGGTTTTCATTCAAACATTTCAGTACTGGGACATATGTAACTAATTCCTTCCTGTATCACTAATAGCATATAAACACAAAGAAAAGCCACAACATCAAATTATACCAGATGGCTAATGTCATTATAAGTACTACGGATTTCTGCAAAAGCTGTTTTCTAACTTCATGTAAGTACACTTTCATGATTTGATGTCTGCAAACGTATCCTAGCATCACTCCATAGGTATGCCACTGACTGAAGCAAACTCCTGAAGTCCCAAAGCAGAAACCTTCAGTCAGGCTCTTCCTCCACCATGTTCACCAGGACAACCAGAGCCTGCAGGTCAGCTCTGAACATCCCTAAGCTGTACACAGTGCCCACAAAAGCCAAACCAAGACATCTTTTCCCTGTATGTTCAGCACTTAGATTCTCATATTAGCTTAGTGTTTTGAGTATTTGCAGCTACCAGGGAAGATCATGTTTCAGGCCCTTAAAATGGAATTTAACCCAGGGGCCTCTAACTCTGTGTAACACAAGCTGTAGGGTCTCTATTAGGTAAACTGTTTAAATAACTTTATATAGTTTTGTATAACTAACTGCACAACCATTAAAGCACAGAAATGAACCATGCTCAGTGACAACACAGAGAGGAAGCAATTCGCTCTCTCTGACTTGATAAATATTTAGTTACAAGTGACTGGAAGAGATCTCTTAGAGAGCTTGCAGGAATGCAGTAGCTGGAACATTCATTCTCTTGGGATGTGTGTCACTTCATGACTAAGCAGCATATGCTTGTTCTAGCTAGTGACTGGCATTACCTCTGAGTGACTCGTCATATTTAAAGATCATGGCTTTTAAAAACAGTTTCTGCAACTGTGGTGGAAAAAGAACTCCAGAAGAGAATGATGATAGAGAGGGAAAGATTACAACTTGAACTCTTGCAGAGGATTTGAACAGTCTTATGATACTGAAAATAACAGCTGTTCCAGTTCCCTCCTGTTTGCACAGCCAGCTCAACACTGACTTGGAAAAGCAGCAATCCTTCCAAAAGAGTTTTTAAATGCAAGGGCAAGGCTAGCTACCTACTCACTAGTGAGGGAACACATGGTCAGAATTGAAACTGAAAAAATATGCAGTGGACTGAAGACAAGGAACATGTTTTTTAATATTTGCCTAGATAAACATGTGAAACTGAATCCTTGACAAAGAGTTAACTAAGTGGCAGGGGTGCAATCTTCATGCATGAAACTCCCTGAAATCTTACAGTGTTGGAATTTGAGCAGAGGAAACCAGTAAAGATGGCCTGAAAACATAAAAGTTTCTAACAATTACCTTAATTTTACTTTTCTTTCTCCTGCCATGTTGGAGATGAACCGAAACAATTAATTCTTTGTCTGGAAAACATCAAAATCAGTTTCACCCAATTTTAGCTCTTCTAAATCACGGTGTTTTCAATATGAGCTCTAGGCCACAGATCAAGGAGAAAGCGATGTGCCGCACCAAGGCATGTTTGACTCAGGCCTCTAGATCACTGATTTTTATCAAATGACCTGTGGGTGAGACTTGATCACCAGGCATATAAAATGGTACTAAGCACAATGTAAACAGCTTTCTGTAAACAAACACATGCAGGTACAAATAAACATGAGGGGTAGGGGGCTATTACAGCAGTCAGCTTAGAGGTATTTTTAATTTGGTTGTAAAGGGGTAAATCATTCCAGCAACACTACACAAAACCTGTGTCCCACCAGGGTGAGATCTGACATGACACAGCATTCCCCAGCCCATTCCTTCCATGTGGGACCACAGGCAGGAGCTGGTGTACACACTATTTGGTTTCCCACTGGTGTGAATGAAGAAACAGGACATAGAGTGCAAGCATATCATAGCGTGCATTCATTCCTTAAAGTAAATTCAGCCTAAGCTTTCCTTGGACAGAGTCAGGGTTAGGGATTAAGCCAGGGCTGACTGCCCAGTCAAACAAACGCCATTTACAAAGCTAGATTTTTCACTTCAGTGAATGCAGAGATGACCAGCACTAAGAACTCAAGTCACTGGTCCCAAAATACATTTAAAATTGCATAATCGCTCTTTCTAACAGGATAACTAGGTCTAGCCAGACTTTCCTCATTTAATCCAGTGTTTTGAAAGTAAACAATATTGGCATCAAAGAAGAAACATTACAGATGTAGGGTTTAATTTGTTTAGTAGGGCAGTTCCACTTCAGGATCCTTGCTGAATTATGACACTTCGCAGGGAGCCACAGGAACACAGTAGGTGGCTGCTTTTAGCTTATCAAAAGGACATAGAATGATTTAGCTTAAAGCTTTCTCCTGGAGGTTCATGCTAACACATCTTACCTCACCCTTTCTATAGCCCAGCAGCATATATGCAGTGGCACTTGCCACAACACAGCTGACATGCAGTAACCCTCTGAGCAAAGAAATTCAAATGTGTTGTCTTTACCCAGACCTCTGAACTCCAGTCTCTTACAAAGAACACTTCTCAGAAAAATTAATGTAATTATATTCAGTAAATTTTTTCCCTTTGTATGCTTTCCTCCTACCTTTTTTTTCTTAAATGGTGAAATAAAAGTTCGTGAAGGAAGTAGTCTTGTTGCAAATTGGGGCATGATCATTATAGCTTTATCATAATGCTTTAGCACTGAGTTTATATGTCTATGCCTGTGAAGGCGTTTTGTTAATTAGAGAAAAAGGGTGTGATTCTTGACAAACCTGAACTTTGGCAGCTATTTCACTATCTTAGTAGCAGACACTGAAAGGGCTGTTTTATAATTAAGCTCCTGTGATATCTCAGTACTATCACTGAGAGGTGAAGCTACACAGAACAAGGGAAGGCTACAACCAGTGTCAAGGTCTTCCCACATGCAAGAACCTAATTCTTCTGCTTCAAAGGATAAAAATTGTGAGTAATAATTTCACTGATACCAAAGCTAACCTCACGATAAAATACTATCATATTTGGAACAGGTCCAATGCATTCCTCAGAGCTCATTACACAGGACATAAGTCCTCTCTTAGTAAGGCACTAAGTAAGAACATACAGTACCTAAATATAGGCTCTGTAATGTTAACATTCAGACACAACTTCCCCATTAACATCTCCATCCTCCATTCTTAAAGGATGATCACAACTTGCCCACAACAACATGGCACATGAGAACTCGTAATGAACCACAACGTCACACTGTTCACATTCCACGCATGCAGCCAGACTAGAAATACACAAAGGTTGCTGTGGAAGACAACACGACTTTTGCTTTTCTGAAAATCAAGATTATTTACGCCACTAAGAGCTGCAGAATCAAAGATTGCTACAACTCTTCAGTGATACCTAAGGTGGAGCCCCCAGGCCTAGGATAACAGCTGACTTCCCAGAAGAGTTAGCTGAATCCAAAGCAAACTTTAAACCATCTTGGTCACTATTTCTAGCTCTGGATCAACATTGCTCATACCCAGGCCCAGACTCCTTGTGTAGAGCCATCTCTAAACCACACTGCCTCCTGACCTGGCTATCACAGAGCTTTGAACTGCAGCCTTGTATATCCATGACTCCCATTTCGCATTCAGTTATCATCTTGTATTTTCTCAGAACTTCTCCTAAATGTAATTCTCTTTTGACAGCTCCAGACACTATTGCACATACAAAAAAACCCCAAAAAACCCAAAAAACCCCCAAACCAAACCAAGCCAAATAAACCAATAACCTGACAAAAAAACCCCAATCCCAAACACGTGGTGCTTAGGCTCAGCAAATGAATGTCTCAACCAGTTGTTTTATTATTAAGAAGCGCTACAGAGTCCCAGAGTTCTGTAAAGCTTGTCCTTGCCTCCACAGCAGTCCAAGTTTTGTCAGTGTTTCAAGCCAGTTAACTATTTTCCTGCTTCTTCTCTCTCCAAGTATCCCCGTTCACCGAGAATCTAGGTCAGCCTCCCACCTTTCTCCTGGCCTGGCAGGCTTCCCCTCCATTTGTTACATGCTTCTGCTGAGAGGCAGCACATCTGTCAGCCATGCTGGTTCCCTTCTGTAAAACAAAGCAAAACATAAAAATTAAAAAATAAAATAAAAATGTAGAGCCCTCCACATCAAGGGTATAGTTCAGCAGTTCTGAGGCTGACCAAAAACTGTCCCACCATGGCTGTTCTCTAAGATGTCTAAACACTTTTTTGGGGAGGAAGACAGCTCATAATTCAAAATGAATGTCTAAATGCACTCTCCATTTTGGAGAGTGTGAAATTCTCCAGGAGAATGATGATAAAAATCTGCCAAACAGAGATTAAGATCCTGATGCAGAAAACATAAATATATAATTTGTATCTCTTAACACTTTTCTACCCTGGTGCATATGTGGAAACACAGACATGTTATACAGATTAGACTCTTTGGGGGCAAAAGGGTAATTCTAGGACATTAAAATGTATCGCTCACAATCTCAAGTGAAGAAATGTTAATTAATTAATTATTCTCACTGGACAGGAAGCTTTCAAGGTCCTGTTTTCATATCTATAAATCAGATTTTTCTAGAAAGCTAACTGACCAGTGACAGTTGCAGCAAAATCTAAGAGCTGTTTTTCCTAAGATACATTCTTCCAAAGTGTCCACAATGCTGGATGCAGGTCTCTTATTTTTCATTAAAACCAAATCACTCGGTACCTCTTTCAGTACAGACCATGAAGAGCTAGATTATACTCGGACAGAAATGTAAGCTTTCAGGATCTAAAGAATAAGCTGAGGTTATCACTTCAGATGCTTTAAAAGATGAATGTACAACTTGACCTGAATCAAACTTCAAAGTCAGTGAAGGCTAAAGGAAGATAAAAAGAAAAAAGAAAAATATTTCAGCAATTACTTAACACTGATATTTCAGTAGTAGAGAAACAACGTGTACTTAGCTTAGAAGAAGCCTCTATGCCTCTGATTAAATAGCCTGATACTTTAAAAAGATCAACAAAAAACCCCAAAACTATGAAATATAATATTACTTTACATTCTAATTAATTCTTTTCATGTTACAGGACAAATAGCAGTAACAACTGTGTTTCTTATAACACAGATGTTCTTCAAATAAATAATAGCAAGAAGGAAATAGCAGCAAGGGAAGGAAAAGGGGGGAAAAGGAGAAAAAATTATTTTTCCACCCTACCACTAACCTAAAGACCTGCTGAGCTATATAAACACAGGGCAGGGAGGGGAGAGAGGCAGTATCTTTCCTAAATCCATACAATTAAACACAATTATCTGTATGGACTCACTTATATCCATCTCTGCAGAATTTTACTTCTTCAAAATAGCATAATATTTCCTAAAAGGAGAATTACGCAAGTTACTCATGAAAGGCTAGAGAATTCTGAGGCCTCCCCAACCTATAATTCACAGTAGCAGCTAAAAGAACTTGGAAGATATGACTAAAGATTTAAGTGGCACATGGGAATCCTTGCCAAAACTCCCTTCCTATCAGCTTACTGCCTCCCACTCCTTTCTCCTGCTCCAATCTTTGCATCTGCACTGTGTTTTCAGATCATCATTCTACAGATGGTTAAAAATTACTTTGAGGTTAGATACCACCAGCAGTGTGGTCAAAACATCTGACTTCATGTTTTTGGCCCAACAAAGGCTCTACCAGCAAGAGCTGCCCTAATCCCCTTACCATGCTCGAGAGATTACTTAATTAGTTAACTAGCAAATCTGTTCATGGAATAATAATGACACAGAACTATTTCAAACTGATCATTAGAAGTGAGCTCATGATCTCAGGACAGTTGCGGCTGTAAAGTGGCATTACATCATTTGCCCTCACTGCTGACACTGTTTGGTACACATTAGGCAGACAGCACCTGCCTCACCAGAATTCAGATATGTAAGTCATTATTACTTCAGCTCCCCTAACATACTAATCAAGGAATCAAGGAAGCCACAACCCAGAGAAGAATAAGTGCCTTTTTTTTTTTTTTTTTTGTCTAGAGCATCCGTATCTGAGGAGGACCAGGTAGCACAGTCACAAAAAGAAGTTCAGGTCTTGTCTCTGCAGTAGATTCTACATTCACTACCACATGCAAAACCGTTGCACTAAACCATGACTTGGTTGTATTAGTGAAGGTACACCAGCAGAGAGATCACTGACTTAAAACCTACAGCAGAGAGTGAACTCAGAATCACATGCACACCAACATTATCTGGCCATCTAAACTAAACCCCGCCATGTTCAATTCCTAAGGCAAGTAAAACCTGCACCCACAAATTCTCTGAGCTATCCAAATACATTTTGGCTTCTGATATAATTTTCTTGGTAGCAAATCTGCAAACCACACAGACCAAAACCAGGGACTCTCATCACTCCCTGTTCCTGTCTCAAAGACGTTCTGCACACCATCTCCTCCCTCTATAACTCAGAGGCCGGGGAGTGCTTTATAGTTTTTCAGCCTTTAGCCCTTCACTAAGGCTCAAGTGGCAAGTAGAGGTGTTACCAGTGCTCTGCCTACCCAAAGAAGCATTTTCTTATGTGACCCCTATATAATTACTTGTATGTCAGCAGGTAACACATTGAGCACCATTTCATTGCTACAGTACGACTGTATGCCAAAGCAAGAGGCAAATCCACACAGTTCTGGGAGCTCCTGAACTGCCAGCACCAGATGTTCATTGATAATTTCTGACTTGGATATTATGGCTATTTTTAGTGTTTCATAATCATATCCTCTTTGATCTGCAAATCTTCCATAAGCAGTTCTGTGTGTTGAATTTATAGGAACAGCCACTGCTTCAAGTAGTTTAAGAGAGAACTGATTTCCATTACTTGTTCAAACTAGAACTTTTTAAAATATAAAACAAACACCTCAACAATATGGTTGAAGGCATTGTTCTATTATCAGCAGTTGAAATTAAAGCCTTGTCATCAATTACCCATTGTT
>VWZG01007978.1:346389-362952 GCA_013396735.1 Grallaria varia | reverse complement strand
AAAAAAAAAAAAAAAAAAGAAGACAACTGAATACATCGTTGGAAATTGAACTCTGACTAGAGACAGACAAGCCAAGCTATTAATTTAACATCTTTGCACAAAACTAACCTCACCAACACAAGTATCTGTTTTGGTGTGGTGGGGTTTTTTTTGGTTGGTTGGTTTAGGTTGTTTGTTGACTGATTGTTTTCAAAGAGAAATCAAGAAGACATCAGATTTGGTGTTACTAAGTCACTCATCATCTGTGCAATCACCATAGTTATCCACGTGGGTTTGTAACTACAAGCATCCCAACTTTGGCTTTACAAGCACAAATGATCCATTACACCTTTAAAAGGCCCAAACAGTTCCCCAGGGAGTGAAATGTTCTTCATATATTACACCTGCAGCTTTGTGTCTCATGTTTCTATTATCTCATTTCAATTTAGATATGAGCTCTCACCACCTTTTCTCTTGTGCTTGGGGCATTCAAAATTTCCCTTGTGGGTCTGTCACTGAGAACATAACCGAACTCCGGTCAAAGACTTCCCTTCTGTGGAGAGATTCAGGGTTTTTATCCACTCATTCATTATCAGCAAGAGCAAAGCATCTTTGAGGCTTTTGAATTCTGTAAAATTCATTTGAAACTGTCCTACAGCTTCTTAAGTTACTGAGGAAACCAGGCAGACCAGCAGAAAAGGGCAACACAATTATGTAAACCTCGTTTCCCTAGGAATCCTGGCTAAAATTCCTGACCTCATTCTTTTATAATGTTATGACTGTAACATTTCAAGGTTCATTCAGTGCCAACAGCTACCCCTTGCTGCCTGCTTCTTAGAGGAGAAGCCCTCGTTTATCCCTAAGAGGAAGCTCCATGCTCAAGCAGCACCTAGCTGCACCACTTCTGCCCAGACTTTCTGAAGACTTTGCCCTGTTTTCTGACCAAGTCTTAGGGGTATCACTTCCTCAAGACAGGCCAATTTTGACAGAGCACACAAAGCTTTTTGGTTTCATCTCTATTCAGCTTCCGTGAAGCTCATGGCTCCTGCTACCTCTCAGCTTTGAACAACAGTAGCACACGATGTTAAAGAGCACGTGTCCAGCCAACCCAGAAGCAGCTCTGAATGATTGCATCTGCAGGGGCAGGTTTTCCCTATCTCTGCTCCACTTCTGTTGAATTCCCCTAGCTCCAGTGGCATTAGATGATGTTTCAAAACAGCATCAGGCACACTCAAGGCCCATCCAAACTAAAAAAAAAAAAAAAAAAGTACTGCAGTGATTTACAATGCATCAGGCAGTGACTCGTGTAACTGGCTCCCCTGAGAGATCTTTTGAAGTGTACATGAGTCAACAGACTGACAGCAAAGCACAATATGCCATCACCAGGCATTCATGGACAGACTCGCTGTTTCTTCTGCTGCACATCTCATTCTCCTGTCTCCAGTATATCTCTTTTATATCTCCCCCTGGCTCTGTCAAAGCAGGATACACTTTATTAATTTGCAGATCAGGTCCATTCACATTAGAGAAATTAAATTAATGAGAAGTGCGGTGTCTTTGAATGCTAGCAGCACTCCAAGTTATAGCACCTTGCCTTGCTGAAGTTTATAGAAGTTTTTCCATAAATCTGAACTAGGCCAAAGTGTCACTTCCAAACTCTAAGACCATCTGAACCCCAGGTGTGCCTGCTTGAGTAATGCTGAACCCCTTATTTGTCCATGTAGTCTGCAATCTCGGGTGGCCATGTGTTTATCTATCTACACCAACACCTGCTTGCCCTTCTGCTGCCTTAAACTGCTCCTGACACTGGGCCACCAACAAGTCTTATCTTATTTGTACTGAATTTTACACTTTTGAAGCATAATGGACATTTCTGACACGAACACTGTATTTCTGAAACAGCAGTGAATAAATTGGCCACTTAAGAGAAAGTGCATTGCTGAAAACAATCATCAGCATGCCTTTCTTAGCAGTTGTCATGCATAGCATGGTGTTATGAGGACATGAAAGTCTAGAGCTGGTTTGAGAGGGAAAGGTAGTATGGCTGTATCAGTGTGGTGTTTCATCTTCACTAAGCCTTACATCTTGCTAGTTAGCGGAGCAGGAATGCCACAAGGACAAGATCATGCTGTTACCAGTGCTCAGAGTTAATTTAGCATGGCATGTGTCACTTGGACAGGACTTAAATTTTGGCCAGTCTACAGAGAACTTTTACAGAGGCTTATCATTTCCCAGCAGACATCAGCATAACACGCACACCAGAAGGATAATTTCTGCTAGGCATTCCATTCACTAAGCCTTTCAAAAATAATAAAGTTATCAAATTTGAAAAATAGTATCTTCCATCTGTACATGTATTATTATTAGTGCAGTAACACAACAAGGAACATAAATAAAAGAACTAACAGCATTGTGTGCATATTTACACATACACAGATATACAGATCTATGCAAACAATGCTTAACGTTCTCTGCTTTGTATTTTCTTCTAAGATTTACACCAACTGTGAAGCTCAGGAGAGGTTACTATATTGTATATGGATAGATTCAGAAGCATATACATATTTGAAAGCCCAGGACATACCCATACATATAGAACAGAACATCAGTCTCAAGTGCTCTGTATATTAACACAAGGCAGCAAAAAAATTAGATAAATGCACTCCATGTTATTATTATTTTCCTTTTAGTTTGGTAGGATCAATAATCATGTTTGCATACCACGGCTCTGGATCTATTAACTGTATTACTATGAAATAAAGCAATAAACAGTACAGCACTGTAAGAAAGCAGCACTTTTCTCTCAATATTTTATCTCCACAGCATCAAACAAGCTTTATTTAAATTTCTGCATTTATCTAAATACTGTGTAATAGAGTCATTTAACACTCTTATTCAGAATGCATAATAGCTGTCAGGGTTTTAACCTTTATAAAATGTAAAGCCATTCCACTTCTAAAAACCAAACAATTTGAAAAATCGTATTTTGGCAGATGACACTTACTACCACCAGATTATTTACCAAGCAGTGAATACTGTCTCTTATGTAATCCTTCTCTCTATGTCTCTCAAGTATGTGGTTTGTGTTAAAGAATCAGACAAAAAAAGCTTCAGTTTAAAGCAAGAAACTAAGGGGGTGGGGGGGCAGGGGGAAGAAGAGGAAAAAATCTACTTCAGCATTTCAGACCTCTGTAACTGGAACACAGATTGCAAGCCTATACAGTGCATAAACTCCCCCCTTTTCCCCCAAATCTTCCAAACTCTCAGTGAGGGTAAGTACTGAATGCCATTCTAGCCCTAGTTTTCATGTCTGTTTCAGTGTTGTACATCTCACACAGTGTAGAGCCTATCCAGTTGTCACTGTTGATGAAAAGGTTCTTTATTTAGAAGGAGAAATGAGGTTCACCAAGAAGCAGCTGCTGCTGTACTGCCCTCCTAAGCAGCCCTGCTCGTATCAACGTGGCTCCTGTTACTCACATGACATAATACACACAGCTGGGTGTTCAGTATTTTAGCGCGTGTGGGGAATGTCATGTCAACCATGACTGGGTAGATACAGGTTAACAATTTGACAGTATACAGTGCTTTGTGTCCACTAGAAACTATTGCAGGCATACGCAATCTATCAAGCATTAAACCTGGCAGCAGTTTCTTTCTGCAGAAACAAGTAAGAGCACATTCGTTGGTACACTATCAGTTAGCTTTCAGTTAACAAGTGAAAATTACATAAGGGATTTTTGAAACTAAAATATTTTCATTTTACATATAAGGCTAAAAGGTTCTGTCTTCGAAGAGGAAGTTACTCAGTATTAAACTAGCAGGATTTAAGAATACAAATGCTAACCTTGCAGCTTGACTAGATTTTGTGGCTGCAGGCACACAGATGCCACAGGTAAGACAATTAGCACCTTGTAAAATTGTAAACAATACAAAGACTGAAAGTCATTCAACTGACCGTGGCTTTCTCTTACACTTTTCAGGACTAACCAGTTAATCAAACAGTTCCACACCTGACGTTTATCTACTGAACAGCTGAAGTCAGGTAAGTCATAAGACTGTTAGCATCCAGGTGACTCAATTCCAGCTCCTCAGGAAACTAGTCACGTTTTGTTACACTTTATAAGGGGTATAAAGGTGGAGGAGATGGTAATATTTGCTGGTATTAGGATAGTGCCTCTTATCTGCAACGGAAGGAGGAAAAACATAGATTTTAGCGACTTAATAGTTAATGGGTCAATATATGATTAACAGCTGTGTAAATACTTCAGGTTGTTTCAAAGACTAACTGTTCGTCTAGTTTCACTTCTTCCTTAAGTGTCTGGAGGACCCTTCTTACCAAGACACGAAATCTCCACACTCCAGGCTGCTACTGTACTCACTTAAGACTGAGGATCCAAGCTCAATCAGTTGTACCTTTAGTGCGCATTCCCACAATTTCCCAGAACTCCCAGGGCAGCAATCCTCCCCCCCCTTCTCAGAAGGAACAATGTGGCTCTGCCCACTGCAGGACAAAGAACAATCACCTGTGACTCTTATCACCTAGCTATTTATGCAGGCCACGGAGCACCCACGAGCTATAAGAATGTCCCCATGGTTTCTGGCATATGAGATGGTATGTTTAAAGATTCAGAGAGACGATCAAAATCATGAAGGCTATTACAAAAATATTTACATGAAGGACAGCTTCGGCACTCACACTCTAAAAACATCTGAACGCCTAAAGCATACAAAAGCCAATGCTTAGAATACATGCAGTTTTAGGGACTGCCTGCCATAATGCCATTCATTTTACCTACCTTTAAACAATGTGAGAAGCCTTAAGTGTTGTCACAGGTCGCATACTGTGCCCAAGAGGATATTCATAGGGCCACTGTGTTTTGAAATTCATGAACCCTCATGTTAATTTTCAGACATTGTGAAAGGTTACTTAGTGGTAGGTTGCCTTAGCCTTTGAAACAAACCGGTTGTCTCCAGCTGCTTATGGACTACACAGAAGACACAAAATCTGGAAGTGTCATGTTCCAAAAAATCCAGTCCTGGAGATGCTCCTGGATTAGTTTACCCTTCACCTACAGGTCACAGTTAAAAACAACCAACCAACCAACCTGAAATTTACAATTCTGTGGGCTGCATCCAAATGGAAGGCTGTCAGAAGTGCTGGACTTGATGATCATGTGTAGGAAGACAACACTACATAGAGAACTGAAAACTTCATGCAGACTCAAATATGTCAGCACCACTGAACACAGTTAGTATGCATTCCTGTTTCTCTCTGGTGTTGAATCCTCCTTTGTCTGCTAACCTTCACATTTTGGGTTTTACAATCAAGCACCCACACCTGACATTTTCCCTAGTACAAAAGTACTGAGGATGAGAGAGCAGAAGCCTGCATCCAATTGATGTGATCCACCAAAAAACCCAACAAAACCTTGATGAAACTAATTTTGTGAGACTGTCACTCTCTTGTTGTCTCTTAATATTCACACTTGGTTGGGCCACATGCATGTTTAGTGATCTTCTTGGTGCCCTGAATCCTAACTGCGGGTAGGCAGTCCCGAATCATCACAACATGCATTTGCCTTGAGAACACCAGGGCCTCAGGCTATGTCTAGGATTTTATAGAAAGGCAGACAACACCCACTACCTGTCACTTTAAGAACCTTGCACAACTTCTTCAGCAGTGAAAGCTTAACTCTTTTCTTTAGTCATCAAACACCCTTTTCATGGCTCCACCCAGGTGAAAAGATCAGCTCACACTATCGCTTGCAAAACAGATGCAGTAGTCTCTAATTCTATAAATCTGCTCCTTTATACTAAGCCTCTCAAGCAGGTACCGAATCTTTTCAGCTGAGCACTATGTATATAAATGCTCAGTAAGTTACATTAACAGCTTACTTGTACATTCAAATGATGAAGCTGGTCACTCAAAATCTCTGTTACATGTCCATAATACTGAAACAATATTCTGTTTGCACTTAAAAGCACAGGATGGTTTGGGTTGAAAGGGACCTTAGATACCATCTGTCTTCAAGCCCCCTGCCATGGGCAGGGACACCTTCCACTAGACCAGGCTGCTCAAAGCCCCATCAAGCCTGGCTTTGAGCACTTCTAGGGATGGGGCATCCACAGTTTCTCTGGGCAATCTGTTAACCAGGTCTCACCACAGGCACATTGAAGAATTTCTTCCTAAAATCTAATCTAAACTTACTCTTTTTCAGTTTAAAGTCATTCCCCCTTGTTCCATCACTCACTACATGCCCTTGCCCAAAGTCCCTCTCCAGCTCTCTTATAGGCCCCTTTAGGTGCTGGAAGGCTGCTCTAAGGTCTCCCTGGAGCCTTCTCTTATCCAGGCTGAACAACCCCAACTCCCTGGGTCTGTCTTCTTAGCAGTGGTGTTCCAGTCCTCTCAACATCTTCGTAGCCCTCGTCTGGACTTGCTGAAACAGGTGCACATTTTTTCTGTACTGAGGACCCCAGAGCTGGATGAAGTACTCTAGGTGGGGATCTCACCAGAACCATGGAAGGGCAAAATCACAGTGCTGGCCGTGCTTTTTTTGATGCAGACCAGGACACAATTGGCTTTCTGGACTGCAAACACACATAGGCAGCTCGTGTGCAGCCTCTCATCCCCCAGCGTCCCCCAGTCCTTATCCGCAGGGCTGCTTTCAATCCCTTCATCTTCCAGCCCGTGCTGATATGGGATGTTGCCTTGACCCAGGTGCAGGATCTGGCACTTGGTCTTGTTGAACCTCATGAGGTTCCCATGAGTCCATTTCTTGAGCTTGTCCTGGTCCCTCAGGATGGCATCCTTTCCTTCAGGTATGTTGACTGCACCACTCAGCTTGGTGTTGTCTGTGAGCTTGCTGACAGTGCACTTGAACCCACTATGCATGTCATCGATGAAGATATTAAAAAGCACTGGTCCCAGTATGGACCCTGAAGTAACACCATTTGTCACTGATGTCCATCAGGACACCAAGCTATTAAGCATATAAATATGTGACAATTAACAGCTAACTTAGAATAACATCAGCATTAATTTCAAATTGTGTAACACCAAGGATTAATAAAACAACCACAGCAGCAAAAATAATTGAGTGGAGGCAAAACCTGCAGATATGCAAATCAGACAATTTTGAAAACAAAGCTTCCAGAATATATTCAGAGTAGGTATGGCACAAACAGCAGTGAAAGTTTTTCTATATAGTGTTTAACTGTGGCCCATCAAAATCCTACTACTTTTTAATTAGTATGAAACCTTTTCAATCTTTGTTGAACATGAGGTTATATATCTGAATAGTTTTTTTCTGTACTATTATAGCTCATAAATAACATCCACATTTATATTCTGCTAAGAAGGTATGGAAATTCTGCACTCCCAGAGGGCATTCTTATTTCCTGCATAAATCTTCCACCTTAATGATAGGAAATAGTGACAGTGTGTCTTTAGCAAAATCCTTCTGTTTTGCAAAGTATTAAGATGTGGTACCAACTACTTCCTTAGTTCACAGGTAAACAAGTATTCCAATTTAGGTTTTTCTTTTAAATTAATGTCATTTATTGTTATACTGGATAATATTTAGTGTAATAATAAGTAGTATTCACTACCATTGCATTTTTCTTCTCCTTCTGCAAGTCAAATTTAACCTTGTCTTATAAGGACAGAAATAACTTCAGAGACAATGTTCCTGAAATATAATTCTTAAGAAACAAAAACTTTTAGTGTGGACTCAACCAAGCAAATACTTGGCTGACCATTATTTTGTTTAGAGTAGACTACACCAGACAGAATAAAAGGGCCTAGATAAATCGCTATTAATAGCCGTATTTCATTTTAAATTTACATTCTACCCTGAAAAATCTGAAGCATAGATAACTCTTAGGCTTTGTTTTTGTTGCTTTATACAGTGATTTTTGTACAGTTAGATAGAGCTTGCTGATGTAGAACCTTAGGTGGAGATGGACAGTCATACACAAAGTCAGCTAAGCAAGGTCACTCTTGGTTTTGGTGCCTTGCAGTAAACCTCCTGCCTTGTCTTCAGTATGCAATAAACAGTCTGTGGTAAAAGCAAGTTAGGCATCTCACAATTAAAACAAAACAAAACACCTTAAAACCACATACTTTTTTTGTTAGCCATACCTGCTTTTCCTGCTTAACTTCTTACAGATAAGCAAAACCTGATTGCATAAATGGCAAAATTGCACCCAGTTTCAAATTTCAGGAAAGAAGTATCTGTTTCCTTGCATGCCCCAAGTTCTGGAGCTGAGAATATCATGCTGATTTTGATACACCCACTTTGTGCCACAAAAGAAAAAAGAGATAAAGCACCCCCTCTTAGACAGGAGGACAGAGCAGTTATGAGATGTGCTTGTGGTAGACAGAAATGATAATGTCTGCATAACTGAAAGGAATACATGAGACATGCTCCTTATCAAAACTGTACTTTTAAGTTCAAACCTGACAGGGAAGACTATAACTCCAAGCAAGATTAAACCTACAATTCACTTTTTGTCTTTATTTTTACACAGGGGTTTGACTTCAAATTATGGAAACAAAATTGCATTTACAGTCATGCAAGTTTCACAAACCACTCCCCAGAGTAAGCTACACAGCTTTAGTCTCAGAGTGGAAGTGATTACACCACTTAGGAAGTTTCTGCATTGCCTTATAATCATAACTAACATTATTGAATATACTTAAGTTGTCACTACAATAATAATACTATTCTATTTCCATATCCTTATGTATTGAGGCACAGACATGTGGGAGGACCCTGTGGAGATGAGGGAGCAATGGGTTGGCACAGGGAGGAGTTAAAGGAGGCCCCAGAGAGAAAGAGTGGTACAACCTCCTAGAGAAGCCATTGCTCGTCTTTGCCCAGTAAATGTCTGAAAACCTCAGTGGCAACCACAGATCACGCCAGCAGCTGATCCTCATAAGGAATGGTAAGTACTGCCCATTACCTTGAGTGCATACTAGAATCCACGCTGAGAATGAAGAGCTGGCAAACATGATGCTGTACCAGTCAGGAGTCTGTATGATTCTACATAAAGAATTCCTGGGGCTTTTGCTCTTGTTTGATCTTCCATAACCACAAGAATATGCAGACAACAAGTGAAAAACATGTTCAAATTGCAGTCTGTTATGCAGAAGTTCTGAAATCTTAGGATTGTCTTCATGACTTTGATTTACCCCTTTTAACCTGGCAAAAAGGTGGCAAAGTGAATTCTGAGAGTACAGCTGGTTGCCATCATTTATTTAGATTTCAAGAGAGGTTTTTGACAAGGTTCCATACAAGATGCTACTGGAGAAACTAAGATATTGCTAGGAAAAAAAAGGCAAACAAGTGTCATGGATGATTCTCTAAGAGGAGCAAGTGAATTAGAAGTGTATGATTAAATGTTTTTTGCCCTTTTTTTCTTTTTGTTATGACAAAAGGTTGACAGCAGGGTGCTTCTGCGTCCTATACTTACTCCACTGTTCTTCAATATAATAACTCAGACCAGCGAGACAGAAATAGGTAGAGGTAAAGAATAGTAATATGTCAGAGTGTGCAGATATCAAAGACATATTTGGGCAAAAGGGAGATTTGTGAGTAAGTTCAGTGCGACTTCTGTGACGTGGATTAGCAGTGCAGTAACAAAAGGTTCACCACCGAGACGAATATGAACTGTGCAAAAGAGAAACTTCAAACAAGCTATATAACCTGCAAAGCTGATGGAGCCCCGTGCTCAGTATGTAGCAGCAGACAAAGATAAAGCCTATCATGCTGGATTCCATAAAACAATATGTCAGGGATTAATATCAAATACATATATGTTGTAATCAGAGGCATAACCTTGCTTAGAATACTGCATGCAGCATAAGTCATCTTTACTGAAAAACAGAATATTGTAGGATCAAATAGACTTGTGAGAGAACCAAGGCAATGAGCAAAGGTCGGGAGTAATTCTCGTAGGAAAAGAGTGAAAAATTTTCTGTCAAACCTGGTCATGCTGAAAGTATATAAAATATTGAATAGTACAGAGAAAGTACACACGAATTTTTTTTTGTCTCAAAGCACAAGAGGATATTAAGTGAAATAGATAAGGAAAACAATTTTTTAAAATGCATTTTTATGTAATTCAGAGCTCAACATGCTACTCTGCCACTCACTGCCCATTACGGAGTTTTAATGTTATGGAGATATTAAACTTTCATGTCAGTACGAAGACTGTACAGCTAGGTCAGTAACAAAATCTGAACTTCTATTAAACTATTACTCTAGTGCTTGTATTGAACTATTAAAGATTTTGATGGGACATTTGTAGGAAAATATTACCTCACATTTGCTTTCTGTAGCTTTTCCTTTTCCTGTGATACAGTGAAACTAGGCAACTTGATGGATAAGAAAAAATGGAGAATAGCAGTAACCCACAGTAGCAATTCCTGTTTTTCTATGCCCAGGGCAGATTTATTCACTAGAAGTTGTTAGTTACATTGCTTTACTCTTATTGTCATAGGCATGACCTGCTTAACTGTGTGCTACTTAATACTGTTCTGTCTAAAATTTAATAAATTTTCTCACAAACATTTCAATGGCATCCGAGCATTCCATACAGATCAATGGATTTATTTTCCTGACATCTGGGGGCAGGGGTGGTGTGGTGTGTGTGTTGAGGGAGAATGCTGTCTAGTTTATAAATGGGAAACTGGAATAAAAAGACCGAGATAACAAACATCTACAAGCCTGATTTTCCTAGGTCCTCATTTCCCAGAGTACTTCCTTAATAGTTTCTGTGCCCAAAACATAGCCTTATCTTCAGCAGTTAGGCAAACAGACACAGCACCTCAAAACAAAGCACTTGTAAAGTAAGAAACATACAATTAGTCTTGCAAGATATTACATGTAGCAATGTGACAGAATAGAAACTCGAGTACACCACAGAACGTTGGTAAACCTATAGACAGTCATGGAGCAAATAAAAATCTAGTCACTCCAGTTTCATTTCTCTCGCTTCTTAGAATCCACTTTTACAAATACTTACAGCATATCTATGCAGATGGGTCCAGACAGAACTGAACTTGCTCTGGCTAAACAAAGTTGTTCAAACCTGTAGGCACAGATGTATCTTGATGCACGTGTCTACCACTACCTACCCAAGGAGCTGCACAGATGCCAAAGTTGCTCATTACGAAGCAGTGTGAACTGCTTGTGAGATTCATAGTGCTGATGTAGTTTCAGCAGATTAAGTCATACTAAAAACACAGCCTCACCAACACATGAAAAGATAAACTGCAGGGAAAGTTACATATTGTCTTCCATACTATCTACTTCTGCTTGCAAGTAGCAGCCAATGTCAACACCCATTATCAACTTACGAGCAACCAGATTATGGCACTTATAAAACCAAGTTGTTCTGCTCATTGGAGTTGAGCTCAGGCAAACCACCTGCCTTCCTTGTTACAGCTTTGTTTCAGGTGTGTCAAAGCTTTACTAGCAGAGAAGGTTGTGAGGGTTTTCTTCCCCTTGAACTACTTTTTTGCAAACTTTATCTGCCCTACCACTGTGAACACGTAACAAGAGCCTTCAAATAGTAAAGGCAGCCAGAATTTGTTGACAGAAAGGTATTGCCTCAGGCAACAACTGCAGTGGGAACTGCACAAACCCACTTTGTCTTTCTCGTGGTCCCAACTATGAGTATACACCTCCATACTCACATCCACGGACTTAGTTCAAAACAATTGCTCTCCCTGTATTTTATACCTGGGGACCTAGGAATGAACAGCCACTGGTCCACTGCCTGCTCCTACTAGCTAAAAAGCTGCTACCCAAAGTCATACTTGATCTTCTCCTAGCATCCTTTAAAATCCAAGGAAGCCACGTTCCAGCAGAGCTAGAAAGGCAGCTTCTAAAAAAAAAGAAGAAAAAAAAAAAAAGAGCTAGCTTCACAGATTTGTCGGCGGTTCCAAGGACAATGAGCAGGCGTGAGGCAGCTCTGGCGGCACGGAGGAAAGGAAATCTCTTTGAATCCTTGACGTGTCTTTTGTTAACTTCCCATAATTGCTTTTTTTGGCGTGACCGGTGCCCGGACGCTCGGAACAACCAGTCCGAAGAGCCAGGCCTCACAGCTGGGAAGCCGGGCTCTTCCACAACACAAACAAAACAGTACAAGACCAAAATAAAGCCATACGGAGGCGTGCGCGCACAAGCCCCGCCGGCAGAGCCACCAGCGCCTCGGGGGCACCGCTCAGCTGGAAACACCCGCCCCGAGCGAGCGCCGAGCTCTCGCACCCCCGCACACAACGTCGGGGCGAGGCGGGCAGCGCGGCGGGAAGGGCGTGCGGAGGGCGCTGGGTGGGGCGGGAGATGTCCCGCATCGCGCTGCCGCCGGCGGCACCTCGGTCCGCGCCGCGCAACTTCCCGCCTGACGAGGCGCTGGCCCGCGGCGCCGTCTGTCTGTCTGTCTGTCAGTCAGTCAGTGTGCCGTGCCCCGCTTGCCGTGCTGCCCTACAGGCGGACACGCCAAGGGGCAGCCATCCCGGAGTGAGCCGCCAGCCCCGCGCTGCCACCGGGTCCTTGTTCACTGACGTGACTCACCAGCTTGCCCTCCCCACTCCCCCTCCGCACGCATCCCCCCGCTCGGGATGTAACAGCTGTTTTAACTCCCGCTGTAATTACGCCACATAAAAATAGTTACAGGGTACTCGGGGGAGGGTTTGCTGTTGAAACGCTATTGCTTCCCCTTGTGCAGTGAGTGCGGGGCCGTACGGGTACCCGCAGCGCCGGGCGGGGAGGGAGCGATCGCGGCTGTGCCATGGGAATCCATTATTTCATCAGCCTTTTAACACGCCCGCTGCTCACTCCCCGCACTTGCCCGGCCGGGAACAGCCCCGCACGTGCCGCTGCGGGAGTGACACAAACACGCTCCCGTGGAATGAGCGCACGCCGCACCCCCACGCCTGTTCCCAGGCGAGCAGAGGCGGCTTCTTTTACTTTCCACGCGGAAACCTTCGCCCATGACACTTCAGCCCGCGGCTGGGCGCCCGGCGCTTTGGAGCAGGGGCACCTGGCTTGGTCAGGGGGGAAGACTGGGACCCGCCGCCGAAGCCGCCCGTGCCGGGCTGTGCGCTCCGCCGCGCTCGGAGGGAAGCTGGAGCGGGATGGTGGCGGGTCCCGCGTTTCCCCTGCCGGAGGAAGATAAACTGTTGCTGCGCAGCGCGTGCTCGCCCGAGAGGGATGAGTCAAGCTGTGAGACTTCTCTCTTTTGCAGCTACGAGCACGGGCTGCAGCAAAATCTACCGAGAGGGGAGGGGGGAACAGAGGGGGAGAAAAACAGCCTTTTATGAGGTGATGTAAAAATTACCGCAGAAACGGGGCTCGCCTTCCCCGCGGGGGCGGGGGCTGGCCAGCACCGCCGGGCTCTCTCAGCACCACTGGGGATGGGGCTGGGGGGAGCCCCCCGCTCGGCAGCCGGGAGGGGGGGGCGCCGGGCTTTGGAGGGTTCTTTTCCTTCCCCTGCCGTACGTTTCTTCTCCTTTATTCACGCGAAGGAGTGGGTGGTTCGTCCGGCAGCAACAGGAGGAGGCTAGTCAAGGGCAGCTGTCACAATCTACCCCCACTGCCTCTTCCTTCTCCTCCTTCCAGTTTAACGATCAAACGTCTGCCTGGAAGAAAGGCGAGGAAGCGGGAGGTACGGAGAGCTCCCCCCGCCGCCACTGTTGTGTGTGCATGAGCGAGCGGGTACGGGCGGACACCCCCCCGCTCCGGCCGGTCCCTCCCCTCCCGTCTGACAGAGCCCCGGCAGCCCGGGAGGGGAGGGAGCAGCGAGGAGGAGGAGGAGGCAGCAGCCGCCGCGAGTGCCAGTGCAGCGTTGGGTTACTCTCCCGTACTCACAGAGGGGAGGTGGGGGAGGGCGGGCGCTGTGTACCTTTTTCTCCCGTGCCTTTCCTCACTTTAGGAGGCCTGGGCCAATCGCCGACAGAAGGGAACAAAGGGAAGGGGGGAGGGAAGCCCACCCGGCCGCACCAGAGAGCCCCCGGGGAGGCAGAGCCCTGCGGCTCCCGCTGACAGCAGCGCGGCCCCGGAGCGGGCGCCTGACTCCGCGGTGGTGTTTCTTCTTCTTTTCTTCGTCGACCTCCTCCTCCTCGCCGAGCTTAAAAGGGGGGAGCAGCGTCCGGCGAAGGGAGAGAAACTTAGGTCGGTGCGTGGGGTGTCCTGCGATCGGCTCGGTCCTCGCGATCAAGATGAAAAGTAAAAAAGGTAGTTGTGATGGGGCGGCGGGACAAAGCGGGGTGCCCCGCGCCCCTGCCCGGGGTGGAGAGGGGAAGGGGGGGCTGTCGCTAAGCCAGGCGGAGTCTCGTTCCCTTCTGGGCCGTTTGGTCTCCCGTGGCCCCCCACCGCCCCCCGGCCTGGCTCCCGTGGAAGGTTGCAGTGGATGCTCCGCTCCCAGACAAAACATGCGGGGCTGTTGTTTGGAGGCGGTCGCCTCTCCGCGCCGCTGGCTCTCTGTCAAAAACCTGTCCAGCCGCCCGCCTCGTGCCTCCTTCGCCAAGTTTTGTTCTCCCCCCTCTGCCAAGCCTCTTCTCCCTCTCCCCCCGTAAAATACTTTTAAAGGCTTTTCCGCACCCAGCCCCGCCGTCCCGGTGTGGGGGGACGAGGGTGCAGGTCGTTTTCCCAACTCGAGGCGAGGAAAGCGGGACTGTCCGGCAACTCTTTGTTCGCGGGCATGGCAGCGTGGGGCTGGGGGGTGGGCATGGGCGGGAGGGCTTCACACCACCTCCCCACCCGCGGCCGCCTGGTTTTGCTGAACATTGGTGCCTTTTCCATTCTTTTTATCCCTTACAACAGGGGGACGAAACAAAAAGTTCAAAAGTTTTTGCACAGGGTCAAATGGAGAAAGACTTTCTCCTCCTCATAAACATAAGGCTCTGTAAGTTTTCTTTCTCTGTTCGCTTTCACACAGACAAACTTTACAGTTAGAGGATTGTTACTCATCGTGCTTGCAGTGCTTTTAAGTGCCTTTAAATTAGCGCTTGGCCACAGAGACGCGGAACGTGCTTTGGGAAGAAGTTCATAGGAAAGCAGTGTCTGTTGAGTTGCGATTTGCCAGTTGGCGGTGTGGCTGAAGGGTGTTTTGCATTCAACAACCATTAAATGCTCCGAAGTAGAGGGCTAGGGGGGAGCAGTGCGCATGTTCAGTACTCCAGAGTTGTGCTGTTTTCCCCCTGCTATGCATTCCTGCGGCTCTGTAGTAGGGCAGCCTCGCTCATTGTTAATATCCTTGGAGCAATTAATGCATATGTAGTTCGTGAAATCACTGGGCTCCTGCAGACATGGTATATACTAATATGGTTTGTAGCCTTCGTGAAAAGTTTTTTTGGACGTGCCGCTCGGCGAAGAGGAGCGCAGACAAAAGGGAACTGAGCCACAAAGGCGAAGTTTAAAGGGCGAGCAGGGTGGTGGTGATGGAGCGCGGAGTGGGGCTGGGTCCGGCCACAGGCTGGGCTGCACGCCGAGCTCGGCCCCCCGCGTCCAGGGACAGTGCCAGCCTGGCTTTTAAATGTCCCAGTTGCCTTGGGCACATTGAGATTCTTAACCCTAATGGGAGCAGTTTGTGGCTTCCCCCCCCCCCTTTTTTTTTTTTTAATAGTTTCACTGAATTAATTTAGCCCAGTTATTTTTAGGACATTCCTATGCTCCCTATTTGCACAGCAGTGGTGAACTGGTTTCCTGTCTGCTGTTGCTTCCATTGTTCAGACTTCTCTCCCCGAGGGCAGCTGCTGGTTGGTGAAATACCAAACTCCCTGCACTTTCAACTGTTGTTCTTGCCACCCCCGAAATAAATGCGTGTGGAAAACGCTGACGTAGTTTCTAGGTATGCATGTGTAGGGCTTTGTGTGTGAGAGCGTGTGTGTGTAAGCTCTGCTTTGAGGATTGCAAATCCTGGGCTGAAACAATGGAAACAATGAAAGGTGACAGGCGGGAGGGAGAACTTTTGAGAGGGGCCATGGGCCTGGGGTTTGCGTGGCACAAAGTAAAAGGTGGGGAGACAAAGACGGAAACTTAAAAAGATGTTAGGGCTGGGGTGCCTTTGTTTTCATAAAGGTTGGGCTCGTAATTATTTGTGATCTCCTGGCATGCGAGGCTCAATGCAAGAAGTTTCAAAGAGTGACTTTGTTACAGATTTCTTGCTTGCATCCCTATAAAACTCCCGTTTAAAGGCAGAAAAAGTACAGTACAGTCAAGTCGGGCTGCTTTAGAAGCGATAGAGAGTGCAAGTTGTGAACTGCAGAGGAAAACAAGCTGGTTGCTAAATTATGAAACTTATTCGGAGGAAGAGAGGGTGGGTTTTTTTGTGTGTGTGTTTTGTTTTTTGTATTTTTTTTTTTTTACAGTGGAAAATCCCTTCTGCATCCTTATAGTTCTTTGTTACTTGTGAATAATTTTCGACTAATTTATTTTTATTGGTGGTTTTAACATTCGCATTAAATTTTAGGTTTTTTGGTATGTGTGTTGGATTTTTAAATGTTTTGTGTGTGAGTGTGGTGTGTTTTTCTTGTTGGTTTAGATGACTTTTTGTTTGTACCTTTTTTTTTTTTTT
>VWZG01007978.1:295063-346359 GCA_013396735.1 Grallaria varia | reverse complement strand
TTTTTAAGCTAACTGGCTGTGGATTAAAACCCCGAGGACTCTTCTATGGATAGTTTCATTTACAAATAATAACGTGATAGCAATCACAGTGAACATACTCGCCTTGTTAATTAGTTGATTTAGAATACAGTCTCGCAAAGACACAGGCATGTGCTCAAGTTTATACATGTGAAGAATCTTGCTGAACTTGGTTACAACAAGATCGGGGCCTTGGATGGGAACTGGTTCTGTTTATCAGTGCCCATAAAAATAAATCTGGCTTAAGACATTCAGAGGGCCCTGAGGAGGGGGGGAGGTTTTCTTTAAGGTGATTTTTGTCCGTCCCTTCTCTGGAGGGCAGAGATTGTTCCTTGTGGCATACTTTGTCCTCTTTTGAATAACAATTGGCTTCTGCCACTTCCTCAGTGAAGCTCTTCCTCGACACAATGGGATAGTTGTTTTTTTTTCTTCCCCCGATACTCAGCCTAAATTTTTCATTCACTTAACTTCCATTTTATTTGTTTCAGTCTCTCTAACTACTTTGTCCTCCCCCTCAAAGTATTTCAGTATGCCTTTTTAAGTGGCGGTAGTTTATTTTGAAATCAGCTTTAGTCATCGCTGTACTTCTCAAGTTGTTTCAAGCTGTTCTCTAATGGTTGGGTGTTGAGCCCAGACTCCAGATCCTAGGTGTAATCTTCCTGAGCTGATTAGGGGAGGACCTGCGAAGCCTTTGGGGTGTGATACAATGCAACAGTGCATTCAATCATGTATATGACTTCAGCTGGGAAGGCAGGAGGAAAAAGTAATTTATAAAGAAGGGTTGCTGATCAGGTAGTTCTTAGGTCATTGATCGTGTGAACTGCTCATTTAAGTGGCTGTGGTGGAAGTGGAGGACTGGGATTTTGTGTGGTTTCTCAGACCTCTCTGCAAATGAACTTGTGCTGCTTTAATTTAGTCCTATAAAAGCATGGTTTTCTGTTTGGATTAAATGTATTTAGGAGGAGACAAAAAATAACCTGCTTTTAATACACAATGAATTAGTAGGTCAGCTGGGGCTGCTCCCGGTGTCCACAGGGCTTTATTCTGGGTGCAAATAGCAACAAGCCAGTGGTCCAGGCGTGGAGTCCGGCCAGCAGCCTTTTCAGCTGTGCCCTGTTAAAACAGGAAACCAGCAGCGAATAGGCTGATTACTAACAAGACGGAAAAACAAAGCTGGGTTGTAATCAGCAGGAATGCTTTAATGAAAACAGAGCCTTGACAGCAACAATGTGGCTCCTGCTCTAGTAAAAAATATCAGCTGTGGCGGTGCGAGATTTCTAGCCATGACTTCCTGTTGCTGCTGACTGCGCAGGGACCTGCCACGAGTCCGGAGGGCCGATCGGTATTGAAATGAGCTCATTTGAATGAGCAGAAGTTGTACTACACCGGGTTTCCTGCTTAACCCGAACCTGCTTTGTGTCACTAACTCACTGTGTCAATTAATATGACACACTAAGCGAGCGGGTCAAAGGGCTGGCTCCGCTGGTGACTCATTTCTCGCTAGGTAGGTTACACTTAGTCAGTCGGCAACTTTTACTTCAGAAAAAGATCTCGTTTGCAAAAGAGAGAAGCGTTTTTATGCAGCTGGCTTTCAGACAGTATTTTTCAGGTGAAAAAAAGAAACAGTTGTAGAAGAGGTTTCAATCTCGACTCAGTTCTGAAATTCAGAGAGGAACCCGTGCAGTCTCTTAGTTCTGTGGTAGATCCTGGAAAGGTTGCCCCAGATGGGGTGGTGTGCATCCGCAGTACTTTTTGTTATGCCATGTAAATATGGCTCACAAACCATTAGACATGACTTTCTCATAGGAGTAGCTTCTTTGGCTTCTCTTCCCTCTTGTTTCCAGCCCTTGCTCTTTGCCTCTCCCTGTTTTCCAAGGTCTTGCCTTAGTGGCTTTTATGTTTAAAAACAAATAAAAAACCCAACCCACTGAAGTGCTGCAACGCTTCTGGTTTCTGACAAACAAGAACAGCACACTTCAAAACATTGTCTGAGTAGCATGGGCTAGTTTTAACTAGTTTTAAAATTCAATTTAAAAGGGATGAGCTGCTTTGCAGAGCTGTCCTGTTGTCTGTGCAAGATTTTTGTTCCCAGAAGTGGTTCTCATGGCTCCAGGAGCCCGTGGAGCGGGGCAGGTTCTCAGGTTAGGTTGCAAGCATGACAGCACTTTCCATGAAGCTATGATAAATACAAAGTAGTTTGTTTAAAGCAGACTTCACATACTTTCTACATGAATTAGGAACCTGTTTACATAATTTGGAGTTTATCTTGTGTTGGCTATTTAAATATTGTCCTATTGTTCCTGTTCCATGATTGGATAATTTTTGTGGCTAATCAGCAGATGAAAAATTTTGTATGTCGGTTTGGTGTTTGTCAGTTACATAAATCAGCAATTGGGAGAATGAAAACAATACCAAGTAAGTTACTGAAGTAACTGTGCCAGACAGGTTGTAGATTGATCATCCTATTGGGAATGCTTGAATATCAAAACTATGCATTGCAAATTGGATGACTTAAACTAAATTTAAGGATGTTGGAGTTTTCACAAATAGGGGAAGAAAAGAACAATTTATTATGTCAGCTTCTGGTGAAGTTTGAAACTGTGAGGAAAGGTCCTTCTCCGCTTCCCTCCCGCCAAGTAGTAAGGAAAACTTGGCATGCACACCTGTCTTTTGGTGATGGTGGGGGTTTTGGTGATTGGTTTGGTTTTTTTAAAGTGCATTAGTTCCTTTCTGTGTCTTATGGATATATCAATACCTTTACATAGTATTATACTTTCACATGTACTCTTCTTATATTTTAGGGCTTATTTTGTTTACTTAAATAGAATTTTTTAATTGTGGGTGGTTGCCCACTTAAAATTTTACTTTTGACATTTAGCTTGCTTTTAGTATTAAGAGTTTTAGTTTTGATGTTACGAATGAGCAAGTTTGTTCCTCACCTCCCAATCTAAGTTCAAAAGGGAAAGATTAAGGGCTTGCTTTCCTTCTGTAGTTCCTAAAAAGTGCTTCTGAAAGCTGGTATGGGTTCATTTGAAATTAGTATTGATTTGTACTAGTTGAACATGAGTAGTGTCTTATGTGAGATTCCTAAGATTTCTGGTGAATTTAACCTGGTGAGTATTTAAAGCATGGTTTTCTTTGTATTTTACACAGTACTAGTGATTTGTGTATCCTACCAAAGGAGTAGGATTGTAGTCTTCCTAACTATTGAATACTTGCTCGTTTGTTTGATTTCCGTACCACAGCTTCATGTTACTAGTAGTGTGGTGTATATATAAAGGGATAAACAGATTTTGAAATCTGCCCCTTCCTTTGTGTTGAAGGGAAAACGTATGCAGTAAACTTGTAAATTCAGAGCCCTTTTAGTAAGCATAGCACAGAACACACGTTTCCAGAGATTAAAATATGAGATGAAAACCATGAAGTTGAAAAAATAATCAGAATGCAAAGTGGTACATTTAAAACAAACAAATCCACCCAAACATTAAAGATCACGGGGTTTTGATACAGAATGCAATTAAATTAGATTCCATTTTCTGATAAGCTGGTGGACTCTTAGGCACCTGATTCTTTCCTTTTCCTTTACTTTTTTTTCCTTCACAAGTGAAAATCCCCTTGAGGGGTGGGGCAAACACAATTTTCGCCTTTCTTCTTTCCCCCTTCCTTTGGTTTTTATTAATAGATCTAAATATTCATTTATAAAATATACAAGCCATCTCTCCCAGGAGGGAAGCATCAGCATGTTAAGAAGTAATTAAATAACCCCATTGCTTGAGTTGGGTGTTTTAAGTTCTTCCTTATTGACCTTTTGCCCAGGCACTATCCTGGGTCATTATCCTTGAAGAAAAGTGTTAGATGCATACCATAGCAAGCAAATTTGGACAATATTGGCATTAGATAGAAGCTATCTGATAACATGCAGCAGATAAAAGGTTGCCAGGGGAACAAGAAAATGAAGGTTTGCAGAGAAGAATTCCTTTAGGAACAGATCATTGGTGCTACTTTTTGTTCAGCTGACAGAAAAGCTACAGCATGACAAGTTAACATTGCAGGACAAATCTCTCATGTAAGAGGCTATACTGATTCATAGTAAAGACAGTTAATGTAATATAAAATGTCTGTACCATACAGTGCTGGAGCTGAATAGTTTATGGATTTAGGAGGCTGATTGTTCTGGTCTTATAATTGTAGGTGTAGTTGCAATATCAGGCAGTGAAACAGAGGATGATGACACTATGGATGTCCCACTGGATCTTTCCTCATCTGCTGGCTCAGGCAAACGGAGGAGACGTGGCAACCTGCCCAAGGAATCTGTGCAGATTCTTCGGGAGTGGCTATATGAGCACCGATACAATGCTTATCCTTCAGAGCAAGAAAAAGCGCTGTTATCCCGACAAACACACCTTTCCACACTACAGGTATTTAAAAAAGTAGTTCTCTCTTCAAAAGGAGCTGTTTTCTGCTTTAATTTTCCTGTGATTTAGTCATGGATACAAATGTTTACACTGCATGTGAGATTTCCTATTTTAGTATTGTTCTCCCGCTGGTGGCACTTGTAAAGAGAGATACAGATGGATTGTGTGCTACGATGATTGTTGTTTATTGGGATAAAATAATTTTTGTGGGAGAACAGGCAGTCATGAATTTGAGCGTGCACGCTAATTTTTTGTGGAATCATGCCCCAAAAGATGTTAAGTGTCTGTAAAAGGTAATTTAGTGTGTGAGGAAGGTATTTATTTGTCAAGAAAGGCTTTGTGGTGATAGATACTCAGCTTAACATATAACTCTTCCCTTCTAAAACTGCAACTTGAGGGTCGTTCCAGTGGAACATGCACATATGGAATTCTGTGTGTGATGGCTTCCATTAAGACCAATGAAACAACCTGTATGGGATAGAGCTACTCTGTGGTTACTCTGGATTCTCATCCTGTGATACCACTGACATCTGTGAGGTCCCTGGGATGCATGTTGCCATCTTCTGTGATCATCAGCTGTTGACCATTGCAGCTTCCCACCTTGTGGGAAGGTGGCTGCATGAGAACTTGGGTAAACCTGGGTTTGGTTTTGAGAGGTGCTAAACAGAGAGAATTCCTGTTGACTTCTGGGCTTTATTTTTCCATATTAGTTCATCACTACAAATTTCACAATTGGCTGTAAAGTAAAATTCCCTTAATGTAACATCATAAAGAAAACTTCCTTTATGTAGTAAACAGAAAAAAGACGTTAAACTATAAACTATCCTGTATTGCCCGGGAAACTGGTTTGATATTTAAACAAGGACAAACTTAAATGAGGTAATTCGTGTTATGTCTGTCGACACAGTCAGTTGAACAAGGAAAATCAGTAACTATTTGTGGGAGGAGTGGCTCTATTCAGAGAGAAAAGGTTTTCCTGTTGTTAATTAACCTGAGCTAGGGAACAATAGCCAATAGGTTAATGTGTGTGCACAGAGTTAAAAGCTAAACCCCTGGTTTGGACTTCTCAAAGCCTTCAGATGTCCCGGGGCTTTCTGTAAGGGGAGCAGGGAGTCAGTGGTAGAGCCAGGACAAGGGAAGGGCCTTTGCCAGGCATGCCAGAACTTGTCAGTAGGTCTCTCTTTTGTTGCGCAGTGAAGGAAGCTGCTTGGAGGGATTCATTAATCTAACCCCGCGGCTCTAATGGCACGTAGTTGGAAATGAATGAAGGTAGAAATTAAGATGTCATTATATTCCCAGGTCTGCAACTGGTTTATCAATGCACGCCGCAGGCTCTTACCTGACATGCTGAGAAAGGATGGCAAAGACCCAAATCAGTTCACTATCTCGCGGCGAGGGACCAAGCTTCCCGAGGGCAGCCTGGTGGAGTCTGCCATCAGCACAAAGAACTACATTCCCCTGCTGGAGGAGACTGCCTTCCTTCCTGCTGCTGCACCGCTTGGCAAGACTGTGTCCTCTTCCAAGCCGGCTTCCTCGGGATCAGTCCTGGCTCGGCCTTCAGTGATTTGCCACACGACTGTGACTGCATTGAAAGATGCCCCTTTCCACTTTTGCCAGCCAGCTGATGTAGGCCAGACCACGGACCTGCAGCAGCCCCCGGCCGGTGGCTTCACAGACAGCCCCCTCTCTTGCCATGAGGACGCGTCTAAACTGGGACATGGTGCAAACGCACAGAGTGGGCTCTTTAACACTCCTCCTCCAACACCACCAGACCTTAACCAGGATTTTAGTGGATTTCAGCTACTGGTGGATGTTGCACTCAAAAGGGCAGCAGAGATGGAGTTGCAGGCGAAACTTATGGCCTAAATCCCCTTCCTTCTCCTTCTTCGTTTTGTTTTACCAGGCAGGGATCTAACAGCTGTGTGGTTATTGCCACCCACACAATATCAAAAGACTTCACTGCATTATTATTATTTGGTTTTTATTAATCTTATTTGCACAAGGGGATTGCTGAAATGAAGCTTCCTGTCACTGAGATGGTCTTCAGTGGAATACGGTCATTCCAAGAATTATAAACTTAAAGCTACTGTAGAAAGAAAGGATTGTGTGTTTTTGTTGGGTTTTCTTTTTTTAATGTTTTCTTTGTAGGTTTTTTCATAATGTGAGATGGTTCCCAAGATCATGTGATTTGTTTTTTTTTTCTTTCAGACTGTGCAATATCTAGTAATGATATAGAGTCTTCTTATCATTCCCATGTGGAACGGAATATACCGACACGCTGTCTAAATTTTCAATTTTTTTAACAATACAAACTTTGGATGATCATGCTTTTTTCCCATAATGTAATAAAATATTTTCTTTAAGAATGATGCATACAGAGTATTTTGTTGAATATGAGCTTTGCAGGAAACACAGTTTACCCTTGAAATAAATGGAAGTTAAAATATTTTTGAGCTCATAATGACTTTGTTTGGTTTTGAAAGCTATGCTCGCAGTTGTTGTTAACCAGATGTTTAAAAGAATGCTGAAAAGTGGGCCAGAAGTACCTGTGTTCTGCTGTGTTGAAATTTTTAAAGGTGCCAAAGGGAGCCATGTAGGCAACTGACTAAATTTCAGAGAGTTATCGTAGGCACCTCTAAGAGTTCCAGCTTTTTTTCCAGTTTCCTAGAAATACTTTAGAGCTGGGAAATGTAATGACCTGTGCGGAAGATTTCCTGAAGATGAAATGAGGAGGCTAGAAGAGAGGTTGGGGCAAGTGTGCTTTGCTGGTCCTTGTAATGCAGCTCCTAGACATGACTGGTGACAAATTTTGATGGGGGAGGGCATGGACTTTCTATCCTTACTCTTCTTGGACTAGCAATGACAAGGTGTTTTACTCAGTAATTCTAGTAGATTGAAATGAAGTAGACTGTATTGCATTGAAATCTGAGTTCTGGGAGCCAGGTCTTTGTGAGGGACTTAAACAGGTGGTAGGCTAAGATGTAGAAGAGATCCCTGTTGTATTGAGGTGTATTTTTGCCAACAGAATCTAGATTACCTTTCAGAGGAGGACTTTGCTATCAAAACAACTTACTACTGAAAAATGTGAAGACTTGCAGCTCACATTTCAACTTACTTGAATGTCAAGTCACCCACCCTTATCCTCCCAACAACAGTGAAATAAGAGACCTCCAGGGTGGAAAATTGGTTCCAGCTAATCCTTAAAAACAAACCAGTTATCTGTTTGGGAGGTTAGGGGAGGGCTTTGTGAATGAGGAGAGTTGATAAATTTGAAGATACCATTATGAGTAGAAAGAAGACTGCAAAGTTGTATGCATTCTGTTTTGCTGTGGCCTTTTTTTTTTTTTTTCTTTCAGCGTCAGAAATACTTGTTTGTTCTCTGGAGTACTCTTTAGAATTCTGCTGAACTTCTGCCTTCCTTTAACCTTCAACTTTAAAATCAAAATGGCAAATAGTAAACATTGGCTTACTCATGTCTGCATCAGCATCACTAACACAGGATCATCCCAATATACTGTATGAATATAGAATTATTTTTTAAAAATACTTTGGAAATACAGCTGGAAAATAATTTTGAACATAGAGATAGCTAGATACTGTGCCTTCAAGGAATTGCATGTGAGTACAGAAAGAGTCTTGTGTAGTATCTCTCTGGACACACTGTAGTTGATACTTACAAGCTGTTTTTCCTGGGAATACCTGTGTATATATTGTTGGGTTAGTTTTTTTAAATAACTAATTGTAAAAGAAAACAGAAGTACACTTTGGTAACCGTGGTCGGTGTTGAGGGAAAAGCTGGTCAATAGACATGCTTTTGTGGCACATGTGACTTATTTTAGGGAGTGCTAGACACCTTGAGCGGAATGTCATCTTTGATGAAGGTTTGGAAGATTCTTCCTTGTTTTTTCCTGTCCTTGCAGGAAGGAACTTTATTGCAATACTCCTTACACCCATGCTTCAAGCACGGATGAACAAAAAACAGCCTCACGCAAATAGGTTTGCATTGTTTCATTTGAATTGTTTGACATTTTCCTCTTTAGTTTTTTTTCTTTTTTCAAAGCATTTTGTTGGTGTGCTCTGGGGTGCAGAAAAGTGGGGCACTCAGATCATTAAAGGGCATTTTCAGAGATCTTTACTCTGCCCTTTAAAATGAAAAAATGTCAGCAAGTTTAGAAAGAAAAAAAATGCTTGCTGGCTGAGTTGGCCAGTTCTGTAATTCCATTCTAGCAGCTGCAGTACTGAAAATGAAAATAGGATGAGGAAGAAAGCTGTTGCCATTCAGGTTAACAGTTTTCATTGAAAGTAAAAGCCTGTGGTGTCTCTGCTGTTTTCTTTTACTGTTATGCCACACAAAATGGCATTAGTGTAAATGAGCACCAAAGTCCTGCCCATGTGATGAGCACTGCATTTCCATTTTGCTGACTGACTTACCCTGGGAATTTCACTTGTGACTGGTTTTGCTTGAGGCCAATTATATACTTTTTAAATTATTACTTGTATTAAGGTTACACCTAGAAGTTCAGCTGTAGTCATAAGTCAGATGCCTTTGGCTGAGTAGCACCTGACACACCGTGTAAAGCTTTTCCCCTACCCTGAGGTGTTATTTAACTTAGAGGAAGAAATTGACTCATACTGAGTACCCACTAAAATGCATGAAAAGGGGGCTTCTGTTTTCCTGTAATCTATAGCACTGATAGTTTTGGTGCAGGCTGATTGGAGTTTGCCTGAGCCTTCTTTCTGAGCAAAAAACTGAAATAACTTCAGATAAAATTATCAGAGGTAAGTAGATGTAGGGCATTGGACGGAGCTAGGATCCAGAACTGAGCAGGAGTCCTAATAACAAACCACAGGCTTCACATGCTGGCCATACAGCCCTAGTAGAGCAAAGGAAAGGTTCTATTTCTGAAACATTTTTTACCACGGTAAAGCAAAAAAGGCTAAAGAAACAATGAGACAACATGGACAGTTTCACTGTTCTTGAAGCAATGATAAATCTAATTGCAAGGCAGCTTTGTCAAAACCTGACCTCTGACTGAAAACACATACTTTGGCTACTTTGAAGTGAAGGGAAGGCATTGCTATGTTTGATTGGAGACTGTGTGGCCAGCCAGAGTGTCAGCGAGCTAAGAGGTATGACAAATTCATGCCAGGGAAAACAGCTCACACGCAGACTTCATCAACCTTGTTTTCATGGCTTTTGTGTCTTGTAAACAAGTTGTGGCAGCTGCGTGTGATAAATCTCTGCACAGAGCAAAAATAATTACAATAGGGAGGGGATCCTGAGCCTGGCGTTGCTGCCTGGGTGGAGGGGTGGTGCCTCACTGCCTGTTGAGGGGGGGGGTTGTGGTAGCCCATATGTCTCCCAGCTTCAGCTTCTGCCATGAGGTCAGTGTACATGTCTGTCAGACCACTGAAGCTGTAACAGCTGGCCTCGTGCTACGGGGGAGGGAAGGGGTGCAAGGACAGCAGGAAGCTGGGCTAACTTGCATAGCTGCAGCCTCCTGGGCAATGCCAGCTCTGCTGCCGGAGGGATGCTGCTGCTCAGGCAGAGGGGGACAGGCAATAACTTTGCTGGAAAAGAGGTGGCAGGAGAAAGTAAGCAGAAACCAGGGAGGGAGAGTGTGGGTGGTGGGGAATAATCAGCTTTCCCCTTGGAGATGAGGTAAGGCTGCAGCGGGCTGCTCAGCCTGTGGAAGGTGCAGGGCATCTGGGAGCCCAGGTGCACCATGACCCTGTTCAGTGTCACTCTTACACCTTTGGTATTTAGGCCACTTGCAGTTAACTCTGTCCTGCCTGTCAAAGTCTGTTTTCGTTTTTCTCACAGCCTTCATGCAGTTTTTTTAGTAACCCTTGGAGTGCTTCATACTCTTAAAACTTAATTGGGTTTTCTTTTTTCTTCCTCTACTTGGCATCTTGCAGTTGTCAACTTCCTGCCTGGCTTTTTCCCAGTCGGGATTACTGGCATGAATACAGCTCATGTTCACTTTTCAGGACATTACTTGTTTTAAGTGTCTTACTCACCAGCTGCTGCAGTTGTTACGTCTCTATCCTGTTTCACTGGTTCAGTGTGCTCTTCTCCCATGAGTTCCAGTGTTCAGACTGAAGGGGAAGGGATTAGATTAGCCACTCACTCTAGCAAAATGTCACTGAAAGCTGCTGCTGTTCCAGACATGCTAATTGCACCCACGTGTACTGTATGCCGTTCAGTGTCTATTCCAGTCCCTATCACGACAACGAGTGCCTGGAGTTCTGCATACACAGAAAATCACGTAAACCGGTGCTAGCTATGTTACCACGTAAAAACTCAAGCTGCTTTCTTCAGCTACATTTTGCATGCATTCCTGCTGACTGCTCAAAGCCATTTTGGTCACCTTTCCTTTGAAACTGTCTCTATTTGCCTTAAAACTCCCTTTTGTTTCTGAAGCTGAGGCATCAGGTCTGGGACTAAAACTGGCAGGTATCTCAAGCCTTACTACACAGGTTTGCCCATTAGGGTAGCTTCCACCAACAGGTAGACTTCAGAGCCCTTTGTAGCGCTGCAATGCTGCCTCACTGTGCAATATGAATCACGGCTCTTGAAACTGATGCAGACATGACTAAGTCACATTTGCCTCCTAGCTAATCCCTGTTCCACTGGATAGCAGGGTTTCTGCCAAATTCCATATGTTTCTGCTGACAAACAAGGTGTTGATCTTTCAGCTGCTTACACCAATGTGTGATAAACCTGTAAAGAAGTACAGAGGTAGCAGTGCTTTGAATTGGTGACTTAACTGGGAGGAGGAGAGCCACAAGTGGCAGCTTGTGAGTTGAGTGAGTGCACATATCAATTATCTAACCTGGTTATTCTTGGACAGTTTCTCTGGGACCACAGACTGGGGCTGTGGCTGCTTTCTCTAATTGCAGCCTAGGCTGTGCCTGCCCTGGGCGCTGAGCCCTGTCTCTAGGTGTGTAACAACATGACCCTCTTGGAGCAAAAGCCCTACACATGGTTTTTGTTACGAGCCTTTCATCACATCGTTTAGCTGACGATGAAGAGGATTGACCTGACTACAGTGAGAGCAGGTCAGTCCCAGTGCTGTGGGGATTGCAGTAGTTGTATACGTTTGCATGGCTTTTCTGAGTCTTTCCCTCTCTGCAGCCTTGCCTCGCTGCTGGGGAAATACTGCTCTGGAGCTCCTCCATCAGTGCTGGCCATACAGCCCTAGTAGAGCAAAGGAAAAGTTTTATTTCTGAAACTTGTTTTACCGTGGAAAATTGGCAGGACTCAGCTTCTTTTTGAGAATACTAATTTTTATCTGTAGTAGTACAGAAATAATTCCCAACTGTGAGACCTATAGTTTTACTAGTATGGTATTCAGTGAATACTCAGAAAATGTTTGATGCTGCCTTTGAAGTCCCAACAGCCTTTTTGGGAAATCATATCATATAATTCATACTTGCTTTTGTTTCCTTCCCCAAGCCAAACATTTAGGGCCTGAGTGGCTTACCTTAGGGATAAGCCATTTGGTTTCTTTAATTGATGTGTCCTATCTAGTTTCAGCATAAACCAAGTCCTTCTTCCTATCTCAGCTTTGGTGTCCTAGCTCTTTTGCCAGAGCAAAATTGTTTTCTCTTGATTGGCAGATAGATTTTAGTGCTTGGCTGGGGGCTTTGGACCTCTCCTTTAGAAGCTGTTCATGGAGAAAACAGTCTTGATCATAATGTGCCACCAGCTTATAGATTTTACTAGAGAACACACACACACAAACACACAGAGCTATATATGTGTGTGTGCTTGAATGCTATAAATGTGATATATATATATATCTTATATATTTTAGTAAGGATATTAGTCAGTCCTGGTATTTATATAAAAGTTTATATAAAAAAAATGAACAAAATCACTTGACCAATTGTGAGAAGAACATTATGTCCTGCAGCTTGCTTTTATGGATTTGTGTAGCTTCTCTTGGAAATTGTTCTGGATAGCAGACACATAACTGATATTAAGGATCACAAAAGTTTTGTAATTTTCCTGAGTAAGCGTTCAGCTGTTCTGCCAGAGCCTGTAATTTCACTTCCTTTTCTAGCCTGCAATGTTCTGATTGCCTGACCTTGTGGCCAATGTCTTATTTTGTTTTCTTTTATACTCCTAGTCTCATTCCTTGTTTGAACTCACCCTCTAATATCTCCATCTCTCCCTGATTGACTTGAGAGTGCTTCCATAATATTATGCACAGTCCATTTAACTAGGTTAGAGATACTTGACTATTTTGTACTGTTTTGAAAAACATCTGATCCCTGCTACCCCACTACACTAACCACAACAGCAAATCTTGCTCTGATGCAAACAGCTCAACTTCATGAGAAAAAAGCACGTTTTCCCTGTATAGATAGCTTGGCTTTTTTCTAACTTCTGCTTTCTGTGTTGTGACAGGGGTAAGCCAAGGAGAGAAGCAATTCATAATAAGATCTATCAAGCATTTTGAAAAATGGAGGGACTGTTTTTAGTTTCAAGGTGTTAGTGTTGCTTTCAGCACACAGTCCTGGCTCTGCTGCCACAATCCTTCTCCAGGTGGATATCCCACCTGGTGAGGTGTGAAGCAGACATTCCTCTGCCAATCTTCACTAAAAGGTTAGATCAGGTTATTGTATTAAACGCTACTTAGGCAGTTGCTGCTGTAACTCATTCTTTGTGTTAAATTCAGCTGGCTTGCATTCAGCCAAGGTATTTCCAGTGATGTGCTGCCAAGTTCTCCAAGGACCTCCTCAAAAGCCTTTCTTCCATAGCTGGTGTTACACAGAAAAAAACCTCCTGTAAACATCTCCTTTTAGTGTATAGATTTGCATCTGCAAAGCACATACTGTCTGTTGTAAAGCTATCAGCTTCTGTACCTTCACTTCTGCCAAACTGGACCTCCTTGACCCCCTGCTACAGATACGTGACTGTGTCCGTGACAGCTGGGGCAGGGGGTAATGTCCCAGTCACCCTCTGAAGGGACAGTGGCATTCCATACCATCTCTTTGGCCCCTAGAAGAAGGTGGTGGGAATGTGATCATGGGAGCAGTGGGAGTGGTACAAGTGGCCAGGCCAGAAGGGTGCTGGTGGTCTTGGGGAGGGCAGCATGTGAAGCCTGGCTGGGGAGTGTGCCAACAGCCAGCACCACTCTCTGAGCTTCCTTTGATGTGGCAATGTGAGTTTAAATAAGCAGAAGGCATGGAGGAAGGTGTGGGGCTGCATAATTTTCTCCCATATTTACACTGATAAGCAACATGTCTTTCCACTCTGAAAAATTTAATTTCCTTTCCTTTCAAAATGCAGTGATGCAGAAGCTCAGGTTTCCTTCCACAGGGTCAGAAGAGCAAGGAGGGTGGTGGTACACGGACCAGCTGATGCCTGTGTTGGCCAGACTGTCCCAGTCTGGCAGAAGTGACTCATCGGTGGCATGATCCAGCTGCTCTGTGAGTCTTGTTGAACTCAGGGGGAGTTTGTCTTCGGATCCTCTACTTCCTTGAAGATTTGCCTTTAGTCCTTGCCTTACCCCAGCCCTCTTCTGCATTTACTAACCAGTCTGGGCTGAAGTGGGCTGCTCCAGATGCCTTTCTGGCACTGGTGGCTCCCTTGTTAGGGTGTGGGGATCTGCCATTGCAGAGCTGGAGCTGCTCCCTCCACCTGGGACTCATTACATGCTGCTTCCTCTCCAGCTGCCAGGGGCCTGGACAGAGAGCGAGGAAATCGCATGCGAGGTGCTTGTAAAACCTTCAGCCCTGTCTGCCATTGAAGGAAGAGCTGGCTGAGCCTCCCTCACTGCAGGACGGGCTTCCTGCCCGAGGAAATCCCCTGCTGTAAGGCAGCCCAGGAGACCCACCTTGGGATCATAAACTGCAACCAGTCAGCATTGGCTGGGTACAGGATGAGAGCTATGGGTTTGAGACAGCCCTAATAAACTTTTTGATTATATATCAGAAAAAAAATTTAAATAATCCTGCCTACTTCTCTGCTCTGTGGTTTGCCTAAACTTACTTTGCTGGGATACACTGGAGTTTGATCTTTGAGAAACAGCATCTAAAAAGCCCACATGTAAAAACTGTTCCAGTGATAGGATCATAGTCTGCCTTTGATCCCATAAATTGTTGAACCACAACTCTATCCGTTGCCCAAGGACTGCAGGAAATGTACACAGGGTTATGCAAATCTCTAGGAGAGGGAATGTTTTGCAGGGCTGTGGGGCAGGAGAGGGGGGGAAGATTGCTCTTGCCACAACTGTCGGTTTCTGGATTGCAGATGAATAGTTTGGCAGTCCCCGCGCTCTCCTGTGTCACCCTGCTGCCAGTTCCCATGGCTCCTACCCCTCTCTCGTCCCCGGCCAGTTGTGCAAGTCTGGAGCAGCAAGGTTTTTCAGAGCTCTCCCTGTGTGCGCTGGTGGCATTTACAAGCAGAGTCTGCAAGCTTGGTCCTTCATCTGCATTTTTCTCCAAACCACCACTGTGAGTGCAGTCTTCATGTTTCACCTCTAAATCCTCAGGACTTTGCTGGTCGGGTATATTTGTGTGGGGGTGGGTGAATCTGGTGGTAAGACACAAAGCAGTTTCTTTGGGAACCTTGAGGGGAGCTAAGCCTGCACCAGAGCCCAGCTAAGGCAGAACATAGCAACAACACAGCAGGGACACAGCCTGCAGCTGGTGAATTGTCAAGCAGAACTTTAATTTTGTGTAAATGTGTATTTTCCTCCATCCCAGACTTGTAAGAGAATACTCCAACCTTGTAAAGAGGTAGGTTGGGTGTAGTGTGGGAGTACGTCCGTCAACACATTCAAAACAATGACACTTTACATCCTAACCAAGACTCAGGGTAGCAGATCCTGTGAAAAAAATAAAAATAGCGAGCCCCTGATCCCTTCTCCATTCTTTCTTCCTTTTTTTTTTTTTTTCCCCTTTTGGTATGTAAGCTAAGTGACATGACACTGGACTTTGCTACTTAACCCAATTTACTTTAATTTGCATGCTGAAGAAAGATGTCAAAAGGGCAAGATGAGCCCACCATCACCCAACTGCCCTGGCAGGGCTCCCCTGGCAGGCTCCCCTGGCAGCCATGCTATGGTGTCGTGCTGTGCCAAGGAAGTCTGTGCTGCATCCAGTGCACAGCCCGGCCTTTTCCGTAAGCCGCCTGTGCCGCACAGGTACGGGGCTGCACACACCAGAATGTGGGGCAGTGCTGCATCAGCTGGGCATGAGTTTGTTTTGCTGTTTCTGTTTGTTTTTTTCACCTCAGTGATAATTCTTACCCAATGCGCGATCTCTGCTCTGTGTACTTTACTACTCCTTGTGATAATCAAAATCCGGCCCTGAACTTTTTCACTACAAAGGAAACAAGAACTTTGCCCTGTTGGCTGTTAATAGGGCATTCAGCGATGCTGCAGCCTCCTCTCACCTGCAAAAACCCCCAGAGTCTGTGGAAATCACTGTTATTCTAATGGTAGAACACTTACTGTTTTTTCACCAGTATGGGTGGAGATCAGGTGCTTTGACACGACATGAAATTTCTGGTGTCAGCCTCCTCTTAAAAAAAGAGCAGGCACCTAACTAGTTGGTGGAAAGAAACCTTTAAACGCCAGGACCGCCAATAATGTGCTGTATACGGCTCAAAGTGCAACCTGTGATGGGCAAGCACTGAAACATTAACCAGACCTTGGGACACCGTCTGTAGTTGCCGCTCGGTGCCCACACCATTGCTCCTGGGAGCGGGAAATGAGTTCTGCACTATTATTAGTCCATGTGCAGAAAGGGCACTGTGGTGTTTGCACAGTGCAGACAGAACTGCTGGCGGTGGCCCCAAGGCGTTGTGTGTGGGGCAGCAATAAAAAGGTACGAGCTTCCCCAGGTGGGGAAGAGGGAGAGGTTGAGCGCTTAAATCTCAGTCTCCAGTTCTCATTGAAGCGCTCCGATGAGCACCATGGTGGTGGTGGTGGTGTGAGGCTGTCCTTCTGTGTTCAGTCTCATGTTTGCAGGTATAGCGTGCCTCAGGTGAAACCCCTGACTCTAAGCCTCCCCCTGTCCTCCAATGAGGTAAGACTGGTGGGAAGAACAAATATCATTTATGAAACTGTGAGCTGAAATGGCAGGGGAAAAGGACAATGCTAGAGCCACTTCTGGGCCCACGCATCAGGTGGTTTGGATCTGAGTGGTGTTTTGGTGTTGTTTTCTTTTTAACACTGGCAAGGTGTCCTGGAGATCAGATGAGGAGATATGAGGAGCCAGAAAGCATTTCTGAGCGCACAAATGTTGTAATCACATTACTGCTCCCTGAGCTCAGCTGACACAGAAGACAGGTAAACATCTCCCACCGCCCAGGTAGGTGACAGTATATAAATCTTCAGAACACCCTGAGGAATAACAAGTCTTTTGCAACTTTGTCTTTGAAGGAGTTGTGCTTGCATGATGGATGGTGGCAGCGCCCAGCTGTACTCTGAGGGATAGCGTAGCTCCCTTGCAGAGGTTTTATCCCCAGCTGGAGGAAGGGTATAGCCAAGCTGCGCGTCACGCCGATGCTCGCAGCTGTAGAAACTTGTCATTTCCTTTTCAAACACCAGCACCCTCAGCAAGACACTTGGCATCAGTCCAAAATCCATTCCTATAGTGTCTGTTCATGCTATGTATATGTGTAATGTTAACTTACCTAATTCCTGCTGTGAGTTTCTCCACAACCACTGCCACATATCTGTGTCTTGACTGTATGGTGGCTTTGGGAGCAGCCTCTTCCATTAAGGCTTAGAGATTACCTGACAGTGTGGCCCTGTTCAGGAGCAGCAAAGCGATGCTTTGCCCTGCTCATGCTGAATCATTCTTACCTGACAAGAGTTTGGGAACTGTGAGACCATATTTTATTGTAGTGTATTACAGCTGCAGAAAAGGTAGCGGATTCTGCTTTTACATCAAAAGACTAATTCTTGGTCCAGATGATAAAGCCTTTAGGTCTAGACCTTTGCTTTCACAGCTCTTTGAAAAGTAATTGCACTTGTAGTAGTGGCAAAAGAAAGGACGTGCTCATTTATGATCCTTTGAATCATACAAGTAATTCCAAAGATGAATAACAAAACTGTAATAGAGAGCTCGGGTGCAGGGCTCCCTCTTGGATTGTAAACACTGCAAGACAGAAACCATCAATATTTACACAGTGTTCAGCCCAGCCCAGCTTCTCTGGTTGGGCCTTTGGAGGCACTAGCAGGAATATTAAATCATGCTGAATACCTTCTTACAATATTTACAATTTAACAATAATGGATGTGTGTGCCCAGCACTGTGGATTGTGACCATGCAGCACCAGAACCAGAAAACCCGCAATGAGGCCAAGCCTTGCAGTATGACCTCTGGCACTTCCCTCTGCTTATCACACATGCGCTGAGGTGCCCAGGACCCTTTCTGGTGCTGCCACTATTTATCAGAAGCAACTTCTTAGAAGGAATGATGCAAGAGTAAGTGTGTTACAGTATGAGCTGTCACCAGTTGTGCCAAGAATTGTGGATTGAAAAGTTGGGGGTGGGGAGGGGGGAAGCATTAAAAATACCACTGCCGTGTTGCCCTCTGGGCTTGCAGAAATGTGACATAGAGAAGAATTAGTCTTTTTGCAGTTTCATGTTTCCTTGACCTTTTAAGAGAGGAGAAAAAACCAGATCCAACTTCTGCTCCCAGTTACAATGCTGAAAGTTCAGAGCAAATGTAATACACTGGCTCCTGAGGTGCAAGAGCAGAGTTTCATGTTGCCTATTGAAAAACCAGAGAGAGAGAGAGAGAGAAAGAGAGAGAGCTGAGGTGTAAAGATAATTGAACAAAAACTTGTGAGTTCAAAGCTAAACCTCCATCCTTGGTAAGTGTAATTATTGGTATTTGAGTGTAATTTTGGCATTTAAGGAGATTTGTTTGGCCTGATCTGGTGGGATTTCTGTCTTGGCATCAGTAAAAGGTAAAGCAGAAAAGATGTGGCTTCTAGAGCACCGTGCCCTCTTACTGTATGAGTGAGAGGTGTGTCAAAAGGGACGACTTCTGGACGCTGGCAGTGGCAACTATGGCTAATGCATGTGGCAGGGATGCTGTGTCCGCACCTGCAGTCACACCACTTGACGCTTGGAAAAGCCTTGAACCATTAGTGTTTAGGTCACATGTGCTGCCTTGACATGAAAACAGTTCCAGTTAAAAATAATTTCGGAATTGTTATATTGGCTTGCGCAACTGTTGACAAAAAAACTCCACTTGGATTACGCTTTAATGAAAAAGTCTGCATGCTCCAACAGGTTTTCTTTGTTTTGGCTTGGTTTCCTTGTTTTACTTTCCATCTTCCAATAAAAAACTTTTTAGCTCAGAGAGAGAAAATACAGGGGGTGGACTGCTTCCTACCTGAAATCTCAGCATTGCCTGGCAGAAACTGATTGACACGAATCATTGGAATGAATGCAGTACTGCACACAAGTAGTTTTTTTTTACTAGGACAGGGCTGTTAAGCAAAGGATGGGAAACACGTGGAGTACACTGTTGTTTACTAATGTATGGCTGGGTTCCCAGGTCCATGTACGTTCTTGCAGACAGGCTGCAGTTGTCATGATGCTATTGCCAGGAAAAATGTAAACAAAAGGAAACTTTTGTCAGTTGAAGCATTCATATGTTATACAAAAGAGTACTTCTTAGAGTCTTTCAGATTGATACACACCATCTATTTGTCAAGAATGTTTTTTGATATATGTAGTCATACACCTCATTGACGTAAGTCACCATTTTTTACATTTTTTAATATCACAGCAGTATTTACTATGTGGTGAGTCAGGGCAGTGAGCAAGGTCATAGGATTCTCTTGCAAAGGATCATGACTTAAAATTCAGGTGTTTTAGGCAAAGCTCTTCTGGGTTCACTTGGAGACTGACAAATATGTTTCTGTTGAAGTTGCTAAAGGTTTGTCTTTATATATGCCCCTACTAAATTTCATAGCTGGCAATTAGCCTGGGATGAAGTCTAATTTTTCTTCCAATACTGCAAATACCATTGTATAACTTCACTAAAAATCCAAGCCTGGTGTTTATGCTGGATTAAAACAGTAGTTAGTGACATGAAAACAGGAGTCATCCTTTCCAAGTCTTCTTTCCCACTATGACAGCTTACTTGATGGAAGCAATAGCCATCTAACCTGGATTACTTTTTGGTTGTGTTATTTGTGTTTAATCCACACCACATTCCCCTAGAGTTGCCATTGTTTCAATAGTGTGTGAGAAAGCCCGGCCCTGAGCAAGGCCTGCTGTTGCCTGGAGGCTTGCATCTCCCTGTCCTCATGTAGGGGTCAGATACTGCCCTGGTACCTCTGAGGCTTGCAGATAGCACAGTGGAAATTGTGGGACTGTGGTTATGGTGGCACTGATGTTCTGGGAAGGGATGTCATTATATTTGAAAAATTATTTACTGAAATGCTGCTCCAAGGTGGGATGGAATTTCCCCCTTCAGTTGTTGCTATGGATTGTGATTTCACCCTGGTACCACAGTGTGACAAAATGCCATCTCAGTTTTGGGGCATAATTTGTGAGCTGTCTGACCCATACCAATTTTTTCCCCTTTTATTGTCAATTATTGAGTGGAGAGATGAGGAATGACATATGCTTAAGTGCATCAGTTATCTTCATTTCCTTCCCCTTAGGCGTAGCTTAGCCATGATTTACCAGAACAGTCTACAAAATGAAGACGTTTCAGTATATTTTTTTTTTTTTCAGGTGAGAGGAGTTTTCTTCCCAAGACCGGCAAGATGACTGGAGCACAGTGAATTATTATTGTTACCACTTATTTTAAAAAATGAAGGAAAAAGAACATGCTGTAAGATGACAATATAGCTCAACTCATGCAAATGCATTAACTTCACAGTTCTACCTACTTTGTGGAGCATGCACAGCAAAAGCAAGGATGATCGCAGTCCTGAACACACGCTCACAAAACCATTCCATATTGCAATTATGAGCACTTGTAGTCAGTACACTAGGAGAAAATAAAACATTGTATTTTAAGGACTTTGATAATTCTCTAGTTAGAAGCCAGGGATAAGTGATAGGTTGAACATTCCCACTGGGGAAATAGGTTAGTTACATTGGAATGGGTTGCTCTTAACTATGCAACATCTCAGCTCCCTAGTTACTGTCTCCAAACTAGGCGTTTGTCTCAGCACACGGTTGTTTACGCAAGTGACTTACCTTACCTTGGTGAGACATTTGACACCCATAAAACATCCATCACACTCTGTCCTACTGCTTTTCTTTAACTCGAGGTGAGGCCCGTGCCTCTCCCCAAACCTTTGGCAGCTTTGAAATGTGGCAGAGCATCGCCGTCGATGCAGTGCAGGGGCCGTGCAGTGGTCGCCTTCTCCAGGGGCTCTGCAACGCTTCAGTATTTCCCCCTCTTTCAATAGAGGTGGCAAAATCCAGAATTGCTTCCATTCTGCTTGGTTAAAAATTAGGAAAATCTCAGCACCCTGTCACAGAGGTATTAAAGTGAAGAGTCAAAATGATGAAAGCCTCTGCATCAGGAATTGCCCATAATAGGTGTCAGTAATGTCACAACTCATCTTGTCTTTTAATGTAACTCTTTTTTTTCTCTCCTTTCATGTGTTTTTTTTTTCCCTCCCGGTGGAGCCGAGCTGGGGAGGTGATGACTTACCTGCCACAGCTTGGTAGATTGCAATCTGGAACTGGCAGAGTGTTAACACAATGCCCCAGCAGAGCTTTTCTGTCTCTAATTTCAATGATTATGTTGTTACTGGATCAGTGAAGAGAACCATGAAAAACACAATTACCAGGAAGCCCTGTTCCTTTCCTCGCCCCTTTGTCTCACTGTGAATCGGGCATGTGACTCATAGAGCAATAGAAGACCCGCTGTAGTCACACGCACTACCGAAAAGGGTGCTGTCCGCCGATGGGACCCAAGCGTGGGAAAGCCTGACTGTTGGCTGGAAGGGCCGGTCACGTCGTGTTTTGCAGCTGGCGTCCAAATGCATCCTGATGAATCAAGTGATAGCAGCTACCTTCTCCTGCCACAACGGTGGCCAAGCAGCCACGCAGAAGAGGAGCTGTAAAAGGCTCCCCGCTGCGTACAAAAGCATGGGGAAGGGAAGATGTCATGAGTGAGCTTGTCATGACAGGACAGCAAAGTTTTTTAGGTCACTGGCATAGCATCAGACTAAAGGGAAGGGGGTTGAGCACGTTTCAACTGTGGGTGCTGGTCCCAGGTTTGCTCAGTGCAAGACCACTGGTGCATCATGACTGGTGGGGCTGACCCGACCTCATTATGTGATGCAGAGTGGGAAAAGAGAACTTCAGTTGCTGACTGCAAATAACTTCTAAACATAAGACTTCAACAACAAATGCCAATAGCAGCAGAGCAGCCAATATTTTTATCATTAATTGGTATCAAAAATGTCCGCTCAAACTCAACACCAATTCTGAACAGATCTGATAGGTGAGCATGTTCCAAACTGGCAGTTGAAATTAATTATTTGCTTATTGCGTGCTGCAAAAACAATGTCTTGCAGGAGAGAACAGACTTTGGCAAACAAACTGACATCAAGCTATGCTTGTGGGGAAGGTTCCTGATTTGATCTGAAAGGAAACATTGAACAAAAATAGGGATAAAGTTTACCTTAAGCATGCATGAAAGGCAGGGCTGTACCATGGTTCAGACTTCTTTGTTATTCTGCTGGAGAACAGCATGAAACATAGCTGCTCTTTTACTTTCTCTGAGCTATTCTCATTACAAAAGGGTACCAGACACCTCAGAAAGGTTTTTAAGTAATAAACCACTTTCCTCCCCCCCATCCTTGGTGCATCCTTTTATCGGTGACCGTTGAGCACATAAATACCAGCAGATGAAGAAAAATCCCTTAATCTTGGAGGGAAGCAGAGGTTTCCCTGCCCATAGATCCCTAGCACAAATCTTTCTGATCCTCCTGTGCTGAGGGTCTAAGCATGGGCAGACAGTCCATGGTGTAGCACTGGCACACAATTAATGTAACTATGAAGCTCTACAGGCTGAATCAGGACCTGTTTAAATACTGGTATAGACATGAACAACATCATCTGGGATATATTTCTCTGTGAATTGGTGACTTCATATAGTGGGAAAGACCCCATCTGGAAGCAGGATGCTAGTGAAGGGAAAGTGAGCTCTGACTGCCAGGGATCTCTTTTGCCCCCAAAATTCAGACATCACCAGAAATAAATAGAAGATGAAGGGAACCAGCAAGGGGAAGAATAAACAGACTGGGGGTTTCTTGCCACTTCTTTTGAAGTCACCAGCGTAACTCCTGGCATCTTCAGCGAGGTTTGGCTGGGCAACGTGCAGAAGTGCCTTTGAAGATTTTGCTAAGGCTCAAGACCTTGATCATGGCAAGTTTTATGCCTGTGAGCAACTCTGTGCAGATGAGCGCTTCCAGGGCACTCAGCGGGATGCTTTGGATGAGGCTTTGCAGTATTGGTCTTAAGCAATGAGAGCTTAAGAGAAACATTCTGCTTGCCGTGCTTTTATCCTTGACCACATCAAATGAAATGCCTTGGCAGTTCTGGGAGAACGCATTTGCATTGAAAACCCACAGCTCTTACAAGCAGTGCATTAATTATTTTATTAATTTGCTCTTTTTACATTATGGGAAACATTCATCTATTTACATTTTCCTGTCCACACACAAACCAGATAGATAATCCTATGGAAACCCAAATCGTTAAGCCATAAAAACACTCTCTTCTGTCTAAAGGCTTTCAAATATGTGTCTTTTGTTTTAAATCAAAAACATTTCTAAAATCACATTTGGGAATGCAGGTAGGCCAGTGATTTACATTCCGGTAACTTAAAATACGCATTTGACCATTTCCCTAAAAAAAACCCCCCAAACCAAAAAACCCCAATAAATTCACAAAGATACAGTTTAAATTAAAGTGATAGTGCACATCAAAGCATTAAGGGAACACCAATAAATAAACTGAAATATATTACAAATAAATTAATTCTATTTACCTTTTCAAATATTAAAAATCTTTAATCCATTTCTTCATCTTTCTTTACAAAAAGATTATGAGAATTTTATGGAAACATCTGCAAAAAATATAATAAATACCTTTTTTTTTTTTTTTAGACTTGAAGCAGGAGACAAAACCAACCTTTTTTAAAATTTCCCCCAAGAAAAAAAAACCCCAATAGTTTAGTCCTAAAGTGAAACAGAATATAGGCATTTTTAATATACACTGGGCAGGTTAGACTAAAACCAAATAGTTACAAATTATACTAAAACAGATGATGGAGCAAATATACTAGCATTAGTGTTGGTAAATGAGTCAAGTGGTTAACTAGTGGCATTCCAGGGGCAGAATTTTGTATTTTCTGGTATTGGCTGTATTTCTAATATTTTGCTAAAAAACTTAGGCAAGCATCATAATAACCTCTCCAGTGGCAAATGAACTAACAAGCATTCACCTAAGAATAAATTCATTTAAAATAGATATGAAAAATATTCTGTGATATACAAATACAATAATTTGAAATGTACAAGACTAGGTAGTATTTGTTTTTCTTCTCTTTTAGGGGGGGAGCTTGCTGGATATAAATTTCTGTAGCCACTTGTCAACCAAAGTCTTAACTCATCTTTCGTAAAACGTTCACAAAACTATGTAAGTCTGCAACACAGTTGTGAATGTGGACTCTCACCTGGGTACTGCTTTGAATACTTCAGTACAAATGAGTTCCAAATAATTAATACTTCCTATGACTATATATGCTCAAAAGTGGCAGTTGGCACTATTACATACTGCAAACACGGTGATGTTTTGTTGCTGCTAAAAGTTAAACGCAGTGTTTCAAAACTAGCAAATACACTGGTATTCAAACACTTAGAGGGTCAAACCTTTCGAAGCTCCTGTAACACCAAGCACTCTAGAGTTACACTGGATTTCTGATTACTCTAGTTAAAAGTCTTTTAATATATTAAATTATTAGCCCTTATCTTGTAAACCACAGCAGTAAATAGTTGTGCCCTGTTTATAAAGACATAGCTCAGATATCGATGGCTTTGAGAGGTAGCAAATTCTCTAGTGGTTTTAGTATGCTCTCATGAAAATACTTGGTGCCAGAACCTATTACCTCTCCTATTTTCTTGAATAAAATTAAAATTAGCACCTGGCTATGATGACGTAGGAAAAGAAGCTGTCTGGCATGGTCTTGATGAATGGTTTTAGCAAGACCTTAACTTTTAAGTGACAATTTTCAATGCTTTTTAAGTGCAAGCTGCAGAATTACACCACATGTGCAGTGAGATTTTTCACTGGTTGGACTGTCCATACGGGTTTAGCAGCTAAGGGCACAGCCAGCTGGCACCGGTGTGTGGCAAGGGCTGCAACCTATGCCCCTCCATGGGGGGCCTGTCCATGTGCCTGTGCCCACTTGGAGAAGAAAGCAGCCTGCCTTCATCTCCTGCGTACCCTTGCCCTGGCAGTCAGGGTGAAGAGCACGCAGGGACCAGTGGAGGAGTCAGAAAGCATCGCCGCAGGACTGCACATGCACTGAGGGCTGCACAGCGCTCCTCTGTCTCAGACCAGTCCTGTCATCCAAACCAGCTCACACAAATTCTGCTGTCAGCAGCACATGCCAGCTAGGCACGCGTGTGCACACACACACACACACACACACACTCGCACGCACGTAACTTGCTTTCAGCAACATGCCTGACATAGCTTTCCTAATGTTGGCACAAGAGATTCCAGTAGCAGCGTGGTCAGCATCATCCCTCATCAGAGGCGCTGGAGGACAATCCCCTGCCCCATCCAGGGGTGGCTGGAGGGGACAGACATGTAGGAGCTGACCTCTCAGGCTCCTCTCCAGCACTGTTATCTGCCATTTGCGCCCCCTATTTATGAGCTACTTGGGATGCATATTTTTCGTGATTGCAAAACAATGGCAGAAGCCAGGGTAGGAAGGCTTGTCGTGAAAAATATTAAGTTCGTATTGATCCCATAACTTATGAAAAACAGTCTATTGTTCTTGTTCAAATGGGAACCTTACACTATTAAGAGGAGGCTGAATTAGAAATTTACTCCTAGATATGGACAGTTTGGTGATAAGTAGTCTGCACTGTAGCATACAACTGGCTGTGGATAGAGCAAAGCAAGCCTGGCCTGAAAAAGCATCAGAGGCTCCATGTACAGTAATTCACTTACTGGTGTTGGTGTGTGGCTGCGTGGACGTTTGATATTGGATGGTCCCACCGAGATTAAGACATCAACAAAACCAAGCTTTTTTCCTTTTTTTTCTTTTTTTTTTTCCTTTTTTTTTTAACCAATATAATCCATACAATACAATACAAGAGGAATTGACAATACAGTACAATTTTAAAAATTCTTAATACTTGGACAAGAAAATCCTTCTTTTATTTTATCTCTTCAACTGTCATTGCTTCTTATCTCCTTCCTTTTCACTCTTTTATTGCCTTTCAAAATAGATTATTTCCCTGGAAGATCGAATTTACAATCTTCTGCTGATTGAAATGTTTAAGTAGTGATTGATGAAATAAAAATGAGGCAGTTTGTGCAGCTGTGAGTGTGCAGGTATTTTTCCACAGGATCTTTTATATCCCTTGCCATTTCACCTGTGGGATATACTTCCACTTTTTCACCTGCCAGAGCTGTGGGGTTTTTTTAATTCCCCGCCTCCCCGCTCCCACCCCAGCCCCCTCCCCTTGTGTGACTCCATAATTCAGGTGAAAAGATGTGATTCGGAGGTTTAGAATAAAGTGCGCCATCTGCTTTAAAAAAAAACAGTTATAAAAAGAAGAGAATCCGAGTCATAGCTCCTTTCATCTTTTGTGAGGAAGACGGCAGAGTCCGAAAGGATCACCCTGCATGACTGAAATTTCCTAAGTCCCCTACAGTTTGATATTGCTGTACACTGGGTAACTGACTAGCTTTAGATCAACTAAAGATCATGAGTAAGTTAAATGGAGCATCTACTGTACAGGTGCGCAGGTGTGTGGAAGTCTGAGCGCTGCATTTATTTGTTTCAAACAGAAAAAGAAAGGATCAGAATCATATTCATTTACATGAGGCAAAGTGGCAGCATCAGTACATGTGACAAAGCATCGTGATGACATGAGTGAACCTTCAGAAAGCAAGGGTGATTAGAGGACATCTCTCGGAGGACCGACAACTACGCCACGGCAGTGGAGTTCACTGGGAGCATTGGGGCAGCTGCGTACAGAGAGGGGAGGGGGAGAGGAGGGGACAGGGAGTGAGAGAGAGAGGAGGAGGTACAAATACTTCGTGGTGACCTTGAGCAGGAGCCTAGAGGGGCAGATTATACATGAGGCTTGTCTTGCCAGAGAGAGTCCTCCTGGTTGGATCCCTTCATAGCCTGGTCTGGGCTTCGGGGATGTATATCTCAATGCTTTCGGCGCTCTCGGTAGCTGAGTTCTGGCGGACCGATGCAGCGCGCTTGGCAGCCATCAGCCGTTTCCGGGCCTCTTGACGCTGCGAGCTTTCCAGAGAGCGTTCTCGTATGAGTGGCACCTGACCTTTCGATGGCTTCTTTGGCACTGGAGGAGGGACCCTTCTCTCCTGATCAAAGCAGAAGGTTAATGGCATTATACAGCTTCGCAGGGAAAGGTGGGAAAAACTAGGATACGTCAGTAGTTAGAACACACATTTTACCTAAGGTTTGTTAGCTCTTATCTGCCTTTCTGTCTTCAGTCAACTGGCTTTTGTGCTCAAGGGTTCAAAAACATAGGGCAAGGGCAAAAGGGAGGGAAGGGCCAGCCGCCATGCTACTTCTCCTCGGGGATGGTGCTGCTGGGGGGGATCCCCCACCGCTAACCACTTAGTGCCAGGGACTAGAAAAGAGACCGGCCTCCCACCACCAGTGCAGCCGGCAGGGAACGCCGCTCTCATCAGAGGAACTCTGGAGAGCCCCAGCTCCCGGGCCACCCTCTTCTATGCGTGCATAATGCTAGGTGCTCTTGCAACACGGAGGTACCATGGCTTTGGCGTTCCCAAATGCAGATGGGAACTAGCTGTCTGCAGCTGGTGCATCTGAGTAAGCAGCTCTTAAAAAAACACCATATATTTATGGATCTATTTTGTAACAGTTTAATGACTGCTCAAGAATCCCACATTTTAGGTCTCGCTGTGCAAGCTCATACACTCTAGACTCCTGCTAAATAGGCATGAAGATACAGTCAGCTAGAAATAGAAAAAAACTGGTAGAAAAACCTTAAAAATCGTTAAGAGAACATGCATTAATCATCATGGTGGCAGCTAGCTCCAGATACATGACCAACAAGGCGGACTTTTATGTATATCCTGGTGCATGTACACACATACACACACAGAGAAAGAAAAAAAAAGAAACCCAATAAAAAAAAAACTCCTCAGAGAGGGTTCTCTCCTGAAAAAGAAAAGTGTATTCAGGACTGAATTTCAGGCAGCCACAAAGACTTTGTCAAGTTAATTAGATTGTCTTTTAAGTTACATCCCCTTCCAACTGTGAACACGGTCTCTGAGTGAAGGGATTTTATCACACTACAAAGGTCTCATTCTGCCCTTTCGTTTTCTCTCATGCTGCTCACAACAGCTTCCATGGCTCGAAATATAAAGGTGCTTAGTTACACTTATTCATACTTTGCTTTTTCTCTCAGTCCAAGGATTAATCTATGCTGCTTATAAAGGGCCCAGTGGCAAAGGCCAAAGGCAAATACCAATTCCACAGAAAGTTTTTTTTTTTATCCTTTTTAAGAAAGGAGATGATCTGTTTCATCTAAAATCATAGACAAATGCTGTTGAAACAGGAACAGAGTGTAATTCTTTAAAATCTTTACCTTCCTACTGTAGGTCCCTTTCTTCAGCACTACTTAACTTCCTTTAACCCGTTATAGTCTTCTTTTTGTTGGAAACTCTTTGAAATGGTTTTCAGAAGCAAAGAAAAGGCACATTCTTTTTAAGGAAAGCTCTTGTTTCTTACTGCTGCAATTGCAAACACTCAGCCTACCCGCTTTACTGTAAAAGCTAATGAAAGACCATATACCATCATTTCTGTGCATGCATGTTTGGCGGTTTTAACTTCCTTTTCTGATAGATACTGGAAAAAAACAAAAGAAGATAAGAAAATGACTTGCCTTCAGTACTTTGGGCTAGGAAAACACATTCCCATTCATTCCCCTACAAAACACACTAGGTTTGCATAAATGGTGTGAACATGGCACTCCTAAGTCAGGAATGAGTGTTTAGTCTTGATTGGAGGAGGAGGAATAGTGTTACCAGCACTGCCTTTACAAGCTTCCTGCTGCAAGATTAATGGGGTTTGATATTATTATGGTTATTTGTCCAAAAGAAAACACCACTTTGGTCATCGGCAGCCAGCTGACTGTAAGTTGGGGTAGTCAGGACTCCTGTTGGAGCCACTGTACCTGTAAGTCATGTTCCCCCTCCTTCTGGTGATCCTACCTGTTGGCTGTATTCATTGCTATCAGACCAACCACAGTGGAAATTCAGCCATCAAATTACATACCTATATGAGGGCGACATTAGACTGTTGATTCCTTTAGGAATGAGTCTGTGTATTAAGGATTTTCTGAAACATCTGTGTATTTTGGCTCACCCAAGTGATGTTTATCTTGAGGTGGATAGTGAGGAGAAAAAAAAGCAATGGTGCCAAATGAGAATGTGAAGTGAGATGTGGCTCACACCTGGAGATGTGGTAGTTTCTCATGGTGACAGCAGACAACTACACTAACCAAAAAAAAAAAAAGACCAAAGCTCCAGATGATTTTTATGCTACCTTGGGCAAACAACTTTACCAGCAAAGTGAATATGTTTGTGAAATCATCCATTTAAAAAAAGCCCAAAAGAAATAAAAAACAAACAAATGGACAAAAAATGCAGTTTTTTCATGTAACATTTTGGAAGGCATATTTTTGATATTGCTCTGTTTGTAATCTGGCTACCAAAGTCAGCGATGTTACAATGCTTCCCTAGTTTTTTCAGTAACACAACCTAGAACTCTTACTAGATGCAATAATATGAACCGTAAATGTGATTTATTTAATTTTAAGAATCAATATATAAGGCAGTTCCTTCCAACGATTGATCGTCTAATATGATTAAATGTAAAGCTTAACAAAGTACCACATTCCCATTATCCGATTCACAAAGACAGATTTGGTTTAAAAATATGCCTGAAACATATTACAGATAATATCCCAGATGATTATTATGTAAACATTGCTATTACAATAAAATTAAGTTGATATGAGCTTCATTTCACATTTTTAACGTCAACGCTGTAACACAGAGGCCTATTTAATCTGTCCAGTATTTGTGCAGGGTTTTAAATGAAGCATACAAAATCTACAGTGTTCTACCTTCTTGTCATGAGGATCCATCTGTTTCCAATTATTGGCCTTTAACTGATGAAGTTCATCAAATTTCATACTAATATTTTCTATGGACAACTGCAGCATATCCCAAAACCCTGCTAAATCCTGGGAGGTCGGCCGTGGATGTGCATTAGGATTCTGTGCAACAGAAGAAAAAAACATGTTGGATTTAGTACTTCTTAATGTAAAGCATTTGTGCAAATGGTAGCATCTCGTTAGCAAAGCAGTTTCAGCAGATCCAAGTGATTGGTGAGGCACAGAGAGAGAAGCAAAACAGAGCGCTACTTACTGGCAGGTTTTATTTCAAGGAGTCTGGCTTGGTGTTGAGCTGCTGTGCCTCTGCAAGCACCCACTCACCGAAGGCAGCTGCTACCCCCCCAGACTAGGAGTAAAGTCCATGTGTCAGGTCCCCTCTGGCAGGATCTGCCTAGGGATGTTCCTGGGCACAACTGGTGATAATCCTAAAATTGCACTGAAATTAATTGCCAGCCTCCTCTTCACCATCAGCAGGAAGGATTCCCTGCCATGTTCACACTTGTAAAAAGACTGATACCTTGGCAAATGTACATTTGCTCAATGTCCAAATAGTGATACACTGATGTATGAACTCTTTTTCCACATCCTGAGATCTTAAGGTTTAAAAAACTACACCATTTCAAGAAAAACTGTCTCATACACCTTAGGCCAATTTCTTCTCTCTTTTTTTTTTTTTTTTTTAAAGTTTTTTGTTTGTTGTTTGGTTTGAGGGTTTTTGTTTGTTTGTTTGTTTGTTTTTTGTAAAGAATAATCTGTGCAGGATGAAAAGCTCATAAGACAACACTCAGAAGCACAGTAAACCCATTTTTACACATAGTGTTTTTGGGAAGAATGAAACTGGGACACAGGTGCAGAGCCTTGCTTTGTGTGTGTAAACTCATTTGCTCAAGAGCACATCTGGATGGTTGACATCCTTAGCACAGGGTGGGCCAGAGGCTGGTGACCCAAGAAGTCCTGTCCTACTTTCTGTCTCTTCAGCGCAAACCCACTCTGGACACTTTTTGCAAGCAATGGGCAAACATGAAACCATCCCTGCTCCACTGGCAAGGTTTGTATCGGGGAGGGCGTTCTATAGGATGTATCTCTATAAGCTGGTTCCCAGTTGAAACTCTTTAAAGAAAATAAAATGTTGCATGCACTCACTTCAAGAATGTTTTTTCCATAAATGCTGAGTAGTCCCTAAACCAATTTGAGTCAGCAAGGTTTCATGGATGCTGTGGCCTCATCAGATTACACTGATATATGGTTATTAATAAATAAATGAATTAGTAGTAGCACCTTGCATGATGTTTTACATAGCTCAAGTTTTACTCTGCCATTGTTTTCTTCCTCACCAGAAACAATAAACCCAAAAGAGTCAATTTCTTGCCTTATGAAATTTCTGTTTGTGCTTTTCACAGCCACACTGACAAAGGATTTTGATAGGATGATTATACCATCAAAGGAACAATTAATGAAATCAATAAAGTATATATTTTAGATTCATAAGGACACCAGAGTTTACATTTGTATTCCTATTTTTTCAGTGCTTGATGCTAACAGGTTGCCGAGTTGTAGGCCTTTATTTACAAAGGTGTCCAATCACAGTACATTTTCAATCTTTCTATTGAGAATTGGAAGTCTTATTGAGACAGAGGCAATTTCTGTTGCATTTGTCCACTAAAGCAGATTTTATCTGGGGGCTTGTTTCCCATGACCACATGGGAAAGCCCCACTCAGGAGATTTCTGGTCCATCCTGAAAGATCTTACAGTCTTTTAACCATTTGTGTGCCCATGAATTCAGGGGCCAAGGGACAGATCCTTGGTCCTCTGAAGTCAGTAGCAGAGCCTCAGTGATAGTTCACCCAAAGTTTTATCCTGTCATTATTTTAAGGCTCTCAAGCTATTGTGAAAGTCGTGCTGACTCTGACAAGTTCAAATTACTCCTGAATCAAGGCCTTTACTGGAAAAAATGTCACGTTAGTCAGAAAATGTCTAGTTTATGTAGGATTATTCACAGGGTTAGTAAAAGGCATACAACAGTATCTAGCAGAAAAATTACATACCAGGTTTTCTTCACAAAGTTCTCTGAACTGATAAAATTTTTGGGCCATGAGAAGCTGGGCACTGCCAACTGCAGTTCGAATTTTCCCTAGAACTGAGAGAAAAAGAAAAGTAAGTCATAATGCTTTTTTTGCTGCAGGCAACTAAAAGTCTATAAAAAGAGAGGAGAAAGCTGCACAGTAGTCAGTTCAGGCTTACAAAAAGCATGTTATCTTTCAGTCACAGATTAGCGAGAAGCTGATAAATGTAAGGTCAGATCTCCACTAGGTAAAAATATGAAAAAAATTGCTGCATCTTACTCTTATTCCCCCAGTGAGACCAGTTGTATCCAGTTGTAATGACAGTGTAAAGGTGGCTAATCAAAAGCTTTTGCAGCCTGTGTAGAAAGCTCACCAGAAATGTCACCAGCTGTCATCCCTGTGACGCAGGCTCAGGCTTTGAATATAAACTCAGCTCCCCACACAAGGACATGTGGCTCACAAACCCTGTTTGCTTCTTCACTTTACTTAGCAACTCAGGCTTTACTGTCAGGTGTAGCTGAGTGTTGCTAGATCAGAGCCCCAGAAAGGGAACATTTAGTGCATGCCAATTAATTTGGACACTCAGAGTATTTTGCATGAAGACAATCAGAGGCTGCTTCTGCCTTTGAATTCAGATGCCCAGGCATACTTCAGGAAGCAATCACACCCTGGCCTCTCCTTCTTGCTGTGGTGACTTGGAGGGAGGTGTCAGAGCCCTAGCCCAGCTCCTGCACTCCTTTGTACAGACAGCTGGTTACTTACTGCCCCCTTGGACTGCCAAGTGCTGTGAAGGGCTGCAGCGAACCAGAAGACAGCGCATAGTAAATGTCTCTGAATAAAAGAAGCTCTCATACTGTTTTGGGTGCATTCAACCTCACTGAAACACTGGGGTTTTACTGCTGCAGGGGGTAGCAGTTGGGAATATACTATCCAAAACCAAGGCATAGACTGGTGCACTCAGAGACTTTCCCTGGGGCTTTGCTGAGTTCTGTTCCAGGGAGAGACTCTGTGTGAGTGTGTGTATGTGTGTGTGTACCTGTACATGTGTGTACCTGTAGTTGTGTGTACCTGTGTGTATCTCTGCATGTGTATGTGAAAAAAGAAGCAAGAATGAAGAAACACCGTAAAAAGACAGACACGGCCCTTAGCCAGCAGTAAGACAGTGAATCCAGAAAAGAGAGTGTGAATTTGGGGAATGCTGATTGAAAGAAAATTGATGCTGTGAGCAAGAAAGCAGCTACTAGTGTGTTTGAGACTTTCAATGCTCAGGAAAGGAAAACCAAAACTATGCTATATTCTCTGTCTGTAAATAAACAGGTTGGCATCACGGATTTATCTAGTTCCATCATTAATTTTCCCTCTCTGCTGAGGCAACTTATGATCCCCAATTCTCTGGCTAACGAGGGATTTAAAAATTAATTTAAATCAATTTTTAAAATATTACCACTTGCTTAATGAAAAACATGAATGGCAGCCGCTGTGTCACAATTTTCACTATCATTTCTACTCAGAGATATTTGCATTGTCCCAGCCCTCAAACAAACACAACAACTTTTCCATGACAAATTTACAGCCCGGATATATGACAAAGGTAAAGAAGGAACAGGAAAAAACAAAGAGACGCAGTGGCCCGCTCAAGGTGACTGAATTGTTAGCAAAGCCTAGAAGAGATACTAGTCCTAAGCTGCCACCTTCTGCACTGTCCCTTGGGCATGGTCACTTTTTGTATAAAAGCTAACACAGCGATAACAGAGCTCCACTGGGAAAATACTGCTAAGTATTTTGACTTACCACAACGAAAAACAAATGAAAAAACAAACAAGCAAATGCATATACACATAAATACATGCAACCTTGCTATAACCCCTTCTAACAAGATTTTTAGGGTCTCATTTGCCCTGTGACTGGCTGCACTGCTTGTGACCAGAATGCCACCATGCAGTGCCTGGCAAGAGAAAGGCCTCTCCAAGGGATTCACTTGCGTACCCACACGCTAAGCTGACTGGCACAAACAGTCATGATAAACTGAATCTAGGCACACAGTAATATGAAATCTGTGTTCTGCTCCTTCAAGGCAAATGGCTTTTCCTCCAGCAGCCTTAAAGCTCACTTTTAAGGCTGCTGAAGGAAGAGTGGGATGTGGAGTTCATTTATACTTCAGACATACAAAGGGGGGAGGGGGGAAAAGGGGAGGGAAGAGAGAGTCTTTTCACATGTTTTTCAGAAACTATAGGAGAGAGTTCTGTGAACACACACAGAGCCCAGACTTTCATTTTGTTCCCAGAACTCGGCTCAGCACTGCCAGGAAATAGGCGTGAGCTGGAAGATTCACTAAGCAGAATATTTTCAGCATATTGCGCAGGGAGTTTTGCACACAACTCTCATTATTGTTAGCAAGGCTTGCGTGTCTAATTCTATGCGCACAGTGCTGAAAATGGACCCCTTGGTGTGTCTAGTCATTTATGCAACCCAATATGCAAACCACTCAACTGAAAGGACTTTTCAATAGTAGGAGGAGCTACTCCGGGAGCTTTCATGTGGTTCCCATTGTTATGAAAACTCTTCCCACTGAGTATATTTGGGAACAGCTGCCTCATCTGGAGCTCGGCCACTCTGATGCTTCCCAAGACTTGAGAAGGGAGAAAAAATGGTCTCTCGACTTCTTGGGACAAAAAAAAAAAAAAAAAAAAAAAAAAAAAGGAAAATATGAGGTGAGCTCTTCCTGGAAACCTGCACCAGCTGAGCTGGAAATCACATCCCAAGCATGAGGAAATGTAAATACAACTTGTTGGTGATGGATGGGAATGTGCTCCTTTCTTTCAGGGAAGAAGAGCTTAATATTCAGAGATCTCAGCGGAGGGAAAAGGAAGTCCTTGTCCTTGGCTGCCTAGCGACTGGCTATTTGCCTAAAAACCATCATCACAGCTGACTGCGGGATGCATGCTGATGCTGTTCTCTATTGTTGCCACTTCTGCTGTAGCTGCGGCTGTATCTAGTCAAGTGTCACTGATTCCTCGCCCCTCAAAGCAAGGGGTCTGTTAATGTGCAACCCGTCAACAACCAACTCTGTCACGGAAGTTAGTGGGAAAAAAACCCCCAAAACCAAAGCATGAAAAAAACTGAAAGGAATATCTCCAGAAGGCACAAAGCCTTATCAAAAGCCTAATTTTGTTTCCAAACCCACACTGCTTTTAGTGTTTCAAAGCAGAGCGCTTGTTTTGCTTACTCAGTCAAAACCTCCAGTGCCAAAGAGAAAGGCCAAGGTGTAATGAAAAACCAAAAAGTAAAAATAGACTGATACTTCCTTAAAATAAAAGCCTGCAAGATTTGAAGCCAAATACCAAGAAAATAAGTGGAATTGCAAAGTAATACTCAAAACACATCAGAAAAGAACTAGAGAAATCTTTAACAGCTAGGGAGATGGGGTACAGGAGGAAAAATCATAAACATTCAAATTGATGTGTTCAGCTAATAGGATACAAACAAAATGTATAAAACCAAGCAACAAAAAAAATTGCAACCCATCACGATGCAATCATAATGGATTTAAACACCTATATAATGTTATTCATGTCTGCTTTCTATTCCATACAGGGCTATACAGCACACTCAGCACTGTCGGATCTGAATGCCTTCCAGTAATGCATTAAGCAACATTATTAACATCCATCATATGCCTTGCTGTCACCCCTTCCCCAGAGGGAGAAGTACGTGTACTGCAGTGTTTTGTTTTCATAGTTTGAATTTTTCCATTTTCTTTTTTTTCGCTCCCTCCTTGCTTTGACATCTCTTCCTTGTAAATCCAGTTCTCTCCTGAGACAATTTTTAAGAAATAGACAATTTTGTCTATTCTGGAAAAACTGCTTTGGTATAGCTATTTTGATGGAATTCAACTATTGTGGAGTGCCTTCTCACTATTACTGTTCTTAACTAGAGGTTGCAGAATGTTTTTCTAGGATAAACATGTGACAGTGAATTTCTTTGTGTCTCTAAGCCCCTCACATGTTCTTTTAAAACATTCTTAAAAACAGACTTGAACTATGTGCTATTCAAGCAGTAAGTTCTTGCCTGGGTCTAAGAATTGCATAGGACCTGCTCTGAAACTATGTATCTCCCCCTTCCATGTCTTCTTAGGAAAAGAAATGAACCACAAAAAAGAATTGCAAACACACACTAAAAAATAGTGTTACTGTCATCTGCTTTGCCTTGGAAGGCAACTGTGTATGTAACAAGAATAACAAAATATAAGAAAATAACAAAACCCACCTGAAGTCATGTGAAAAGTCATCACATATAAGCCAGGGGAGTTTTGAGAAGGGGCCATAAAACACCAACTGATGTATTTGCATTTCAACTTTGACAGGCCCCAGGGTCTAACAAGTGACAAAGGAGGCATTTTGGGACTGTGACTATCAAATGCCCTTAATGCAAAAACACCTGGTTGATAGGCAGGGCCCCAGCTAGGGAACAGAATACCAGGGACTTGCTCATTGCCCCAGGAGCAAGTGGCAGGAACAATAGCTGAAATTACAGGGACATAGCCTGACATTTGCGTTGCAGATGTTGGCTGGGCACTATGCATATGAAGCAATCCTGCCATAGAGCTGTCACAATCCATTTCCAGGCCAGGATGGACCAACATTTTAGCCTATTCATGTTGACAGACCTACATTTAAATAACGCCAAGCATGACAAAAGCCAGGAAATTCAAAGTTAAAGCTACTGCTCAGGTCTTAAGCTCAGCTGTTAAGGAGAAAACAGCCAAATGGAACAAACTAGGGAAGGAGCAGTACTTGCTTAGAGTCATATATACTTCTAGGAGTGATCTCATTGAAATTAATAGGGCTCTCTGCACGAGCAAATGCTGTTCATTTGGATTAAAGCAGTTTCCATGTGTTCTCTGACTTCCTCAGCTTTTATTAACACATTTAATGTTTTTCTTTTGCCCCTAACTAGATCATTTCCTTGCTTGCGGATTTCTCATTTTGCCTTACTAGCCTCTGGGCACTGAAAAGGGCTTTCCTTGCTGGCTTTCCTTTGAGAAACCTTGTGTATGGAGAAGTCCCTTCTGGGGAGAAAAGAAAACCAAAAGAAGAAAACGATGAGTTGGGCACATGGCCAGAGGCATGTAGCCAGGGGGATTTCAGCAGGACTCAGCCACATATCAGGCTGGTGACTGTCCCTCTGTGCAGCTGCCCCAGCCCATAGCAGGATAAGGCTGCCTTGCTCCTGAATGGATTGCTTGAGGAAGCCCTGCAGAGGAATGGCAAATGGTTTTCCCTGCTTGTGGCTGAGAGCGAACTCATAGGTCTCCTTTTTCTTTTGCCATGCACAACTATTACGAAAAAAGTACTTTTTCCTTAACTTTTTTTCTCTTGTGTCTAGCCTTTACTGCTTAAGTTTTCCCTCGAAACAATCAAAACAAACCAAAACAGCAGACAGTGTGTAAGCTGGCTGAATTTGCAGATGCTCTGATCCTAAGCAGTGAGGTTCCTGCAGATTTTGAGGTCAACCTTTGTTTGCAAACTAGCCCAGGGGACTATCACATACATGCAAGACAGTTATAATGACGGTCTTGTCAGAGCCTTGGCTTTCTGTTTTGGTTCTTACTTGATTGGCCTGGCTTGTCTCACCACTGAACCCACATTACACCTGACTTGTGGTGAATCAGGCCCACTGTTTTCTTCCGATGATTATCTTACAGATCGAAGCCACAGTACAACCCAACGTGAAAGAGAAACTTCTGAAGGGGGAGAGAGGGGTGGGGGTGGCAAAATGAAACCCTCCAGTTCTTCCAAGAAGGTCAGTGCCCCATGTGAAATACAAACAATAGCAAAAAAATGCATCAAAAACCAGGCTGAGGCTGTAGGAGTATGTTCCTGTGCTCACCGCCGCTGGGGAAAAAAGCGGTCAGAGCTGTGCAGGGAGGCAGGTCTGTTGCTGCCAATTCTGTGTGTAAATGGTCACAACAGAGGCCTAAGCCAAAAGTCACCAACAACAGGGCAGAGTGAAATTTTGCAGGGGAGAGGCAGGAGGAACAAGCAGACGGTTGAGGAGAAAACAAAAAAAAGGTCAACAGTTGATTTCACTTGAGGCCTGATCCAAAGTGTCAATCAACTCTCACAAGGTGTTTAGCCTTGGATGTGCAACACGGTTTTTTGCCTTTTTTTTTTTAGCCGTAGAATTTGTAGCCAACTTCCTTGTAGCAACAAAATACACTGAAACCATATCAAGTATCCTAGATTAAACTGTGACTAGTGTTCATCTGCCTGTCAAACATGCCATGGCTTTATCCGAAAATGATTTCAGATAAAACCAGAATATACTATACAATAAATAATTCATGGTGGAAGGGAAGCCACATTTCTCTCTATATTGGCATTTCATCACGCAGCCACTGAACCACAGCTTGTTTTTATACAGAGCAGCAGACTCCATTTCCCAGCTAGGAACATTCAATCCCATCTGGTAGATTCATTCCCAGCTAGATAATACCCAACGTATCTATGTAACATACAAGCTACTGTCAAACAGCAGTGAGCCGTCTCCCCCAGACAGCTGTTTCTCACAAGGACCGCATTGTCTAAAGGAAGCAGGGATCGTTTTACGTGGAGCGCCGGCAGGGGGGATGAGCCCTCTGTCAGCTGCCATGCCATCGAGAAAACCTCGCTCATCGCACATTCTTGTTATTTTGTTATCTGGCCAAACACATGCTGGGGATGTCAGGTTGAAAACAAAGGATGCGTTCCCTGCTCTGGTTATATTTCATTAGGAAAAGCAAAGCAAACACATGTCTTCTCCTTTCCTCCCTCTCTTTAAAGTTTATAGATATATGAAAAAGACTTATTTCAGGGCAGGGTTCATAACAACCAGACTTTTGTTTCCGGCACTGCTGAGCGGGCAGAATGGCCCTGGCCATATGTTTTTCCTTGGCACCAGGTAGGGTGGGAGTGCTGCGCTGCAGCAGAAGGCTCACGCAGCCTCTGTGGGAGGCCACTGCCACGTGCTGGAGCAGCCCACAGCATCCCACTTCAATAGTGACTACAAAACCCAGGTGACCCTCCTGCTCCTTCCCTTTCCAGTGACCACAAGAAGTGCCAGTCAGAGAAACGAAGAGCAGGAATAATCCCCAGGACACAGGCTATGTGTGCTGTAAGGAGGCACTGGGAATAGGCTGTCTAACCACTCCTTTATCTTCCCCATAAATGGCTCCTCCCAATAACAGACTGCTCAAAGAGCAGCCCTTTAAAACTATCATATATCAAAGACACCAAGACATCAAGAGAAAATTCTGTGCATAGATATATATGTTCTGCATCTATCCGCCTTGTAAAATTCATCTCATGTTCCTTTCTCAAGATTAATAACTACTTCAGTGCACAAAAAAAATATAGGTTTTTCTAGTATTATCAGTTCATAGAATCACAGAGTGACAGAATAGTTTGGGTCAGAGAAGATCTTTAAAGATCATGTAGTTCCAGCCCCACTGCCATAAGCACAGACAACTTCCGCTAGACTAGGGTGCTCAAACCCCATTCAACATGGCCTTGAACACATCCAGGGATGGGACATCCACAGCTTCTCTGGACAACCTGTTCCAGTGCCTCACCACCCTCATCACAAAATATGTTTTCCTTATGTCCAGTCTAAGTTTGTGGCAAAGAGAAAGCAATTGGGGTTTATGGCTTATCAATGTTGTGTATTTCCTGTTTGTTGTGTGTTCACACTTCTTTTTCAATCTAGAGTCTTGTAGTTCATGAGGTTTATTTCTTGCATAGTACCAACAGAAAACATTTTATTCTGATACATGTTCAAAGAGATTTTTGAATGTACTGCTGATGTAAATTAAAAATGAGATTCAAATATTCTAAAACTTGGGCAACCTGAATATGCCTTCAAGGTCAAACCTTCTATATTTTTCCTTCAAAAGAAATCATTAGCCTATTATATAACAAAAATTTGCAGAAATATAAACCTTGACATATCTTAATGTTAAGGTTATCTCATACTTGCCATTAAAAGTCAATTTCCAGTTGCTTACAATAGTGAATAGTTAGATGAAACATTTTAATTCATTGAATTGAATGGAAAGTTCCAGCAGAAGCTGCTTATGCATTTCTAAGAATGAATTTTTTTTTTTTTTTGCCAGTGTTAATTCCTTTCCTTTCATAAATCATAACCTTCACATCTCAAAAGAATTCAAGTATCTCTCTTCTTGAAAGAAAGGTTTAGAAATTTTGAAGAAGCAATCCCAGAGCTGAAGTAGTGGTCCTTGGTCTGGTAGGAGTTAATTTGGGGGTCAGAAAAGTGTTAAGTGTATGCCCAGGAAAATATGCTTAAGTGTGCCTAAATCACACAAAATTGAGTTCTCTCAGCTGCTCCTTAGTGTTTTCTAGAAGCTCCCTGCTTGAATTTGAAAAAGCTTCATTTACAAGGAGCATGTTCCTAAGCTCACAGTTTTATCTATGACCAAAAATTGACAGCTAGCAATAGTACTGCCCCTTGCAATGGAAGTCAATGGAAAAAACTTCCATTTTCATTTGGAGAAAAAAATCCGGACAATGAAGCACATGTTCAGCCCTTCTGCCCTAATTGGAGGGAATGAATAATATGTGAGCTACTCAACCCGTCTTAGTAATGAAAGCTTATTAGCAATTTCCATTACCTTACAGGTGGGGTAATATTTCTGGCAGCAGTGACAACTAAGATGTAGTTTGCATGTGTGTGTGTTTTTATCACATGTAAGAGCTTGTTTTACTGAAATGATCAAAGTCAAATGAGAACTGCAAGGGAGATGAAGGGAGGCTGGAGAGTGGAAAAGAGAGAACAACTTGGAAGCATAGCTGAAATCTCTTTCACTTGGGAGAAACATCTAAATACTTGATGCCAATCACAATCTGAAAAGGCAACTAACATACCAATTTAATGAAAAGGAACTACAGTCTGCTAGATTATATTCTAAGGTTATGAGAAGTGATTTCAAATGGAAGAGTTAAAAAATGTTAATACTACAAGATCCCTAACCACGCTCTCCTGATTATTCATTGAACTATGCAATCCCAAAAGTTAATACCACTGCAGTTTCAGAAGTGCCGAGCATTTGCATTCCCTGTCAGCTTTAATAAGGATTACTATATACATACATGCAGTCCTTTTGAGAATCACAACCATCGTTTCATTAGCTAAATAAGAAAGGACACAATACAGAATTCACTGGAGTAAATTTGACCTATATTAAATACTTCTTTGCAGTTGCAATATTATTGTATGCAGTTACTTACTGTCCTCAGGTAAGTTGTTTTCACGTTCTTCTCGCTCCATCTGTTGGCACCAACCCTCCATACGATCCCTCTCTGCCTGAAGTAGCTTCAGAAACCAGTGGCCATCTCGTGGGCACACTGACCTTTGAACAGCTTCCAGAGGATCTTCAGTAATAGAGTCAATCCAGGGGTCAGGAGGAGGTAAAATTGATGGATCAAAATCTGTCTCAAAGTCATCATCCACTGCACATGCATGGTAGTGGTTTCCTGACCCTTGTATGCTAACAGTAGAGGTGCTTGCATCTCGGGAAAATTGTCTTGATATTTGTCCAGAACACGTATTGTCCTCTTGAGGGTCGATTATTTCAAAGTTCTCGTGGAAATCCAGGTCTGCTTGCACAGCTGTTGTTACACTGTTAGATCGTGTAAACCTGCGAAAGCTTTGGAGAGCACAAACAGAGCATGTTTAGAAAGCTTTTTCTAGGTAACTCTGTATGGACGGAACTATTAAGGTTCTGCCACTCTTCCTTAGACTGACAGTCACACCTCTCAGTGCTGCACTCAGGTTTTTTCTCTTGAAATGATCAGCATGAACTTTTTTTCTCGTTGCAAGCAAACAGGCATCTGTCTTTTTTATGCAAACTCACTGCTTACTGAGGGAAGTACCTCTAATTGTCGTGTACTTTAACCAAGCCAGAGGCTAGCCCAAGAGACAGCTAACACTGTCAGTGGCTCGGGATTTTAGGTTATTGATTAATGGCAAGTTATAAGGGCCAATTTTCAGAAGGGGCTTATCTTCCAGTTTTTAAAACTCACGCCCCTTTGAAGTTACAGATCCAAACTCACAAGCCACATTTAAAAATCATATGTGTGAGACTGATAAGAGAGTAATAGCAATGAGTCTACTATATAAGTAATATACATTCCATTTATTGAAACATAAGCATTAACTCAAGATAAGTAATTTTATTGCTTCTTCTTAATTATGTATCTGCCATCTCTCACAATTTTAGCACTCGTCGCCAGTGTTCAGACATTTTGTATTTCACGTGCAGTTTTAAAACGGTCTTCTTTTCTTCACCAAAGCTAGCATTCTGCCTCTGTCTATGTTACCCTCATTGTGATGGCTGCTATCCTATAGGCAGCTTCCTTTCACCTTGCATAGTTGCCCTGTGTTGGTGCATCTGAGGGCAGAGAACAAACCCTGAGGGTAAAGGCAAAAGCAGGGGAGAGAGGAGGTTTGGGGAACTGGGTTTGGGTGGGTTTTCTTTATATAAACAGCACTCCAAATTCTGCAGTCCAAGGCATCTCAGGTGAAGAGGCTGACAGAGGAGGAACAGAGGGAAGTAAGGAGTGAGAGATACCTAATGCTATTGCAGGGGGTAGTAGTGAGAGCAGATTTAACAAGCAGTAAAGTGTGGAGGCAATGAGTGGAAAAAAAGTGAGGCAGACATCTGTCTTGTCCCATGATGAAAAAGAAGGTAGAGCCATAAAATAAATAACGTAGATGTTTCTTGAATTAGTAATATTTAGGCTTCAGAATTAACATAGTTTTGAACTGAATAAGGACAGATTCCTACTCTTTCTTACTCATCCAGGATGCCTGAGCACTCGTGGAGCTGATAGTTCGTTTCTAATTTGTTCACAATCTCATATCTGCACTTCAAACCACCACTGTTTCCCTGAGATATTTTGGCTTTTTTGGCTTTGCCAGTTTTGTTTTAATGTGAGCTCAAACAGCAGTGAAAATGCCGAAGAGATGGTGGAGCTGGAGGCTGGGCACCATTTCACTCCCTCTCATTCATATTCCACCTTCCACTGAAGAGCAATAGCTAATTAGACAAGTACAATTGACAGCAACATTTCATCAAGTATATTTAGTCTGCATTTGGGGAGGGAGCAGGTGGAAGGATACTGAGGGAGAATTTCATGTCCTATATGCCTGGTGCATCCAGATAGCTCAGGAGGAGTGCAGCAGACTTCAAGGAGAACTGTAATAGGTCCTGCTGACAGAGGAAATTAGTGGCTGTTGATCTGGGGCTTTGAGAGGAGGAAAGCAAAGCAAAACAGGAGTTGAGAAGGGTNAAAAAAAAAAAAAAAGGAGTCAATTCCTCTGCAGAAGAAAGCTCAAATTAACTTCTCAGCCACACCACTATTTGGAAAACTTTAATAATAGTTTGTATACATTTTTTTTTTATAATGGCCTAGAATTCAAACATTTTGTTGTAGTGCCTGCTTCTTGCAGTCCTTTTAAAACAGGTGTTGTTAAATGATGCAAAAGTCACAGTTACGCCACTGTAGTTGTGCACAATATGCACCAGCCAGCTGAAAAATATGGAGGAAGCACTTTCATATTTTTTGGTAGTATTTATCCTTTGACAAGCAGACAAAAGCATTTTTCTATGGATTGATACAGCAGAAAACATTAGAAAGGGAGGACAAGGATCATTGGAGAGATGGTATGACTTCCATAGGAGAGAAGATTTAGATGGCTGAGGAAGACTATGAGAGACCTGTGAAATCCTGACTAGGTGATGTTTCACTGTTTCTCAGAGTGCAGTAACTGTGGGTGGAAGGCAGCCAGTTGCAAAGCTTAGAGGTCTAAAGATCTACATCTAGTGAAAGGAAATATTTCTTTGCACAATGTGTAATTAAATTGCCACAGAATCCTGGGAAAACCAAAGGTTCAAAGAGAACCTGATCAAATTCACAGGAGATAGATCCAGGAAAAGCCATTACACAGATGTCATATCTGGCATAGGAAGTCCCTGAACAACAGAATACTAAATTGGGAATGTCTACTGGGAGAAGTAGTTCTTAATACACACCCTTTATACTTCACACATACTCTTTTTTACTTTTCCTAAGTATCTGCTTCTGGCTGCTGGCAGAGGAAAGCTTTTATATTACTATTAGTGGTTAGAAAGACATTAGCTTTACGCTGACATTACAGTGAAAATCTGTTGGTCCTAGTTATGCTAGTTTTTTTAGAAATTGCTTTAATTTGGCCACCAGCTTGACAAATCCCATATCTGCACTGGTGTGCATGCATACACACACACAAACACAAAAACATGTGCTCACATGGGCACGTGCTCACACTGGATTTCTTTTCAGTCATTTAGTCAGGGTTCACTGAGACCCAAGGCAGTCTTCCACACCTTCCACAGCACTGGAGAGCAAAGCAAATGCCTTAATCCAGGCTTGATTGTCTCCATTCCCAGATCTCCACATCGCAGCCACCTTCAGCTTTACCCAGTATCCCAGACTGTGATAGCCTTCTGCTTCAGATGACCATTTGTATTTTCAGTTAGCACCCTGGCTTTTCAGTGTACATCAAGACCCAAATGTGAAAATATGGTCTACTCGACAAGTGGATGTATTACTGGAGGCACACATTTCAAATCTTTCAAGAGTGTACTCTTACTGGGTTCAGTATGAGCTAGTACCGCCAAAACCAGACTCTGCTTAACAAATGAAATAGAATGACCTACTTTCTTTGGCTCTGTTTTATCTATATAACAGTATGCTACTGGCTTGCTTGATAGATTCTTTCTTCAAATGAAAAACAACTTTGCCATAGAATATAGCATCAGTTCAAAATTAAAAAAAAATACTTCCGAGGAAATGTATGTTGAATAAAATGGAAATGCAGGAAGGCACCCACTATCTGCCTGCCTCCAGCTCATCTATATAAAATGCCTAATAGTTGGTAATTTTAGCCTCTGACACAACTTCCTCACATTTCTAGGATGTTTTGCTCTTACAAAATACCCTTTGTGTCTCACATGAGCCTTTTTTGCTGTGTGCTCAGTTAAAACTCCATACTATAGGAAAGCTGCTGAAGCTAATGCCTAAGTTTTCACTAATTCTACCATATAAAACATTCACAAGTCTACGTAAAAAAACCCAAACAAAGTTGTCATAAATTGCTGGTGATTGTTAAAAACAGATTTGCTTCTTCCTCTGGTTTCTGGATGGGCCCTTTTGTACTCGGTTGTGTCCTGCAGGCATAAGACGTAATAACTGCAGCTTCAGAGAACTGCAGCAGATTTCTGGCCTAAGGTGCAGAAAGCCATGAAACCTCAGACTGAATAAACCAGTAGGAGCACAACAGAATGATGTGTTTTGAACAGCATGGTCACTTGTTAGCATTCAATTCTCGGCTTCTAAGTAAACTTTTGCTTTCTTTGCAAAACATGTTCACAATTCAACTCAGGGAACTTATTTCAGTCCTAAAAAAAAGTCCAAACCCCAAACTCAGGAAAGATCTAAGTTTCAAACCAAGTAATGCATGGTGAATCTCAGAGGCACTTGCATTAAATTCAGTCTGCCTTACTTTACCCATTGGCTGTACTCCTCTCAGTGGTGGGCTTCTCTGCTAAGGTTGCAGCTGCTATCAGCAGAACAAAACAAACTGCAGAAGGACTTAGCAGATACGATATCATGTCTTCTAATGGCAGGAACAATAAACCTGCTCCAACCCCATTCTCTACAGCAGTGTTCTTATTTCAGAAACTACCATTGCTTCAGTTCAAAAATTCTTGTGATGGCAAATCAAATACAAACTGGTTGACTTCTAATTGGTTAACTTCTAGCAATTCAGTTATCTTCTGTAAGTGAGGAATGGAAGGTGGTCCTTTGAGGTCAAGAAGAAGTAACAGGTTTAGAGGAAGGACAGGCAGAAATGGATAGAAATGGATGTGCCCTGAGATTGCACTGAACAGCTTCATTAGACATACATTTTAAAATTGCCCTGGAAGGGGTGGGTCATGTTAGGAGAGGGGAGAAATTTTGGTTAGGGTTTTGTCAGCATCGTGTGGAAGATCAGGTGAGAGAGAAGAGAGTAACAGCAGGAAGATTATGAGGTTGAAAGAACTACATACCAGTTTTTTCCCGAGAGCAGAACTGGACAGGTGTACTCTATAAATGCTAGAAATCACAGAGCTGCAGTTAGGGAATGGATATGAAAAAGATTATTGAGACCAGGCAACATAAAAGAACTGATGATAAGATGAATAGCAGCGATTGACCCAGTTGTAATATGGCCAGGTAGCAGTAGGTGCATTTATCCTTTGAACAGTACAAGAGGAGCAGGCAGACTGAGGCATTTGTCTTGGCCAGAAGCCCAGGTTACAGAGGGTGAAGGGCCAATGAAAGGTCTGAGTCGAGATGGAGTATTGAAGAGAGAAAGCTGTCCTCTGAAGACCCTGTTTTTGCATTACTTAGATCAAGAAATAGAGGTAAAATCTTTTGCTTACTTGATCCAAGCAGAGAAACAGGGATGTTTAAAAGGACATGAGGAGGTAAGACTCCTTAGAGTGCGAGTTACAGTTGTATAAGGTGAGGGAAAGGGTGAGGAAAGAGCAGGAAGCAAAGAGGAGGATTGAAAGTGTGGTAAGCTTTTGATGCATTAGGCAAAGAGCTTTCTTATTCTGTAACAGTGCACTTAATAGCTTAGACGGGCAAGGCAACATGATCAATTTACTGTATTTATCCTTTCTGCTGTGTCATTCTTCTCACTTTATATTTATTTAATATTTCTGAAGCCTGGAATATTTTAAAAAACCAATAATTTCTCAAAGATTCAACTTAAAAAGGGTTTTTTTTTTTAGGCTTTGCAGATGTTATGGTGCAAGAGCAGTGAAGAATCCACTGTATTTACAATTCTATTCCTGTAACAGATAATCAATATATTGTGCTCTGCTGTGTTAGGAAAAAGAATATGAGTGCCCAACTGTGATGATAAGCCCTTTGTGTACTGAGTGCACTCATTTTCTAAGGATTAGGGGCTGTCCTTTATCAGCCAGTTCACTTCTGAAAGCCCATGATAGATTGCTGCTTGCCTGTCTGCTCCAAACAGCAGCAAACTCAACTTTATCAGCAAGGAAACCCCCAAACACAGCTGTCAGAAAGTAATGCAGAAATATTGCGTTCTCAGGGCAGACTCTCCCAGGCAAATCTTACCTTTTTCTCTGGAGCAATAAACACTGAAGTAGAAAGAGGACTTTGGAAGTAAGGTATTTACAAACAGCCTTTTCTTTCTTTCTTTGTGGGGAAGGGGAAGGTCGGGCTTTTGGGATAGTTATTTCCTTTGTGCTCAGGCTGAAGTGAAATGGTCCTTCAGCATCTATTCTAATGTGCTCATTTATCTAGTGCTGGAAGAGTTGCGGGTAAATGGGGCTAAGGTCTAACAAATAAAGAAATGTCTTGATAGCAAGAGATGTTTCAGCAGGTTAATGAGGAACTTGGTAACAGCCTAGAGGGTCATTGCAAAATCACATTTCTTTTTGCTGAAATCACTTCAGCCTCTTAGAACCACAAGAAAATACTCTGCTACTTTGCGGGGAGATTTGGTTGAATTGAAAATGGTGTAGATAACATGCTATTGTGGAGTATTTTTAGCAGACGTAGGAAAAAAACAGTGTAAAAATGGACATCTCCACTCGCTCCTGCAGTTGGTGAGCCAGAGGAAGGAAAAGGCCTGAATTTTGTCAGCTCACATTTGCTGCACCCAGGTTTTTAACGGAGAGATTGCCAGGGTGACTCTTCCCTCACTGACAACGGAGGCTTTTCCTATGGCATGGCATGGTACAGAGAGTTATCAAGAAAACCGCTCCAGGATCCAAAAGTTATGCTGTGCCCAAAGGACTTGCAAAAAGTGAGCAGAACTTGGGTGGGTGCTTGGAGCCACACCAACACTGGGCAGGCCTGCACACTCAGAGGCAAGGGGAGAGTCTGTTTTTTCTTCAGCCCCTGAGTCCAGTTTTGGGCAGGAGCTAAAATCTTCAGTTGTGGTGAAACACTCAAAAACTTTATGTGTCTGGAAAGTGCTATGCACAGTTATGCTGCCCTGCAAAGTAACTCCAGTTTGTCATCAGAAAGCTCTTTGTGCTATTGTGACAACCACTCTGTTTTTATTTTTCTTTTTAAAATTTTTCTCAGAGCATATTTGTTTACTAACTTACGATATACTGCAGATTGGCGAGAGAATTGAGTTTTGCAGCCTTGCTTTATAAACTCAACAACTTTTTGCCAGGGAGAAATTGTAATGCAGAGATGCCTGGGAGAGATACCTGAGTAAAAGCAATCATTTTGGCTCTGTAGCCACTGTACTGCTACACGTGGCTGAAATCACTCTGCGGAAAAACAAGGTAAACTTTTCTGCATCAATTTTATGCTGCTGCCCCGAGACTAATACTCCATCTGCAACACCATCCACTGTTCGGGATGATTTTATGGGGAAAAAAAATCTTATTACAAGTGTATTGACCCTCAAAATATCTGGCACTTCTCTTCCAATGCTTTCACTGGTCCTGAAAAAATCCCCTCTGAGAAATAAGAGCTGCAACATTTATAGGACTCAGTTTTTCAGCTGGGTGATCTAACAATTCATCCAGGAAGCAGGCTTATGTGGTCATGTGGTCAGAGGAACTAGGACTCTTAAAAATTAGTTGTGGTGTAATTATTTACTTTAGAAAAACAGTATTAACTTTTACTCACCACTTCTCCTCCTCTACTTGAACTCCTATGGACTGGAACTTACTGGTTGCTTTATTTTCACCCGATACAGTGGATTCTTCAGCACCATCAACCTTTAAAAAAACCCAAAACACAATAGCTAATTAGAATGTATTTTAGCAGAGATATCACCCAGCTACTTGCAGTTTCTATGGACCCTAACTACTAACCGTCTGCACATAGAGCTTGTACCATGAATTCCTTAGTCTAGTCAGACAGTTTGTCTGGTGCATTCACATCTGATGTTATTAGTGAATGTTCATTATTCCTGTTAATCATTTCTGGTAAGGCAACATTCAGCCTGCAACATGCAGATGATGTTTATCCAGTATTTTATGGAGGCTGGGTGCTCACATTTCTCTGAGCAGCTGTATTGTGCTCCACCATTTGTTTTATTTTACCTTCTAGTCTCTATGTGCAGGCATATGTGAACTCATGTAAAATTTCTGTGTTTATTTTGTTTAAATTTTAGCGCCTTGAAACAGAGCAGTGTACAGATAAAATTTAAAGGAAGCAGATATAAGCCTTAGATGCATTTTCTTTACTGCTTCATGATGCAAACAGGTGGTCCCCAGGACACAGGCAGGCACTTTATACCACATCTCCATCTCCATGAGGAGATTTATACCAATGGTATAAAGTTAAAATTTACTCACAGATGTGTCTTTGAGCAAAATCACAAACTTCTGGGTCCAATCAGTATAGTTGTTAATTTCCAGTGTTAACAACACAGTTAGTCATACAAGAAAAAATTTTTCCAGCAGAAAGAATTTTTGGGCCACAGCAGTGTCATGAAATGGTCCACACTGACCACAGGTGTACAAAATCTCCAACTGTAGTTAGTAACTGTTCCACCACTAAGTAAGCTTCCTGTTGAGAGCCACTTGAATAGCCTATGCAGGAAAAGTGCTCAGTGAGGGACAGGAGTTATAGAAGTGAGATAGTTCCCTGACATGAGGCTTCTGGGTAGATAACTACACCTTAAATCCTATAACTGATAGTGAAGCAACTTTTTGATGCAAGGGTTTTTCTTTCTTAACTGCGCTTGTTTGCTAAACAGATTTACAGCAAAGGCTTGCGGTGTCCTAAGAGTGACTGAGGGGTGCAGAGGGCACATATGGAGGTTCATCATAAATGCACATTAGGTTTACTTGTTAGAGGAGGAAGCAAAGTAAGAATATGTATCTGGCTAGTGCAGCTTGCGTGGCTCTACAGAGATGGGTTAAACTATAATTAAAGTGTATATTTTGAGTTCAGACCTGAACTAGGCTCCCTTTACAGTCAGCGGAGAGAAACTGACTCTATACTGCCAGTCAGAGGACTGACAGGGTACCTACCTACTTTAGGGCAGTTGTTTGTAAGAGGTTATTTCTGGCATCAACAGCTATCTTATGGTATTTCTACTCCCACACTACCCCTTCATCTGCATGAGCATGACTGCTTGTGCAATGATGCTGCAAAATGAATCAGACAGCAGACTAGTGAAGTAGTTTTCTTTTATTTGTGAAGCCTGCCTGACTCTAAAAATTTCATTGATGGTCACAGCTGTGAGGGTGGCACCATACACAGGCAGGGGTCCTGTAAGGCTGTGTCTCTGCTGAAGGTTTCGCATCTCCACTGCTTTGTACACAAAACCTACCCTGGCAGCCCTTCACATACCATCCCCAGGCAGTTTTCATGATTATTTCATATGATTATATTGGTCACCTGTAAACTTCAAAGTTTAAGAGGGTGATTTTTGAAGGCTTGAACAGCATTTTGAGTTATATTTTCTTCAGATCTTAGGAAACTGAGGCCTCTATACCTTTCAGAAACAGCATTTTTTACTTGCAACACTACCTTAAGAAGAGATAGCAGGGACATGGTCTCTCAAGAACCATGATTCACATCACCGTTGTTGTTGGCTTCTGTAAACATGGAAATTATTTCCTTGTACCCATTATTTTTCATGATGTTTGTCTTCTAAGGAGTTTTTGTTTCTTTGCTCCATGAAATAAGGGATTACAATAACAAAATGGCACCATAGTCTTGCCTCAGAATGGGAATAAGTAATGGAAGAGCTTTGCTCTATCCCTCTCACACCTGGACCTCACTCTTGTGTTTTAACAGTGAACAGCAGCCCTTCTTTCAGAATATACCCAAAACAAATAGCTGTGAAGCAGAAAAGGTCTACAACAAAGGCAGTGAACTGAACTCAAAGGCAATAGTAATTTTTGCTCTTCCAAGAAGAAGTAAGAGAAAAAGTCATAGCTTCTCCAGGAGCTGTGCCAGGGATGCTCAACAGAGTGCCTCTCATCTGTCTTATCAGCCTGATACAGATATTTCATGTTAAATTCTTAGGCTTTGCTAATCAGATAAGCCTGTCCAGGCACATAGTGCTGTGCTTACAACCACCTTCTGCAAGAAAAAAAATGATCATGTCTTTTTGAGAAGGCCAGTAAGCTGTGGCTTGCTATTCTATTTGTGTGGAATTCATCTCTCATCAAAACCTGTGTTGATTCTCAGTTGTTTTTAAGTTCAAGTACTTTGTTGCAAAAGCTAATCTGGAAGCAGATAGTTGGGAATCCTGCACTTTTT